>VZTE01001513.1:859185-871685 GCA_013397775.1 Eulacestoma nigropectus
AGAAAGACACAAAAATTTGACCACAGCAATAACAAAAGAAGAAAACAACTACAAAATTGGGTTCCCTTCAATCCTGACATTTATCACACTGTGGGATTTACTTTTACTGCAGTATTTAAAGGATTTCCTACTCTTAGACTTGGGAATACCGCAAATAGCGCAGTAAATTTAACTACTATGAGCAGTAAATGTCAAGATTTTAATGGTGCCTACTGTATGCCAGTAGGCATAGTTGGCTAGAGAGTCACCCGTATGTGTTAACATGTAAGATATGATTCTGCCCTCAGTTATGTCTGTGTACACCAGGAGTGAGGGCACTTAATTCAAGCAAGTTACCATCACATGAAACCTATATGAAATCAGAATCCAGGTCTGTATGCAAAATCTTGTTTGGAAGAAAAGCATTGGTCTAAATCAGTTCTTCCCAGAAAAAAAGAGATCCTTGTTGAAATCAAAGGACTAGGATGGGACATCAGGATCCAACACTCAGTTCCCATTGCAGAGGTGCTAGTCATGTGAGCAGAGATTGGCCATCACTTGTTTTGCATTTATGCTTCTTGTAGATACGAAGTCCATGAGGACAGAGCTGGTGCTCCTTCTGTCAGAATAAAATTCCACGTCTACACATTATCAATTAGGGTATTAAACAAAAATAAATTAACTTCTACTCTATCCAGAGACTTTTTTTCCCCTTTCTTTCCTTGAGTCTTGCAATACCCCAAATAGCATTCGTGTGCTTTAGAGAAGCTCCTTTAATACACTCTCCTATTTCTTTCCAGAAAGCAACATAAAGCCATGGAGGATACCACAATAATGTGAAAAGAGGTGCCACAGGCTGAGGCTCCAGTTGTGAAAAAAGTGGGCTAAACTCCGCTTAACAGACCAGAACCATATTGAATGACAGCTCTGTGAAGGCAAAGAATCTTCTTTTATACCAAAACGGCTTTTATTAAAAACACACTCTGAGGCCAACACCAAAGACAAGCCCCTTGCAGTTGACACTTTCAGTTGCCATGTAAAGCCACCAGCCCCTTCCTGCAGCCCTCCCAGGATGTCCCACACATTCTTATACCCTGCTACCTCTCAAGCCAGCAGCCAGCAGCACACACTCCCTGTGAGGCTTCCTTGAGACAATTCACCACAACAAATCTCCAGTCACATTATAGGTAACAATATGGAAAATCATTTTGAGGTATCTTAAACTTTTAAAACGTGCTGTGGCTTTCTCAGAGGTACATTTCATTCTGACATTAAAAAATAGATGTTAGATGGAATCTTGAAATTTGATTCTGAGTAAAGAATTCCAAAGTTTTGGTACAGCTAACCATGTTCCCTAAGACATACCCCAGTTTTATTACCCAGTAGAGGTTATTTCAGATCCTTCTATTTTCAGTCTGCCACACACTAAGTACTCATCATTTTATGACACATAGTTACATGGACTAAGATAATGGTAATTATATCTCATACTTCAAAGCAATTACCCAGTGAGGTGAGGAAGGGCTCCTTCTTCCACATTCCACAATAGAGTATTTGCAGCATGGAGTTACTCACCTTTCTGAGATGCATTAGCTATTGGTCAGAGTCAGAAGCAAGATACCAGATTTAATGGATTAAAGGTCTGATCCATTATCACACATCTTATAATTATCCAGAAGCATAAGTCTTTACAGTAATTAATCAGTGAGAGATTAGTGAATATTCCCAGTGGGAAGATACTAAGTCTGAGAAATAAGTGTAGTTTGGTGATGTCCTTAATTAGATATTGACTCATTATCCAGAATGCTTGTGTTTTTGGACATGATGGTCACATGCAAATAAAAAAACCCGCTATTTTCTTGCAGTCCTTAAAGAATATAAGGTAATTATTCCAGAAATTTACATGTGAACTCTATATACTCTGTGCTAGGGGATTCTGTTTACAGCTTCTCTGTAGGTACGGGTGTATTCTTGTAGCTGCTCTGGATGCAGCCAAAAAATAGAGGGAGTGGTTGTGAGCAAGGCAACTGTCCTGCCACTCTGACCCCCAGAGGAGCTCCTAATCAGAGAAAAAGGGGTCACCAGCCCTGTTATAGGGCCTGGAACAACCTGCCGATGCATAGATGGCTGGGGAGCCCCAGTGCCGATCAAAGGAAATCTGAAGGACCAGGGAAGAGATGATGAACACATGGGAACAAGGAAAAATAATTCCCTGAATTTTGACTCCTGGCTGTTAAGATCTTGAAACTCCATATGAAGATGTTCTGGGTTTTGTCCTCCTAATTGCCTGCATAATCAGCAGTTGACCTCTGTGAAACACTGGTCCTCATGTTCTGAGCACAACAGTCCTGCAAACAGCAGAAATGGGAGCCCAGTGAGACCTTACTGGTCTCTGTGTAGAGGTGGCTTTTCCTCCTTATTAGCTTCCTGTATCCTATCCCCATGCAAGGACTATTGCGCTGGGTTAACTCAGCTTTGGCTTTCCTACTCTCAGGGACTGAGCAGAGAATCATCTATGTCTATGCACGAATTCACAAAATCCTATTTTTCTCCCCAGCAGGTAGTGCCTGTGAGGTGTCATTACTACTAGGTCCAGACATGAAGTATATGTCCTTTTCACAAAACCAGAAGCATTTGATCTTTTCTACAGATATCCTACTTCATATTAATTTTATTTGAGATTTTTACACAAGACAACTCCAAAGGAAACAGGTTTTCATAAGATTTCACATCCCCTAAGGAGACAGAGAGCTAGAACGCGTCTCGAGCCTCCTCCACGCCTTGTCTCACTTGCAAAGAAAGGGGCCAACACTGTGATGAGGTCTGTTAAAGGCTCCCTCAGCTCTTTAGTCGCCTCCTCTCATTCCTGACATCGTATCCCCTTCTGTGTGCAGCACCATCTCACATTTCCTATACTCCAAATAACTTCTCACTCCTCCTTCAACCCCTTCCTTTGAGGAACCTTCCTTCCTTTTTCTCCTCAGCAGTTAGCTCATCTCTCTTCCCCGCCACTGAGCTGTGAGCTTACTGGAACAGGGAATATGCTGTATTCTCAAAGTACTCTATAAACATGTTTAATAACAATCTTTTTCAACCCTTGATCTTTCCTGGATGAATCCCACTTAATCCTCACTGAGATTTTTATGAATGGATTTTCCTTACCCTTTGAGCAACATATTTTTGCTAATATTTTTATGTCAGCAACTAAGTGGGAGATAGACTGTAGCTGCTAAAAATAAAGAATAAAAGACAAAAAACCACTAATTACTCAGATCAAAACAAAATCTGGAGAAGTGAGTCATAACTCAAAAGAAAGGGAAAAATGTCTTGCTCTTCACTGGGAAAAAAAAAAGAAAACTACAGAAAATTAAATTCTTCTCCTCCTCTTACACTTAGGAGATTATTGTCATCTTTAAGTTAACCAAACTAGATCATATTGCAGCTCTCACTTCTAGGCTGCAAGTAAGAAATGAAAGATGCCACTAAAACACACACAAGTTGCAAGGCAAGAAAGCCAAACAGCTTGAGCTTTACAAATGAAAGAAATGAAATTGCCACAGTACTAAATAAAAGGAAGAATTCAAAGCAAAGAACACAAACTACTTCTGACTATGCAAAGCCAGTAAGATAGTACAACTAGTAGAAGGCTCACTGCTTGTACACTGTGCCAGTTACTGAACTAGCATGCATCAAAATAATTTGTAAATAGATATCTATTGCTTTGAGCTCTTATTTTAAGAAAAATTTCAGTAGCATGCAAGCTATAAATTTTTCTGGATCCATCCTTGATGCAACTACACTGCAGTATTTGGAAATAAGTCTTCTATGCATTATTTAGTGTTTCAACTGTGGAAAAATACTTTCATAATACAGTAACTTAGATGTCTGAGATAATGCTCATGGGTCAAGTTCACAGATGATGTGAAGAATGATGTAAGATATATATGAGACTTGCCATATCTTACTCTTTCTGTAGCTTTTCTTAATAAAAATCAACTGTTTCCAAATTACTGATCATTGATTTAATAGCCCTTTATACGTATCTGTATGCATGCGGGCATTTTTTTTGCTACTATCAAGTGTATTATCACATAGGTCTTGTGTCCAAAGCTGGTAAAACATAGTACTGGATAATTTAGAAGTTGAAAAAACTATCAACACCTGTCCATTAAAACGTCAAAAGTAATCCATAATTAAAAAAAATATCACTTCTATTTATTATTTATTTAAAGGTTTATGGAATATGACAGTCTCAGAGAAGTGGGCTGAGATTAGCTCCTCAAGAAAAATGGTCCACATCTCACAGATTGGTGGAGAGGAGGATAACCACAGGCTAAATAAACTCACTTAGCACACAACAGCTATACCCATCAGACCATAACATGGACTACATTTTGTTTGTGGGCTATTTATACACGCCATTACTAGACAGAGAAGTCTTTCACTTGCTGAATCTTAGTCTGCTGTGCACTGAGTGCTTTAACTGCTATCATTACAAATGTTTACTCCTTCTCTAATGTATTATCAAATTGCACCAATTTTCATAATAAAACCTTTGCCCCCATATAAATAGTTTATTCGTGCAAATAACAAAAAGTAGGAAGAATTAAATGGGGTTTTTTTTAAGAGGTTATATACACTGTGAAAGATCAAGGGCATATCATCATAATCAATTTTTTAAAAAAAATGTTTCTGCAACCCAGCTTAAACTTGTTGAAACCAGAGTTTTTTGATTTCATTCTGCAATCAAAAAACCTGTCTAAAACTACCATGGGGAGTGCTTCCACAATGGTAGCTTAAATATCAGCTGCAGAGATTCTCCCATCATTGAAAAAATACATCAGTCCTGATGCCCTCCCTGTCCCTTAAGCTCTGTTAAGGATGACAGTTCTGTAGCAAAGAATCTCTAATTCTGCTTGAAGGCACAGTGCTCATTCCTGGTAACAGGAGGGTCAAAGTCAAAATTTGGAACTACAGACAAGCTGATCCAAAAGGAAGGGGTATGAAGACAGTGCTCAGATGAAAAGGCCAGCCTCAGAGGAAAGCACTATTAATGATGTTTTGAAAGAGAGTAAAGGCTGAGAGTGAACACTGGCCAATCAGTTTTATGGAAAGTAGCTGTATAGGATATACTCTCCAATGCATTAGTGGAGCAACTGAACAGTTGTTTTATTAAATGATATTATGAACTCTCTGATCATAATCGCAGCTGCTACTTGTATCCCAGCAGACTAATATGCTCTGTTTTCCCCACTAAGACACGTTTGGGACAATTGTGGGGGCACACATGGGCAGGGAAAAATTGCAGTGAGAAGATGTGCCAGGACTCCACATTTCAAACAATATGTTCCAAACATGATGAAATGAAAAATTTTTATTAATTTGGAAGTATGTTCCCTATTACAAGCAACTTATACAAGATGGAGTAGCTTCCTGTCTATATTATGCAACAGATTTGCACAGGAAAGGCTTTAAAAACGAATGTGTGTGGGATACATACCCATAAGTAAATGTCCACAGCTGGGTGCCCAAGTCACTTCTTTACACACTCTCATGAACACCAGGTACTACAGGTACTTCCAAGAAAGCACATATTTTGGACAAAGAAAGAGCTAGCCTAGTAAAAAAAGGAGGCCACGGCTGCCATTTGCACCAAGTCATATGCACATCTCATCATCTGGTAAAGAAATAGTCGTATCCCAACACAGTTCTCCCGCACAAATCTCATTGTATTAGGTCCCTTATGTTTCACTAGCCATTCTTGTATGCCCATATTTGTGCATTTATGTGTCTAGCTGCAGTAGACATGCATTCTGGATCATTATTAGTTTTGAAAGGGTTTTTAATTTTAGAAAATGCAGTAGCAAAAATATTGTCAGACTCATATTCCAATTTAAATATTAGAATGATGTCTCATTGTCTTTCAGTATAAAAAAATTAGAAGAGATTATGATTTTTTTAAAATGATGCTACTTTTATATGATATTGCAAAGAGAATAAGGCACTTTCCTTTAAACTGATTTCCAAAGCTATATCTGAGATCTATATCTGCTGTTTATGGATCACAACTAACTTTATAGTCATGTATAAACTGTTCTTCTGAGTGCTGTAAGAGGTATCCCCTGTCTCACAATAAAAATATTATGGAACATTATATTTCCATATAGTAATGGCACTCTTATTTTACTAGTAGGAAAGGTATTGTACTAATTTAATTGACTAACATAAAAGTCTCACAAGCAAGATCAATATTTTATTTTCTCAACAGTTTTTGTCAATGAAGATTTAATTTCCCATGCAGAGAAGGTGTTTGTATAGCTCACAGATATAAGTGGGGTGTGGTCTTTTCTGTGGAGCCCAGAGGCTTTGATTTCCCCCCCTGCCCCAGTCCCACAAGAGCCTCAACACCAAAACACAAGTCAAAATGTCAGAAAATAGAGGATTTATTTGTAACCCTATAATAAACTTATCCCTTGATCCAAAATCATATAAATTCTGTATGTTTTAGTTTATGCCTGAACTAAAGATTTCTGACAGCTTAGCTATGTTTGTTGGGATGTGAAGATAAGAAAACATAGGCAAAATGGGAAAAAAAAACTTTGCCTGTTTCACAGGTTGACATCAGAAGACTGAGGCTTCTGTAGAAGGTAAATATTACCCCAATCTCTGTTGTAAATCTAGAATGGTTGGTTTGATCTTTTTTTACATTGAATGCAAGAATGCAAAAACACGTGCAAGTTAGCCTAAATACAATAATGTTTAAAGACAATAAAATTAGAATGCTGCAAATCTGCAATTATAATCCAGAAACTTGGCACAATGGACAGATATGTGAACTTTCCCTGAACCTAAAACCAAGTGCTACTTGAGAGACACCTTCAGTTGATCTGGGTCAGCTGCTGATGTTGTGTGGAAGCCATTGGCAGTTTGGTGGCCAGAGCCAGGTTTCACAATGAACTTCCCATTTGCTCAAAACCAAAACTCCCCGAAATTTCAAAGGTTTTAAATTAGAGACAGAACTCCACAAGTCTCTAATTAGACTATAATCTGTCCACAGAACAGATTTATTTACTGTTCTGTTAATCCTTACAGGCTTCTCATCTGAAGGAAAGAAAAATATCGTTTCCACCTGTACTAATTGCTTGCTCCACAAGTGACACCACGCAGCACCAGACACAGGTTTTCCAGGCTACCGCTGTCATAAGCAAGGAGAAATACCAAAACTCATCAAAGTGTTTTAAAAATAAAGTTGAAGATGTAAACACAATCTCATTTTATGACGCGAATGAAGAAAATACTAAGCTCTGAAGCAAGTGAGGTCTGATGGAATCAGATGGGAAAACTACAGTTACTTTGGCCATTTCAGGGGATTGGCTCACGAGAAGAAACTCCTACCTGTCAAAAGATGCTAATAATAAAAATTATTATAATTATATGCATAATTACTTCACACTTATCATTAATATCCAATGCTAATAAAGATGAAGCCTGAATATAATATTAAAATAATGTTCCCATTTGCACCTCAACGGCATATTTGTTTATCATTCCTTTAATTTTGGAACATACTTTGTGACACTGAAGGTGGAGATGTGAAAGGAAAGAAGGAGCAGCAGCTGAAGAGCGTCTCCCTTCTCTGCTTTGTGGTACTGTGCTGGTTTGGGTCGGGATAGAGTTAGTTCTCCTCACAGAAGCTAGTAACAGGCTGTTATTTGGAATGTACTTGAAACAGAGTTGATAATACAGAGACGGTTTTGTTATTGCTAAGCAGTGAGAGCCAAAACCTTCTCTATTCCTCCCCCCATCCAGCAAGGGGGCTGGGGGTGCACAGGAAGCTGAAGGGGACACAGCCAGGAGAGCTGACCCCAAATGACCAAAATGATATTCCATGCCACATGGTGCCATGCTCAGTGGATAAAAGCTGGGGAAAGAAGACGGCAGGGGGGCATATATTGAGTGACGTGTTTGTCTTCCCTTACACCCGGGGCCCCATTTCAGCACAGCCCAGGGGCTGCCAGGCCACAGATCCCGCCGAGCCCGACTCCCTCCATGGGCTGGTGGCCTAGCCGGCCATGGGCACAACCCCTGGGCCTGCCAGCCCCGGCAGCACCCTGGCACCCCTGAGTAACTCTCAGTTTGGCATGTCACTGATGAGCAGTGGAGGAACAGACTTGTTCCTTCCAGACCTGATTTTTCTCCCCTACAATGCAGAAGCTTTTAGAGCATGTCCAGGGCAAATTCTCCTGAATGGAGTGTTTAATTTATGCAGCTACTAAGACATTCACTGGCTCACAACACAACAACTATGTAAGTACAGTTAACTAACATCCCTACTTAAAAACTCTGGCTTGCCATTTTTATTCTTCATTTTTATCCTGACACATCACAGTCACATTTATTCAGGCCAGGCAGAGGCATCTGTAAACTACCTTTGAGTTAATATGCACACAGATTCTCAACCTGGCTCTTAAAAACTCTTTATACCTATCCTCAAAGTTGTATTTTTGTATTCCTGGACTTGATAAATAGCATGTGTGGTGAGGTGGGAAAGGTGTTCATAATTTCCAGCTGAAGTATTGCCTGGTGAAGTGTCAGCTTGGGTTACATAACTCATATATAAACAGACTTTTTGTGGCTGGTAGGAGAATAATTGGTTCACCTCTTCTATTCCCTATCTCACACAGCTGCATTGGCCTCTTATTTCATTATTCGGTAAAGATTGCCATGACCACCACATTCTTAACAAAATAGCCTATATAACATTAAGAAAAATCTCATAGCTTAAGAAGATAAGGTCAGCATTTAAACCTTAGAAACTCCTCAGAAAGATACACAGTGTTTATTGGACAACTATGTTATTCTGAGGTTGGTCAAATCTGAGCCTTCAAGGACACTACCATGGGAGAAAGGTTAGTGTGGAGCTGAGCCTTTGGCCTGGGAGTCAGAGAGGCATTTAGCAGCTGCAAAGCTCCAGAGATCCCTCAGCCTGATGCTATGAGTGCAGTGGAATGACTTTGTGCATTAGGTACGAGACAGTCTCCTCCAGTACCAGGTAGACGAGTTCATGTGGAGAACCAGCACAGCACGGCCAGTCAGCTGAGAATCCATGTCTTCCCTTACTACACACTAACCTTCCCAGACTAATAAACAAACCCCCAGGTGTTTTAGGTACTACTGTAATAATAAATCATTACAACTTCCCAGGGAATGAAGTATAGAGGAGTGCCCTGACAGAAAGGATTCAAGGAAAGGCAGCAGGGTTCCTCTGTGAGCTTCTCATTGCATGAACCTCTACAATACCATTAGCTGCTCTTGAAGATTTTCCCTCTTCCAGTCAGTATGGGAGAAGGCAATGTTGACGTGTAGGGAGATGGCACTGTCACATGCAAGGTACACCTACGTGTTGTAGTGGTTCAGCCTGCAGGTACCTCCATCATTTCAGGGAATATTCTAAACCCTTCTGGGACAGCATATAGAACAAGAGAGAAACAACTAACCATAACATTGTGATCCCAGGCCTCTGATGAGCCACTAATGACGATATGGGATTCTTCTTCCCAGCTGAAAGAACAGGTATAAAGAAAATGTTGAAGGTAAAATGCTGCCTGACATATACAGCTGAGAGTTACTGCCATAAGCTGCCATAAGCAACCCCATGTTGATACTGCAAAGTGCATATATGCTTCACAAACAGAACATTTTACCATGAATCCTTCTGGTCCAGCGTGTTCAAGACTTCTAAAATCTATGCATACTAATATGCATTAGGCTTCTCTATGCAGTCTCATTCTCCTTTCCCAACTTTTCCACATCACTTTCACCTTTTCCTCAGTGCAAAGGAAGGGACCTTTCCCATGCTTTTCAGTCCCAGACTTCTTTCTGGACTCTCTCCCATTCTCTCCTGGATTGAGAGCAAAAATTACTCTTCAATGATAAATAAGTATGCTATTATTTTCTTCCTGCTTCTCACATGGGCTTTTATAGGCGCAAGACCTGAAGATTTTTTCATTTTTCACAGAGTGTAAAATGAAGGCAATATTTAAATCCCCTCTCCTCTTACTGGAGGTATGAAAGCTAATTAGGGAATATGCAGAACACGTTCTGGAGATGAGCAACATTAAACACATGACTGATATTTGTCTAGAAGCAACAGCAGTATCAGTAGCAGTACTCATGGCATGAGAAGGAGCATACCTATGTATAGTGCACACATCTGTATCTACGTAGATACATTCCTAAGGTTCTTGGGGTCTGCTCTCTTCAAGTGGGGAGCCTCTCCAGAAGAACAAAGGAGAACTTTTTTTGTCATTGAATCATCCCCCTGTTGCATCTCATTGTACAAGTCTGGTACTAGAATACACTGGTAAATCACTAGCAGACAACTTCTTCAGGGTCTTTGTAAATACTGCTACTTACGTTGCCTGAATTTAAATCATAGCAAATTTTCCTATACTCATATTAAAAGAGTGGATAGAAAAATATCTCCTTCTGTTAACCTTCAGCTTAAAGCTTAATTCTCTCAAACATTTGAGAGAGCAAAATGAAATTGTACAAATGTCTATGGAATAGGAAATGTAAACAGGAGATGTCTCTGAGGCCAAGCAAATGTATGGAAAACCCCAAATTTTCCTGCACCATTTTCTTGTACTGAATAGCACATATAGTTGGTAATAGGAAATTATTTTCTCATTCAGGTGTCCAATCAAAACTTATGTGAAGTCCCCCTACCCCAATTCCCCAACTGCATCATAGAGAGCAATATAATAAGGCCCCATTGACAAAAATATTCCTTGATTGCAAGGATCGTCGATATCCTGAAAATGAGTTTTCACAACACTAGAGGTGCACTTCAGCTCACTTTGCCAGGTGTTTGCATTGCAGTGATAATTTCCAGCACTGTGCTGGCTGCTGAATATGGCCCAAAATTGGAATCACCCCCACAGGAGTATTCAGATTGCATAGGAAAACCTGGGCAAAGAATAGAACAGACTACCATCACAAAGAACAGAGCAGCACACCCTGAATGCAAGCTGCATCAGAGCAAGCATGCAGGAGTCATTTTTACAGCTTTATAGCAGCAGAGGCTTCCATATTGATAGACAGGAAAGCTCAGGGAGAATCTCAGAGTCAAGTCTCCTCTCTAGTTCCAATCTGTATTTTAGGGGTCTCTGGGGTAAACACACACAGTGCCTCTTTCCTTTTCACTGGGGTGTTTCCACAAATGCTTCCCTCAATCTGAATCTATCCCTATGCAGGAGTTCGATAGTGACTCTCCATCATCCTAAGCAGCTGGTGAGTCCTGGTCTACAGTTTGCTAATGAAGGAAGATTTCCTCCATTCCGCACTGAAAGCACAGCCTAAGCCACTTAGTGCTGGTGTCTTTCACAGCCTTTCTTTGCTTTTCCTGTGCGTGCAAAAGGAGAGATAGAGAAGCAGGTCAGAGAGAGGCTCAGCTCAGCATGTTATAAAGGACAGCAGTATCTGACCCCTCACAAAACTCAGAGGTTCACATAAGCATACGTGGCACTCCAGATGCTGTGCATGAAGCCCTGCAAAGGTGACTGTTCACACTTGCACTGAGTGCAGGCTGCCCATCCAAAAAGCATCACATACGTGAAAATAGCTGCCACACACAGAAGCCACTGCCACTTCCTTTACTCTGGTCTTCTTTGGTAATCACTGCTTTAGCTGTCCACAGTTTTAAAAGGGTGATGAGAGAGAAGGCATTATCCTAAAGTTAGAGTGAAGAAAGGAAAATCCTGCTTCTGAGTGTGTTATGCCGTAAGGACACCAATGAAATTGCTCCTATTCACAATTACTTTAGTGGGATGACTGTGCCAGAGTACCAGAGAAAAATGTACCACCTAAACAGAAACTTGCTCTTGATACCAGTTTATTGACAGAAGGTTGAATTTCTACTTTCTGCTGCCAATTATCCCTTATATAATAAAAATAATTTTCTATTGATATGGTCATAACTGTTTCAAGCAGTGTTCCCTTCTCCAAAGTCAAGATGACTAAAAGGAAATTGATTTCAGACATCTGTCCTTCCAGGTACCTGGTTTGAATGATAGAAAGCTTCATTTTTCAGTAGCTACTTTAAAAAGTTTGCAAAAAGTAGAAGCTCTCAAGTTCAGAAAACAACAGTTGATGCTAAAAGTACTAGTCACATTTGAAAATGTCAGCGCTTGTATTACAGGCAAACAATGACCATCAGCTACAAATTATGTCTGAGGTTCTTGGGGGTTTTTTAAGAGCACTCATAATGCTAAAAAAAGGCTTTAATTGATCATTACCCATTTTAAGGGAGGTGGGTCTTTTCACTGATTTAATATGATCACTCCAATTTTGGCAAATACTTATTCCCTAGTAAAGGCAAGGAGTCTTGGGCTTATTTGTGTAGGCAGCACAAATCCAGACTGCTTCCCATTCCCTACGGCACAGCTATACCACCGGTACAGCTCCCCTGCACCAGCTGCAGGGGCACTAATCCTCAAACTCTCAGTGGAACACAGACACCC
>VZTE01001513.1:876685-996331 GCA_013397775.1 Eulacestoma nigropectus
CATTTCGCCTTAAGAGTTAATGTGATTTTACAGCTCCCCGGTGAGGAGTGAACATGCCGCACACTGTACATGCTCTGATGCATGCCTTGCCTGGGGGGATCCTGAGACAGAGAATGCCCCCAACTTGCTGGAGCTCACCCAGTCCTTATTCCATTAATTCAATAGAAGCTCGACAGTTCTGTATTTAAGAAAAAAAAAAAAAAACAAAACAACTAAAATGCTACCCTATGGAAACTACGATTCTTTGTTTCTACAAGTAACTAAATGCAAAAAACTGTTTTTAATTCAATATTACTTAAGCAGAAAATAAGTTCCCCATTCATTTGTCCTGTAAGTAGCTTTTTTTATTTTTACTAATTAAACAATTGTTTACTTTATAGTGGCAGTAAAAAATACTGAAAGTACTTTTAGCCTAAGGCAACCAGATGCCCCAGATTCATCAGGCCAGTCCCATTTTTTTTAATGGACCTTCCTGTTGTCTGTTGCAAATTGTCCGGGTGCTGAGCCGTTCCAGTTTTCACAACCCCCTTCCCTTCCTCCCAGACAGCCAGTGCTCCAGCCCCAGTTCACTTCCTTTGTGTCTGACATCTGCACCATTAGACACCAGAAAGGTGGGCAGGTAGCCCAGTGGCCACAAAACCTGTTTCATTTCTTGGCTGTGCCCCAACAACCCCGCTGCCCTACCCACAAAAATCTTCCAGGATGCTAAGACCGCAAATCTGGTCAGCTTATTTTAGCCAACTGTACTATTCAGAAAAATTAAAACAATTATTGCTTGCTTCAAAATGTTTATCTGCCTCTTTAGTTTTCACAGAATGTTTCCTTGTTCTATGGCTAATATTTTACTGCAGAGAAGTAATTCTTTAAAAAAAAAATACAAAACCAAAAACAAGACCATAAAATATCATTGTTCTGAGATAGCTGAACCTGAAGCTCTAATTTATTTTTTGGTTAGATTTTTTCATTTTTCAGAGGGGTGCAGACTCTGAACAAAAGTCATGAAATAAAGTTGAAATAAGAGGTAGACATACGATAGGTGAGAAAGTTATTCGTATAAAAACCCTCTAGAATAGCATTGGGAAGTAACATTATTGGGAACCAAAGAAATTGCTTGATATCTGGGCTGCCTTTCTTCCTCAGGGAAACTGTATTTAACACAAAAAAAAAAAAAAAGACACAAAGCACACATAAGTGCCTCTCATAACATGAAAGATTTCTGTTTAATTTTGTTTAAGTGTTCTGTGCTATCAGTTGCTGCTTGAATTAAATGAAAAGCAATTTCGGTGGTAAACTGAACCCTTAAATGTAAGAAAAAAAATCCATTTTCTTTTGAGCTATGATCTTAAATTATAGCACTGCCCACTAGAGCTGTTTGAGCTCAGGTTGTGTTGGTGTATTTGTTATAATAAACCCCTTACTTAAGCAGGATTATGATTTGGCCACAACAATACCTAGAAGAATAAAAGGTGACAGGCAAACTCTTAGTCTGGGAAAGATTTTTTTTTTTTTTTTTTTTTTTTTTTAAAGCATATTGGAGACAAAATCCTCCTAACTTTATCGCTTTAAAGGGGATATTGTTGATACTGTTACTTACTAAAACAAACATATTTTAACAGCTGCCTCATTTGATCACAAGTACAATCTGGACTTTTAAATTATTATTTTGAGTCATTTTTAAAATACAATACAGATCATGTCCATTGTGAGAAAGCATTTGTAATTACTGACTGAAAATCCAGTGGTGATTTTTAGTATTTGAATAACTGAAAAAAATTAAGATGAAAACTTAAAAGCAAAAAACCTTTTCCACATTATTTTTGCATTGCTTAAAAGTCAACTTCGTACCAAAGTAATAGTGAACAGTCTACATACATGCTCGAGCATTAGAACCATATAGGAATCTAAGTAAATGCTCTAATTTTAAAAGAAGTAAGATCTTGTACTTGAAGCTGAATTTAAATAGTCATAGCTGATGTAAAATGTCCCTCACTGTTATGTGGCAGCCATTTTAGGTATTCAGGTTGTTTTCTTGTTTTCTACTAGGATTTATACAATAGAAATATAATGCTTGGAGCATGGGGAATCCAATCAGCATATCATAAATACAGTGCAGCATTTCAGGATAAGAGGTGACTTTTTGATTTTCCTTGGAAAATAACATCTTCGAGGTTTTTAAATAAGATTAGAAAAATTTAAATTACAAAGAAAATCAAGCAGAGAAGTATAGGGCCAATATCCAAACTTTCCCTTGTCCTTCCAGCACACTAATGCACTTGAAACATTTTGAAAGTTAAGTTAGTTACTCAATGTCTGTAAGAAAAGTCTCTAAGATATTTCTTATTCTATATCTGACTATTTGTTGTGTGGGCAGCTCTCTAGTAGCTGAACTAACAAACATAATGATTTTCAGACTTTGCCCTCTTGAGCCAAAGCAATAGTCTATAATGCTCGTGATCTTAGCTACCTATTTAGAAGTTAAGGAAGCAGAACAGAAAAAAAACACTGGAGTCTGAAGAATTAAAGGTAATTTCCATTTTAATTCCAAGCTACTTGGAATTGTGTTGTGTGAATCCTAACCCAATAATGAATGGATGAGATTTAGAGGTTCAGCTTGAGTACATTCTCACAGCTGCTCACATGGCCCAAACTGCAACAGAATCGTGTCTCTCCCAGTTCCTGCTTTTTGATCTCAGTCAAGACCATTTGCCCCATTTGTCCCCAGCTGCATTTTAAAAATGGACAAAACTTACTACTTGTTTCCGGCTCTTAAGTCAAGCTTATTCCTGCCTGTCTTTATCCCACCAACTACCCCTTTTCTACGACAGCAAGCCCAACTATTACAATTTTAAGGCCCTTCATGGTTATAGATCCTCCACAGATCATCTTTTCTTCTGCATCAGCTCAGTGCCAGTGATGATAGCTCCCGTTCCTCCTCAACCAAAGTTTCCTGGAAGCACCTTTATGCTATTTAACAGACCGCCCCTTATGCTTCAGAGGAGTTTTCCACCAAGTTTACACAGCCATTATTTCATATTCCTTCAGCTCTTTTCCTGAAACTTACCTATGCTGTGATCCTGATAAAGAACCTAACAGTAGATTTTGTGTTCTGACTTGTATCTATTATGCTAATGCTAATAATTTCCCTGTTATTTGATGCTCCTACATTGTGTTGCACTCACCTATTATTCCTTGTAGTGTTCACAGAGACTCCCTGAAAAATCACTTAACTCAGTGTGAAGACTGTCACTGCTTTCAAAGGATTTGGATCAGGTTCCTGGATGATCAGTCTT
This sequence comes from Eulacestoma nigropectus, assembly GCA_013397775.1. Classification (NCBI taxonomy): domain Eukaryota; kingdom Metazoa; phylum Chordata; class Aves; order Passeriformes; genus Eulacestoma; species Eulacestoma nigropectus. The sequence goes on from VZTE01001513.1 coordinate 879,976, forward strand.
TTCTATTTTCTAGTACAGTGGAGGCCCTGTCCAGGTAAATTGTAAATCTGGTTATGTTTTTATCCTTCCTCAAGCCTTCATCTCAACAGCAGACCTTTCTGTTTGGTCCTGGGGGAATGGTGAAGACCAGCCACTGAACACCTTTTTTTCCATTTAGAATTAATTTTATTTTAAAAAGGGCCTTCTTTAGACATTGTTTTGAGGACACTGAAGGTTTGTTCCATGGCAGCTCTCCTTTTATCCTAAATCCATGTAACTAATTATACTTTAAATATTCACTTAGGTATCCAACTGACTTTGAGTTAGAATAGCCCCATCCACGGGCATCTGAAATCCAAAGTCTCTACTGGACCTAGATTTTTTCCAAGACCTACCCCAAAATGGAAACAAAAAAGCTTCTCAAACTCAGAGCAGGGTTAGCCCATTTCTACTGGTGACCTCATTAAGTGCAGCGCTGTAAGACCATGCAGAGTCACACAGAAATTTCTATTTAAGTTACCACATTGACTCCATATTTCTGCACCAAATAGTTTGAAGGAAATGTATACTTAGATGTCAGTGGGAAAATGGGAGGTGCTATGCAAAGATACACAGAGGATCCACTTCTACCACCTCCCTGTTCCAGGCAGAGGTGACCCAGAAAGGTCCTCCTTATCTCCCTGTCAACCATCAGAGAAAGAATAGCAAATTTTAAAATCAGTTCTGGAAGAGTTTGCAAGTTGGCACAAGAGCCTGTAATGGTTCTAAACCTTTAACATTATTTTAAGGCTATATTTAAATATATATGTGTCATTTAAAATAACTCACATGCCCTCCTCCCATTTGCTATTATTCATTTCAGCACCGATGCAACAGCCAAATGGTTTACCAGCCTGTGTCGCTAACACTTGCATAATAACTTGAGATCTCACAACCCCTCTATTTATCAAGCAACAATGTTACCAAAAATAACTATATGCATAGCTATAAGGGGAGCTGGGGAGGGGGAGAGGGGGAAAGGGGATGGGGAGATTTGTCAATACAATTTGAAACCTGCAATAAAGAGCTAGAGTTGAAGCTTTTACAGTGGGTAAGTCACTTTTCCTGATCACAAGGCACGTATCACAAGGTGGAGCCAGAAAAAGAGGGTCTGTGCAGGCCCTTGGAGAGGCACCAGGACTACCAGGTGTAGTCACCCCAAGACACCAGGTGAGTGTGGGGCTCCAGAGCAATGCCACTGCACGTTACTGTGAACCAGCAGCAAGTGCAATGGGGGAGACATCTCAGGCAAGGGCCACAATATCAGTGTAACAAACCCACAGAAGCCCCTTGCCCCCTGCACCCTCCCCACCCAGCAATAATCATTATTTCCCTTGTTATACACCTTTTCTTGACACCATTATTCACAGCAGAATAATGTGTTTTAGTGCAAAAAGACTTTTAGGGCAAAATATAGGGGATTAATAAAGAAGGAAGGTCACTATTGTGTCCACTGTCCACTCACTGTCCACTTATTTTTCTCATGTGTGTGTCCATGTGTCTGTGTCCGTGTGTAGCTTTTCTTTTCAAAGCCTCAGCATTCCTGGGGGTGGGAGGGAAGAAGGAAGGGAGGCAGCAGCTCTTTAGAAAGGCTGCTTCATCTGTGAAGTTTACAAAATACCATCAGCATTGCTGAACTAATGAATAACAAGAATGTGTTGTCTCTAGCTTTTATGCAGACTGTTCTGAAAAGATTCAAAACTGTGTGGGACCTGCAGTGTTGATCTGCCTATTCCAGGTACAGCTTCAATGATTTTTATCTCAGCTTGGAACACAGAGTGTGTTCTGATACTAATACTGATAAAAGCATAAAGGCTGATGCCATCTGCCATGGCAACTATCAAGATGGCAGCTGCTTTTCATCAGCTTTATCTGAACTTTGCGTTAACGGGAATTCAGACACTGTGGGTGCATTTTCAAAAAGGACATAAAAATGATAGCACTCCTCTGAATAAAACCAATTCATCAAATATCAACCTACTCTCATCTCCTTTATCTTCCTGGTAAGAAAAACGAAAAAGGGGGGAAATTCCATGTGTGTTCTCTTTAGATCACCTTGTCTCTTTATCAGCCCTGTCTCTGATGCCAGTGGTATTAGACGCTTCCACTCTCGCAGCAGCAGCAGCAGCAGCAGGGCTGTAACCCTAAGAGGCTCTGACTTTGAATCCCAGCACTGGCAGCCCTGCTACAAATGGGATTCAAACGTGCAGTGTCTGAGGGCAGTGCAATCAACAAAATAGCATGCTAGTGTACAGAGCCTACCACAGGTAATAATAGAGGCTTTTCCCAAAGAAAGAAAGAAAAAAAAAGAAAGAAAAATAAGAGGGGAGAGGAAAAAAGAGAGGAAAAAATGAGCTAGTAGTATTTCTAAGGGGTGCTTTTTATTTCCTCAGCAATGGTTTACAGCAGGTACACCTTCTCCATGTTCATTAGCAGTGCTAGAACATGACAATTCACTACAGAAAAGATGCTAATTGCAGCACATAAGCTTTGTTTTGCTGGCTATAAAAGCATATATGAAATATAAATATAAGATGGTAGTATACTAACATATTAGAATGCTGTTACACTTTACTGATTTTGCTATTTTCCAGAAGGTTATTTTCCCTGATTTTTTTTCTCTGCTAATTAAATCTTTATTTGATTTATTTTTTTTGGTTTAACATAGCATCTGGCTCTATCCTTCTCAGAATAAATTTTATTGAATTTTAAGTAGATATAGATATATAATGGATGTATCTAAAAAAAAAATATAGAAAACAATGATGCTAAACTATACATATAATGTAATCCAAAAATTTACAAAACATGTTCACAAAAGTGTTTGTTGCTACTACAGACTACTTTGGCAAGTTAGACTAAAATGCTTGAATATTAGCGAAAGAAAGCCTAATTAGAAAGCTGAATTAGACACAGAAAGCAAGCTTGACATAGAGAGGACAAGGCCCAGAGACAGGACTGTGCAAAATACTGAGTGACTTCAGCTTTCCAACAAGTCAGTGTCAGTTGAGGGAGCTCTCTGGCACTGCAAGTCGAGCCCCAAGGGACAGAGTTTACTTGAAGCAAGAATAGCAGACCAAATCATCAGCTACTGTAAATCAGTTTAGCGCCACAGCAGTCAAAGCTAGGGTCTGAGCTGGGCCAAAGGCATGGCAGCTATTTGGCCCAGAAGCTCTCAAGGGTAATAGGAAGCCGAAGACCCACATCTAAATTAAAACTATGAACAGTATTAGTAATAATACCATCAAATAGAAGATATTTTTGTTACTTCTCAATATTTGCATCTGGAAACAATATTACTAAATAGCTGATTCTGCCACAGCAACATGGTTGTTGGAAGTCAGGAAGGAAAGAAATGGCTGAGACTTAGAAAAGAGTTTATTACATTTTCCCTCTGCAATCCACTATTTCAAATATGCACTCATTTTCTCTCTCTGTTGTTATGTACTAAACGAGGCTGGTAGGCAGGGTAAGACAGCCTACATTTTCAATAAATAGAGGAAAAAAAAATAGTGCACAAACCTGAAGGTTTCTCTAAATTTTGTTTCCCAGTGTTTGCAGTCCAACCTAGATCCTCGGTTCCTGCTGGGACACTGTTGAGGCATTTAAATTAAAGGAGTTCTTTAAATGCAATCGAATTTCATTTCAGCAAAATGTTCAGTCCTAAAACTAAAATATACTAAATGATAGCTGATATCTTTGTTTAAGATCTTGTAGGGTGATGAAAAGCTGCAAGCTCAAGAAGACCACCACATGGAGATTCTATTGTCTTCCTCCAAATTATGTTTAAGATGCCTTGTGAGCATTGAGGAATTTGAACTACTGAAACTTTTGTAATCCTTACTACAGGGACAGGAGATGTTTTTGTCTCAGAGTCATCAGTTCCATAGCATTTTTAGGCGCTAAAAAGATTTATTTAAAAAAAAATTCCCCTTGCACTAGAAAGTAACAGCAATGAAACAAAAGTACAGAAAAAAATTGAAGCAAGTAAAGCAAAAGCAGAGCTGACACTATGCAGACTTTTAGGATACAATTCTGTATCTGAAAATGTCAATTCATCTCTCCCCTGTGCAAGAACATCTTATTAATGTTTAATGCCTACAGCAAAAGATAAACACTTTCTGGAATGGGGTGAATGAAAGTGTACACAGAAGTACCACACTGCTCTGTAATGGTGACTCTTCTTGGGAGCTACAAGGACACTGCTTTTTCAGTAAAGAAAGCAACAGGGAGACTTTTAAGTCTTACCAAAAGAGGGATAATTCAATTCTCTAATAAACCCATCTTCATAATCCTTTCATTCTTTTTAACTCTGTGGCTTTACGTTGCCATCTATTGCTTTTGAAGGCAATCAGAGTTTTGCCACTAATTTCCGGGCAAGTAGCACTGGTGAAAAATGTCATAGCTTCTGAAACTTTTTGTCCAACACAAAGACAAGAGATGCAGTCCTCAGATTAAAGTGTTCAGAGAAAACCTCCACCAAATTTGTGGTGGATAAAACACTAAGCCAGCAGCTGAACAGAGAAACAATTATTAGCTATACAAACGAATCATAAGCAGCTGATCAGGAGGCCACATTCAGAATAATGGGCACAACACTGAAAAGGGTATTATAGAAACTTAAAAGGTACAGCAGAGGATGGCAAAAACTATATGAGTGCTCAGGGACCTGAATTATTTGAAACTTTTGAAACAGTTTCTCCATGCTCTTCAGTCAGTAAAATAAACAAAATAAATACAGGCAAAAGCAGAGAAAATTTGAGAACTCTATTACTTAAAAGACTGTCAAGTTGAAAAAATAAAGTCAGTGAGAAGCAAGCTATTAAAAACGGTATGATTAAACTCTATTAAACTCCCCACAGAAGTCAGTGGAATTTGCCACCACCTCGCTAGATTTACAGTGTTGTTCCTGGAAATGGTATTTTTTCAAAAGATGGAATAAAAAATTTGTAGGGCGTGTACATTAAATACTATACATTGCACAATCTTTACAAATTTTAAAGCAGTTAGATAAGTATTTGGAAAAAAAAAATGATAGTAGTTTTGCTAATAAAATTATTCTGAAATCATTGAAGCTTGGTTTAGAACAGCAGAGGGACTAGACCTGTATGATGAAACTAAGTATAGACATTTCCATTAAAACATAACAAGACCTCAGTAGATGTATAATCACCTGCTGCTCACGATGCCCTAACACCAAAACACAAGATGCTGCAGTGTATTTCATACTGCTTCAATGGGTCAAATCTGCAGTGGGATCTAGGTAACCATCTGCATTCTTTTGCACCTAAATGGTTTTGAAAATGGTGCAACTGGCACAGGTCACTCCTGATATATAATTTGTCTTGACAACATGCTCCTTAGCAATTACAAAAAAGTGCAGTAATACATGCACATGCAGGTCTGAGATTTGAATTAAGGAAGATTTTATAGAATTTTGTGGTTAAATTTGGAGATTTTGAGATGCAGCACTGGGCTGTTCTCATTAAAACACTGATAAATTACAGTTATGTTTACTTTTATCCTCCTTTGAACTCTAAAATTGTAAAATATAGTGCAATGTGCAGGTTTGGAGAGGAAACAGCCTGCAGTATCTCATCCTTTTGCGTAAAGTGGCCTTTGAACTCTGCATCTCTGCCCACAGCGTTATACAATGTCAGGTCTGTTTGCACACAGCAAGGAGTCCCTTTCCTGTTCAGTGGGACTATGAGAACAAGGAAATACAAAATATTGCTCTCTATTATTAATAATGGCAAAAAAAAAAAAAAAAATCTGATGCCTGGCATTAGAAATATTTTGACATATTAATATCATGTTGTAACTATGCCACCAAAGGGGGGGTTCTGCATATTCCTGCTCTTCAATTAGTCTGCAGTTGTAATGGTCTGGTAATGGGGTCTCCACAGAGTCACACCAAAATTGCTTTCCCCATCCTCGTCTTCTATTGTAATGGCATTGAAGTGGGGTCTTCACAGACACACCTTGCAGTCATCGTTCGCCATCGCAAAATTGGTATCCCGCTAAATAAACTTTCTGGGACTTTTTAAACGTGATATGAACGCATCATTTGAGCAAACTGAAAGTTGGTTTGACATGGAAAAACACGAAGAGAAGGAAGCTGGATAGCTGTTTTGCAAGTGCAAATATTGGGACTGCTATGAAACTCTTATAGTTCTCATGGCCTAAGTCCATTTAAAGGATTAAAAACTTAATCGTGAATTCTTTTTGAAGGGAAGATACCCAAGTATTGCACATATTTTATTTCAAATAAAATATTCCACAGCTTATTTTGTGGTTTGGAAAAAAAAGAAGGTGAAAACATACATGCGCTTACCAGTCATTGAAATATTACTGAGCAGGCTTCTCCTCATTTACACACTCTTTGTAAGAACATGACTGCAATGGCTCTGAAGTTGGACAGGCTTCCACTTTGGCTTTCATCTAGAGGAAAACAACTTGTTTTAGTTCATAAAATAGATTTCGAAGAGCTCGACCTAAATGTTTCAAGGATCAAGTAACTTAATTTTCTTAGAGAGATCTACTTTATCTGTACCTTTTCCATACGTGTGCTACTGATAAATAAAGCAGAGTATGTATTAAATTCCATATTTATCTGATGCGGACACTATTCTGCACAAAAGCTTTCCTTATGCAGTCCAGAACACCTTCAAAACAGACCAAATTTAATTAATCAGCAGGTGCTCTGCAGTGGGATAAGAGCACCTATCTAGGACCTTGCAGATCAGCTGTTCTAGCATGTTTCCCTCACTGCTTGGTCTGTTCCATCACAAAAGACTACCAGTGGATTTTTTATCTCTTATACTTCTTACACGCTGTGTTTTCTAAGGAGGAGGTCTTTGAGTTTTTACTCAGGTGCATTTGAGAGGAGAATCAGATATCACTACTGATACTCAAAGGTGTTACTAAAACAGATCTCAAAATCTTAGTGTAACTCCTGCATAAAACCTCAGAATACAGCCTCTATGAGCCGAGACTGAGTTGTAATGAAGATGAGAGCAATGTTGTAACTCAGTAGAAACAATGGGTAGAAGCCAGTGTTATTGCTGTTCCACATCAGGGTCAGGGGCTGTGATCCAGGGACCATGCATGGTCCCTCTCCATGAGTGAATATGGAAGGATGTTGGTTCTACGGTGCAACTAGGCAGGACCATAGCCTGGATTTGCTTTTCTCAGGCACTGTGTTTGATGGGTGATGGATGATCAAGAGGGAAAGCAAGTAGAACAGCATTCAGTTGTGTGTAGGAGAAATGGACTTCCATCACCTTCAGCCCTTACAGTGACTGTACAGCTCGTGCTTGGGATGGGTTGAATCATCCTGACTCAAGGGCAGCGAGCACTCACTTCACCCATTTGGATACATGGCCCAGAATACTAAAGCATGAAGAATAAAAGTAGTAACTTTCCACAGTTTTCGAGGAAACGGTGCTGTTGGTAGCAGAGTAGGCTAACAGCAACAGGAGAAAAAAAAGAACGAGGGCAGAATGCGCCATTCCCACAGATAATTTGATCACATCCCAGGAGCACAGAGCACTTGATGCTACCCCAGGTTTCGAGAGGGTTTTTTTGGCATTCCTGGAGGAGACAGCGTAGTGAGTCATGACTCACACCACCTGCTCACCTGAAAACTGCCACAGCCTGCCACAAGGTTTAAAATCAATAAGCGTTTGTATCTTTAGGTTACAAACATTTTCTGTATAATTTACATAAACAGTCTGCAACAGAAGGAAAAAGAAAAATGCCTATTTTCTCAAGTTATTGCAAAAAAATCGAACAATTAAGAGGTCTTTCACCTGTTAAAATGCACAGGAAAAGTAGAAGCTATTTTTTTTTTACTGGTAGAGATCACGCTGGGTCTGGAATTTAAGATACAGATTGATTGATCTCTTTAATCTAATATTTGTTCATGGGGAGGCTGTTATCTTTATTGTGGTGACACCTGCTAGTGTCGTTATAGTTAAAGACTTACTGTATTTCTATTATAAATGCCAGGTTGGGGTTTAATATATCAGCAGGTTTGTACAGCACTGGGCTGAATGCTGGCCTTTGAGTTATCATTCCTAAGGCACACAGGCAATTTTTTTAAACTCAAATCTGATTCTGTTCAGGGCTTTTTCCTCTGATATAATTGCTAAAATACTGAGAGAGGAAAAAACAGTTGAAGTAGCATGGATTTCACTAAGAAGCTGATACAGAGGCTCCCTCTCAAAGCTTTATATTCAATACAAATTAAAACCAATGTGTAAAGATGCTGTCACCTGCCTTGACAAACAGGCCAAAAAAACACCCAGAGATGTAGTTTCAAGTGATGTGACACATCTCATGCTCTGTTGAGGCCAGTTTGAGCCACCCTGCTAATATAAAACAGTCCGAATGCCAGCAGAGTTCGCTGCTTTAGGAGCACTCTGCATAAGGGAGTGCTCCAGAGGCACAGGCGGCTGCCTCATATGCACTAACTGCTGGTAGAGGGGTAAGCAACAGTCAGGAAAAAATGAGTAAATGTTCCTGTTTGTTGAAGTGGGTAAAGCGTTTGCTGTGCAGTTTAGTTTACTTCGAATGGCACCGCTGGGGGTAATGCTGTGTAGCTTGGAGCACAGCCGTGTCAGTCGGGGCATTTCTGGGCATCGGCAGAGAGTGTAAATGGGGGCTGACCTGGGGCTGCTCTACTCTCTGTGAGAAACAACAGCAGCAGTTAATTTCATGTCACAGGAGGGTAACAAAGGCACCCTGAGGCTGATTTAGTGCCTCTTTCTAACAAGTGGAATAAATTATTCTAGCAAATCACCACACTGACATGGAAAATACTACTTTCAGGACAAGATCTAGATTTCTTAGTCTTCTCCATTTTTCTCTTTTACTTTAATTTTCTAAGTTTCTTTCCACTCCCATAGCAGTTTTCACAGCTCCACTACGTGCGTTTCCACCGTCTCACTCCATTTCTGCACAGCCCACTATCCTCTGTCTCTTTACAGAGATGAGCAGGTCTCGAATATGATAATATGCCACATGGTAAGAAATTCTCTCTAAAAAGCTGGCACCTACATTCTGAGCAGAAATCACGTGTGCTTATCTCACTTTCATACACAGTGTGGGTGCTGGTGTGCATGTGCCCACACAGATTCCTTGGGCTAATATCCAAAACTTACCCCCTCCCTCGGATCTTCCTCTATTTTTAACTCAGACACACCAAATACAGACCTGAGCCTGAGGTTTCCCCTAAACTGGCTGCTTCTAAGGATCACTCCCCAAACTCTTCTCCATAGGCCTCCTCTGGTCTTGGCACCTGAGCTGGGGCTCAGGAGACTTGCCTGAACTTCTGTCAGGATAAGTTTGACACGGGACTTTATCATCACGCAGGTCCTAGCACACCATTTGCCTTTGTACATGTATCTGCAATTAAATACGTCCATTTTACATTCAAAACACACGAAACTGGGGAACAGAGCAACACCATCTCTGCAGAAAATGTTATCCTCCTTCATCACCCCTACAACACAACTCAACATTTCTCCATAAAGGGTGGATGAAACAGGAAAATATCCCACTCTATACTATCTATTCTCTTGTTCTATCTCTAAATGAAATAGCATATTCTTCTCTGTCATTTTTATGGTTTTATATATACACACATACATTGGTCACACGCCTGTGTTTTTTATGTTCCAACTGACGAACTAGCTTTTTACATGCCTTTTACCTTGCTCTCTATCTTCAGATTCTTCATGTAATTTCTACTTCTCCAGGAATTTCACCCATTCATCACAGTGAACATGGTTATTTTTTAATTGCTATCCATACTGTAGTAAATATAAATGACAAAAATCATCAAACATATGTTGCCTAAGTTGTATAAATATGCATATATGTTAAAGATGTGGTAGCAGGCAGGTGCACAGGAAATCTTCATAAAGTTAACAGCTACTGCTGCAATAATAAACTGATGTTACCCTTTCAAATGCTAGTCAGGATTTTGCAAGCATTAGCCACCACCGTGTGATTTGAGCAGTGCCACTAATACAGATATAGTCAAGCTGGCAACTTGTCTCTCCCCCCGGCCCCAGTCTCCCCCTTTTTTCTCACAAAGAAATAGAATGAGTTTATTAAAGTATAGATGCCGTTTTCATCTCGCAACGTTAACTGTGTTGTCTGTATCCCAAAGGTACTGAGCCAGTCAATGCAAACAGCTGTGCCACCTACTTGCAACAGTTGTACACCCACCACAAAGCGCGGGTAGGAGGAGCAGGTTAAAGCGAACCGTAAAGCTGCTGGTGTACCTCACTTTGCAGTTTACCCATTAGCTCAAGGGAAATTTCATCCCTTTGGAGAATATGCATTGTATGTAGAGCTCATAGCAGAGAGTATTCTTTTGCTCTCATCTCCTATAAACCACCTACTGCATTTTTATGTTCCACAATCACATACACCAAAACAGGGTTTAGCAAATTAACATCAAGCTAAATAAAAGGCGTATCAACCAACTTAGCAGGCAGCTTTTAGATGCTTCTCTACTGAGGATAGTGGGTGATCCATAGGCTGAAAGCAGTATTTCCCTCATATTCTCATTATTTGACTTTAGTTCACTTGGATGACTTTCACAGGAAAATTAATTCATTTTCACAAGTTTTATCAGTAGCCTTGATTACTGTAACATGAAGGAATAAAGCAAGCTGATGGAGGCAGACACTGATTCAGCACACCTCCGAGGGCAGCTATGCAGGCGAGATTTCTATGCAAATCTCGCAGTATGGCAGAACTGCCCTTTCACTCCATCCCTTCATGAGGAGAAGGCCTGGCTGCAGAAACTGTGCACAACCACAGACAAGCGCATTGTGTGTTTGTGCATGCAAATATGTGTGTGTTGGGGAGGGAGGGTGAAACACACGTGGTTGTCTCTGTGCAAGTGAAGTGGATTTTTGATCTCCACTGCAGATAGATGTGTGTGGTTTGGTTTCTGTGAGAGTCAATGGAAAAACATCTCTTCTCCCCTGTCTCAGGGCTTAAGACTTGCTCATTGTAGGCCAGATACAATGTATGTGTTCAGCAAAGGTTTTGTGCCAGAGATGAGATGTGACAAGATGCAAGGGAATAAGAGAAGTAGCACATGTACATGCATGCAAGAACACAATCAGGCATTTTTCCAGACCTTCTAAAGGTGCTGCTACCTCTAACACTAACAGCATCTCAGGAAACAATATACTAACCAAGACTTCCCTACATCATCATTACATTAGCATCCACAGCACAAACAAAACACCTGCAGTTTTCCAAAGTGATGTTTATTTGAGGAGAGATCTACATATGGGTGAGTGTCTAGACCTTGTAATCCTGATCCTCTGATACAATAACAGGAGCACAATCAGTACTAAGTGTTCATTCAGAAAAAGAAATACTTTTAACTACATCACAGTTGTGAGGTTGTTTCTGCCTCTTCAATATAATTAACTAGGGCTTTATCTTACCATTATCCTTCTATGCACAAGGGACTCAGTCTAGGATCTTTTTCCTCACAGGACTCTAATATACTCTTATCTTTTTATATTAATTGAGTTGTCTTATACTGTCACAGAGGTAGTAGCTGAAATAGAGATGCAGAAAGAAAACTTCAGTCACTCCTGAATCTATTTGAACCCAAAGAACTTCAGCTAGGGAAGTGTTTTGTAACCCAATTCAAACCTTTCGGGGGTCTGGTTTCCCTGTCCCTGTAGTATGAGCAGGGAAATCCCACTGCTGAGAATATCTCCATTATCCCACTCAAATCACATCAGAGTTAGTAAAAAATGGTTGTCTCACTTTTTCTTGTGAGCATTGATGACCATTTCTGATCTTCTGGGAAGTCATTTCCAGCAAACCTCACTGGCATATGACAGTGCACAACATTGTTGAAGCAGGAATACCTGCATAGATTAAAAAATGAGACTAAAAAACACGCATGGAGCACATAACTAAAGCCCAAGATGCTTTATTTCTGTCTTGTCTGCACCATGCTATGTGCTGCCATCAGTACATGCTTTCCCAAACCTATACTGTATTCAGATTTCTCACTGTCAAGGAAATTATTGTTGCTAAAATCAACTCCACACATCCCCCAAAAGTTGCTGCTTAGTGCAACAATTATAGTCATTCACATGACACTAATCTTTATGTTATACTGTTTTATGCAATGGTGGAAAAGGATGATAAGTTGAAAAGCAGAAAAACAGGAGTTGCAGCATTCAGGTCTGCAGTGATACACACCCTCAGCAAGACCAAAAGAGCAATGCTCCTAACTAAAGCAAAGGGCCTGAACAAATGGTCATCTTCAGTGCTTTTTCTTACCCTGACCTTCTGAGGTTGGCTCAGTGAAGCATCAGCCTTCCTAGACTGATATGTAACCATTATAATACTATGTAATAATCACACGAGGAAGCGTTTAAATTGGCAAGGCCAAGAAATTCAAGAGGAACAAAACTCAAGATCTGATGTCTAATTTATAAAAAAACAAGGAAAAAAATTCTAGCCCTTTGGCAGAAGTTCACTGCCCTTTCACTGCAGTAAAGGACTGAGGAAATAAATTGGGGCATATGAAGTCAGATCCATCCCCCTATCCTTCCTCCATGCTTGGGGAAATACAGCTGAGTCTCCTCAATGAAGTCAGGAGCACTTACATATCTATTCTTTTAAGTCTGGAATGAGTATATAAAACAGGTCCGTCATAGCTCTAAATACCTTCTTCGCAGGTATTATCTAAACTCAGGAGAGATGAATCCCTGATGCCCAGCAAGAGATATTGGAGAAAGCGACTATGAGTTTTTGACTCCCGAAGTATCTTAATGTACCCCTACCTCAAGGAAAATGGTCTTTCTGCCACACCAAACACCATGGTGACTGCTTCAAAAAAAAAAGTTGTGTTTGCCATCTTATCCCACACACCAGAAGCCCCAGAGGGTCCCAGTCCAGCTGCTAACCCCTCTTGCCTTTGCTGGTGGACTGTTGTGTCTCACACAAGCCAGGTAGAAGATGTATAGGAGGGGTGGTAAACAGAGGGTTTCTGTCAACTATGAACATGCCATAACTGAGATCAAGTTGGAGTGAGTACCCATAAAATAATATTGACTGCAGCATTCATTTCAGTACTGAAGACCTCATCATGACACCTGTCCAGTCCAAGTCCCCGGGCAAAGGATTTTTAAGTTTCAGATGCAGATTACAGAGAGATTTTTTTGGCCTGGATGCAAGCAAACTCAAGTATCAGCTCATATATTCACATATCAGCAAGTGGAATTTTGTAGGAGAGGAATGTGCAGAGAGTCACCAGGAACCACTGACCACAGCAGTTCTCTTTCAGGATACTTCCCTGGGCTCTCCCTATACAACTCCACCTTTCTCCTTATTAATGGAATGAATAGACTCCAAAACAATACAAATAAATTAGAAGTTCAAGTAGCAAGATCAGGTAGCCCCAATTAATTCATTTGTATATGATCTAGAAACAAGCAAAAAAATCCAAGCCATTGCCTTAAAGAAAAGCTTATTTTTCCATATGGGTATTCTTGAAAGGAATATGAGAGGGACTTAGACAAATGGACTAGCTCCAAATAATAAAGTACCAGTTTAAGAAAAATGCACAGGCCAAGATTACAGAAAATTATACGCTCCTGTACCTAAGCAGCATTCACACTCTTGAATTAGAAATATACATGCTTAACTCCAAGGATCAGCACAAAACCCTCAGCCTGTAATGATATTTCCTTAGCAAAGAAAACTGTATTTTTCACTTATTTTCCCTGTAAATGGCCTTACATTTCTCATTAAACTTTCTGTAAAAAAAAAAAAATCTGTGACTGACAGTGAATGCAGTTTCTGCTTGAAACAGAGAAGAAAATTATAGCAATCGCAAGTGACCTGTTCTGTGAGAAACAATTAGTCAAGCTGAAGTACAGATACCATGATGTACTCAGCCTGTAGTCCTAGAAACAAGGTATTTCTGGGCCATGCTAGGCTGAGAAAATTAATATATAAACCATATCATGACCTGAAAAAAGATACTCACCACATCCTTTTGGATCAAGCAGGGAGAGGAAAGGGCATAGCTGTATCTCTATTCTCACCCATTAATCTGTCCACCCACTCCGCGGATGTCAAAGAAATAAGGTTCAGCCTGAGGGCCAAATTCTGGTTTCATTTACCGCTGCAATCTGACATCCAAATTTGGTAAATGCTTTGCTGATGTGACCAAATCAGTCCACAATACTTTTAATTTCTGCTGGTTCAGAATACCAGGAATTTTTTCTTCACATTAGTTAGTGTCAGTTTTTATTTTTTTTTTTTTAATCTGAGATTTGCCCAAAGGAAAGGACTTGTGGAAAACAACATACAGGCCAGAGCTTCTCCATAGGCTTAGAAGCCCCTCTGGAAAGCTGTTAGCCTCTCAGAAAAGGAATATAACCAGCTGACTCCAAGTGCCACTTGATCAATAATGAGATATTCAGAAGGAGTCTTAATTTTATCTAACCGGAGGGATGAGACTATCATCTTCCCTGACAACCAAAAACTCAGCAGAGACCTCTTAAAGAGAATCATCTCCATTAAATTGTTGCCTGCTTGCAAGCAGTAGCAGTAATGGCACTCACCAGCTTTCAGCTGGAAATGATTGCGGAAGAATGCAGCAGGTAAATTGATGTTTTGCAGGGGCGTTTCACACATACCCATGGCATTATGTCATTGTGACCCTCATCTGTAGAGTCTGCAGGGACTTGGAATCACTTCTCAGAATTTGACTAAGGTGCTAGGAGGCCCCAGAAGGTAAAGCATATATGTCCTGCAACAATGGATGTGTGTGCATGCCCACATGGACAGCCTTTCCACACATCATATTCCATGGGTGCATCATAATACCAGGGAAGCATCTTTTAAATGAAAAATTTAAATTAAAATGGGATGTTCTAAAAGACCATTTGCAGTTCACACCACTGCAAAAATTCACTCTGACTTTTTAAAATTTAAGCTATCATAACATTTTCATTACTCCTAATTAAGATTATTAAGGAAGAGCAAATATTTAAAATGGCAGGTTGGTGACCTAAATATATAAATCTTCTTCTTTAAAAAATCTTGTCTTTTTGGAGGTTGATACATGTTATCACTAGTAAATTTCAATCCTTAGTCAATACTAAATAACATAAACAACTCACAATTTCTTTATACAATTTCTTTATACAATTTCTTTCCAACTGTACATCTCACAGATGAGAGAAATTAAATTCTTCTCAGGCAGATAGTATGATCTTCACATGACTTAAAGAAGAAAAAAGAAGGACAAATTTATCTCTAAAGCTTTAGGTTTGTGCTTGCCAACACTAAGTTGGGTAATTGGTCTGACAAAGAAAAAAAAGGGGAAAAAAGAAAAAGAAAAAAAAAGCTCCAAAAAATAGAATAATCTTTGATGTAATAGAACAAGGAGCACACCAGTAGTCAAAGACAAGGAGTTTTAGGAATAATAAAAGGGAACAGTCTGACTTGCTAATAAATTAGGAGATTCTGGGCTGCACAAGACGTAAGAAAGAATACCCACATAGGTAATAGTTAAAGACATATTATGAGCCAAGCAGATGATAACTCATTTTCTCTGTGATGTAACCCAACACTGTTTAGTCCCTACTTAACAACCCTTCAATCATGTCTCGTTTCATTTAAGTCTAAATAACACTTCAGCCACCTCCTACAGGGGAGGCAGATTTCCCTCTGGAAATATATTTCTATAACCTCAGAGTGTCCAAAAACCCCCAAATTTTATTTTAACTTCTACAATGAGGAAGTATTTAAGTAAGACAGAATTATGAAACCAAGGTTGCACAACTTGTCACTTGTTCTCAAAAAATTAATCCGATAGTGTTTGCAGTCATGTATTTGTGTACCTCGCATTAGGCCTCACCTTATGTTCTGTCTATATTTGGGCTGTAGCAGGTTTTCAAGTAACCTAAGTAAACTTTAGTTATAAAACGATTATTAGCATAAATATGAATAATGTTTTTCAGACAGATTCTATCATCTTGACTGTAGAAAAACTCAGTGGTATGAGTCTGAAATTAATACTTACTACATGGTGTCTCTCACCAACCCCAGGATTTCTTAGCCCAGATGTTCATCTCTACTTTGTAGATCAAGGTCATACTGCATGTCTAAAGCAGATAACTAAATCCCATCCCCAGCCTAAATGATGAGTTCTTCATTCTCCCAAAATCTCATCATGTACACAAAATTGTCTGGGTTTACAAACCTCTAACCCGATGAGTTTGATACAATTTCCATAAGTATTAATCAATCTTTTCAAAGGGCTTCTAGATACATAGCTGCATTGCATAAGTCAATAATTCTTTTAAAAAGATCCTCAGGCAAAATCCACAACTAGTCTGAAACGAGTTTTGACTTAGTAGCCTGCAAGTTGTGTCAGGCAAGACCAGGAAACAGCCATATTTTCAGAGCAAATACAATTCATGGTGAATCAAAAAGCTTGCTAAAGACTATAGAAACATTTGGAGACCATGGAGATGCAATCTCACTCATATTCTATCATAATGTCAACATAAAATTTCTTGCCTCAATTCAGTTCCACCATGATGAATAGCATGTGGCTTCATTGCATTATGAGACTTAAAACCTGTTGGTCTCAATTTAAATTGAGATGATGGCTAAGCACATCTACTTTCAGCATGAACCAATCAAAAAAAGATGTGATTTTCCATAGAAACATCTCTACCAATAGTTTATATATGCTGAAGTAGCCAATTACAACTTGGCACACTCAAAAATACATAGCAACAGCAATGACAGCATGGCAACAGCAGCTGCTGCACAACGGAAAAATTAGAAAATTACTCTTTAGAAAAAAAAATATATTCTGTTAATTCACTTTGTTTACATTTTCTTTCATGAAATAGTTTTAGAAAACACTGTATGTGTAGCTAACTCTTCGTGTGTACCTCATTACTGGCTGGGTGAATTAAGATTATTAACAAAAATATTCCTTGTTGTCAAAGTTGCCTTACACTGTGAGTATAATTTTGCACATGGCAAATCACTCAGAAAGTATGGCAATTTCATATTGCTTCCTCCCAAATGAAGGTATACCAGTGGGTATAAGATGACTTCACTTTTCATAGCCAGTATGTTGACTTTGGTGTGACAGGACAACCGCCCTAAGCAGTGGGACCTTACCTGACAACCCAGGAATGGCCTGGCCACAGTGGAAAGGCTGATTCTTCCCTCAGGCAAAGCCATCACATTTTCTCTTCATAGAGTATGACATTTGCCATATGATCAGATGTATTTACATGAGTATGCACTTAAAAATACATAAAGAGAGGACAGGGATTTTAAATAGCCATGGTGGAAATACCGGGTTTTTTTAAATTGTTAAGGTCCAGCTCCTGCCTCCGCAAGCATATGTTTCACTTCCACTCTCCCCTTCCCAGAGGAATGTCCCACTTTTATTATGGGACAGCGCCCACAAGAGTGGCTGTACTGTGCTTGATTTACACTGTGTCAGTGACGATATAGCAGGGAACAAGCAAAGGGTTGTCAGTACTTTCGCGGCGGGGCGTGAACGTGTATGACCCTATCAAAGTGCCACCTGTGTGTAAAACAGAGCTGCAGAACATGGTAGTTCACAACACACGTTTCTGAAGGGAGGTGATGGAAAGGCAAAAAAAACCTGTGCAAGGAATCCGGTAATTATGCTCACAGTGGCAGTGTCATGTGTCTAAATAATATTTCTTGTGTTTTATCTGTTTGTAGATTTGTATCAAATTCCCCTGGGATATGAAGTAAGCTGTTTGTGCCTCTACAGTTAAGGATGAGGCAGTTTCCCTAGTCTAAATCCTGCCATTCTGTAGCTATTAACATCTGCAAAGTTAATCTACTCTTTGGTAAGGCACAAATAGATTTTAATATATCAAGTGTGACTGCATTTAAGTCGATCAGATAGAGTATAGTTAGGTAAATAATTTGTGAGTATGGATTCCAGCAACACTAGATAAACGATTTCTAGTCTTTAGGACTCAGCTTTGAGTCTTAATGTTTGTTTGACAGTTGTTTTGTTTTGTTGCTGTGTGAGCCTACATTCTGGAAAGACGTGAGACCATGCCCACTTCCTGACTGCCCTGCAGATCCCAGAGTATCTGCCCAACAGTGAGAAGAGATCAGTGCTTGAAAAGGAAAGATATTTTCTCTCACTTACATTAAAGCATCATTAGATAGAGCAACGAGGGGTTTTTTCAAATTTTCTCTTCTACTTCATTCATCTGCTTGGCCCAGAAAGTGGACTCCAGATGAGATGAAAGTTATTCTGTCCAGGGTGGCCTTTCCTCTGTCCTCTTGTCCCTGCTCAATAGGTGGTTTGGAGAGGTTTGAATGTTATTTTTGAATCCATTCACATAAAAAGCTGCTCTCTAAAATGACCTTTGAACATGACATACGGAAGACAGTACTCTCTCAAGTACTGCTTATTGTCCTGCTTTTACACGTTATTTATATGCTTCATCTTCCACTTGTCCTGCTCTTATGCCATTGACCAGGTTCATAGCGGTCATGGCTATGATAAAAATCATTATTATCAGTTATAGTTGCTCTACTTCATTTTAGATAACACTTCTCTTGGATGAGAATAGAAGTGTATGTACTGCTGCTAGTAGCTCTTTTCGTTTCTCAAACTGTCAGTGAACAGTCATTATTGTTCTTCCACTTCTCCTTCTATCGGGAGAACAGTTAGTTATCCTACTTCTAATAAAGCTTCTGGTTTGCAAATTAGCTTCCTATGTAATACTCTTTTATTTAAATCTGGAAACCTTCATCCTTCTTCCCCTAGTTGCATATGGGGAAAGTTAGTCACCAAATGAAAATGTGACTGAGACTTGAATATGAAATGTATACATTTTGGAAGAAAAAATATATCTCGACCTTCCTGAGCAGGATTCAGACCTGGCATATTTTGAATTTCAGCATAACAGGTACTTTCTCATCACTTTTCTCTTTTAGTTCTTGGCTGAAACCATCAAGCATTAGAGTACAGCTTTCTATTCAGTATGGTGAATATGACTTCATGTAACCTCTTGCCATCCCAGGAGAAGAGCAAGAAACTTTCTGGCAAAATACATCATTCTTTGAGTTTTAGGGGACAAAGACTTGTGTAACAGCAACATATGATGGAAAGATTGTGAGAATAAGATAGAGCCACTGTCTCCAGCCTTACTTCTTCCATATGTTTTGTGTAAATTCCCAGAGCTTCCTACATGATTTGTCTCTCGAGATAGTGCCTCAGGTGAGAGGAGTGCACTTCTTCTTCAAATGTTATTCATAGGCAGTTCATAGAAAGCGTACATCATTCTAAGTTCGCCATTTATTCTAGGTAGAGAATGTGAATGCCACAGTCAAATTTCATCACTGTTCCTCTATCAGCATTAGCTTATGTAAGCATTAATTCCTGGTAAGATATGAAATTCAGGGTTTCGTTTTTTCTATTTTAAGTTGGTCCTGTCATATAATTGAGATAATTGTCTATGTGTGTGGGAAGCATAAATACCTGCAAGCACAGCATCACAATAAAAACACTGAATGAAACTAAATAATACCTCAGTTCTTCATTACCCCATTGACTTACTAAGAAAAATGTTGCAGTAGAAAGAGTTGCAGCAGCTGATCCACTGCTGCTTCCTAGCAGCCACCCCAAACTCTGCTCCGCAATATCAGAATAAGTGATAGCAAAACTGTATCAAGTGGATCATGCTCTGGCTTAGGAATGCAGTCAATACACATGGTGATGTATAAGATATGTGGAGGTGTGTGGTGGGTTGACCTTTCCTGGATAGCAGGTGCCCACCAAGCTGCTCTATCACTTCCCTTCCCAGCAGGACAGGAGAGAGAAAATAAGACAGAAAACAACTAGTAGGTTGAGATAAGGCAGTTTTCTAAAGAAAAATAGATTTTGCACCTACATAAGCAAAGGGGAAAAAAACTAATCTCTATTTCCCATTGGCAAGCGATGTTCAGCCATTTCCTGGGAAGCAGGGCTTCAGCAAGCAGAGCAGTTGCTCTGGAATGTAAACATTTTAAAATAACAAATGCCCCCAGTTTTTCCTCCCTCCCACAGCTTCTATATCTGAGCTGATGTCACAAGGTAGGGAATATCCCTTTCATTAATTTAGATCAGATGTCCTAATTGTGTCCCCTCCCAGGATCTTGACCACTCCCAGCCCCTTGATGGAGGGGGGAGAACATTAGAGAGAGAGCGCTGATGCGGTTCCAGCACTGCTCAGCAGTAACCAAAACACTGCTTGTTATCAACAACTTTCTAGATACCAATGCAAAGGACAGCACTGTGAGAGCTGCCATGGGAAAATTAACTCCATCTCAGCCAGACCCAATACAAGGTGCAAAAGCAGTTCTACGCTGTGTGAAACATGAGTTACAGAGAAACTCCAAGAGCCAGGTTCGGTTGGGAGAAGAGTAATGGATGTTATCTACAGATGTAGCTGCTGATGGCAGGTAAATCTCTCCGTAAGTTATCGTTTTATGCAATTAAGATACAAGAATCTCCCACACCAAGCTGACCTATCTTATACTTCCATTGAATCCCTTCTATGGCTTTGTCCCTCCCTTGTCTCTCTCTTGCTTGCCACAGACACTGGGCCAGAAACACGGGCACTGATGCTCTTGTCATTTCTCCTCTGTGCCATACCCCCAGTGTGAAGCTGCACGTGCAGTACAGCAGTCAGATTGCTTCTACAAGCAGCTCTTTTTCTGTACGTCTCCTCTGAAGTGACACTTGTCTCAGTCTACTCTTCAAGGTGCTGCCCGTTCACAAGAACTGACACACTTTTCCACTCTGTCACTGGGAGAACATTTTTGAGTGCCAGTGTGGGCCACCCACTTGATAAAAATGGTCGTGATACTAAAATTATCAAGAGCCAACTGTGTCTTCTTTCCCTTCATTCAGATAACAATCCTTCAGCGTGCAAGATCCTAGTAGTCCTTAATAAATAGGAAAAGGTGCACAACAGTGTCATATCTAAGCAGAGCAGAGGGGAATAAGACAGTGGTACAAGATCAAAGGGAAAATATAAGTACTGCAAGTGGTCTAGAGAGCATCCCCTGGGACAAGGGAAAACAAATTATGCAATGGGAGCAATTGAATGACACGGGCATTCTCATATAGGACCCATTACACAAAATTGATTTGCTTTAATCTAAACTATTTGGCAAAAAGCAGAGAGCACCTGTGAGCCAGATACAGAAAGATGCATGTAATCTGCTCAAGATCTATCTGCAGGCTGCACTGTCAGTTGCTTGATGTGCACGAGCCTGGTGTGGGGAGACAGAGAAAAAAGGAAGAGCAACTAACTAACTAACTAACTGACTGTAGAATAGCATGGAAAGCTTTCTTAATTGTCTCAGTTCTTATTTTCCTTTCCTTCACTGAATGGCAGTTTTGACCCCACAGGATCATTTTTTTTTTAGATCAGGCTTCACATACTGAAGATTTAATACACACTTTTTTAAACCAACAAGCTGAATTATCCATCTGGCTGTCTAATATATTCTCGTGGTAGCTTTAGGTCCTAGCAAATTGGGTATTTCAGTACCTGGACATCTCCGGTATACCAGAACATAATGACAATGAACACGTACATTGGTGAAAAAAGGGGGGGCCTGTATTTCTGTATAAGCATGATAATACATTCTGACACCATAAGAGCAGTATTTTCTGTCAATCAGCTTGAATTCTCTGTAAGTCTCAGACATATAAGTCACATTGAGAGGGTTATGCATTTCACAAGTGGATTTATATATAAATACTTTCCCTGGCTCCAGTTCAACACAACAAAAGAAGTCAAACATTAGTCTGTATTTGTATTTCTTCACTGAAATGTTTTGACATAAACTGCACACAATCCTAGCTGAAAAGTGCCATACAGTTTGGAAGAAACTGCTGTGAACACCTCTATTGTTCACAAAATGCCAAAGTTTTTGCTTCTTAGAAACTTAGAGGCCTCGTTTCCACAGCTCCATCAGCACTTGTTCTAAAGAGCACACAGTTCTGTATACAGCCTTCTCCTTCCTTTCCTAGGCTTTTTTCCCTTATAAGTAGACTCAGAAACCTTCTAACATCACTGAGAGCTACAAAAAACAACATCTGCCCTTTGCCAAAACAATGAAACATCTACAACAAAATGGTGGCTGTTTTCTATTCAATTGTGAGGCAAATACCTATTTTTGCACTGTATTAAATATATGACTGTCACTCTACAGTATGTTTGTTTAGAGTGCATGGCAACTTCTTGAGTCAAACTGATCAGTTGCACTGCTTAATTCTAGAATAACTCAAGGAAAGTAGAGTTATTCTGGATTTGCTCCAGAATTCTCCTGTTTCCCTGACGTGTAACGGAAGTGATCACAGCCATCATCTAAAACTTGCACGGTTTGGGTACAGCTCTGCAAGATGGTAACAGATGAGTGCTGGAGCGACAGCAGTGTGATAGCCAACTTCACCACATCCAGAATCACACAGATTTTCCTAAAATGTATCAGCTAGCAGAGTCAAGGGTCTGCTAAACTGGTCAAGCATCATTGCAGCACACTGGACATCTGACTACTCTCTTCCTCTGAGAGTGCCCTAGCACTCAGTCAACATTCACCCAGCACTCATCCATTCACCCCAGCCCTTCCTTATGCTCCTTGTAGCTTGTCTAGCTATCACGGAACAGCAAAATCCTCTAAAAGAGCAGAAAACCTTAAGGCCTCAAATTCAACTTATGGGAAAATATGGGCACATAGTCCTGAGGCAGATTGTCTGTAAAAGTATATTCCATTTCACAATGTTCATTTTATGAAATCACACTGAGAAGCACAGCGTATTCTATTCACTGGCTTAAACTCACCCTAAGTAGTCCCTATGAATGTGTGTTGGTTTCATTAGACATACAATACTGTCTTTAGTTCAATGAGTTTAATTATGACAAAGCAAAAAAAAAAAAATTCAAGCAATATGTAGACGAACCTGGGCTGGAATATACTGGGTTTAGAAAACAAAGCATTGGTTTCAATGAAAAGCTACTGGTGTAAGTGAAAATCTTATGCCTTGAAAGGAAATCTATTCATTTCCCTAAAAATTTAGTGACTTGAGAATGCATGGATTGGTTACACTACAGATATATTGGATTCAGTGACACTGTATTAGTTTCAAAGCATATTTATCCATGCAGTAAAAATGTATAGGTTATGAGAATTAAAGAGGCATGACGATGGCTGCCCTGAAGACTCTAATCTAAAATACGGTTTGTATTAAAATTGATCAAATTGGACTTAACAATGATATATTCAAAAACCCTAAATAAATTTTTGTGCTATATCACTTTGAACACATCAGTCCTTCTGTGTCACTCTGGTATAAACTGATTCTTCCAGGTTTCAAGGGGCTACATCCCTTCCTCTTCTCCACAGAATGCAACTGTAAGCAATTCAGGTTCTTTCTCTACAAGCAAACTATCTTTTTTCTCCTATCTGTAAGGATGAAAATGCAGTTTGTCCCATAGGCCAGGCAGACAGGAGTATAACACTGACTCTTTTTTTTCAGGCTGTATGTGGAGACCTAGGGGTGCTGCCTGGGGGCAGAAACAGTCCTGTAACCAACAGACCTGAGGTCAATAATCTTCATATTAGAGTCCAGCAGTATGTCCATGATTGCGCTTCTTTCTAGCTGGCTCCAGGTGCCTCCTTAGGGCATTATTCAGGCTCTCTGAATCACCCTTCAAAGATCACCTAACTTCCTCCTATGAACAGACGTGGAAACAGATATTGAGTTCTGGCTGTTTGAATAGGCATTCAAACCGGGCAAAGCAGCACACCCGTGAAGTCATTTCTTTGCCTAGGCCTGTACATTTTTATTTTCAGTTTAAAAATTATATGCCATACTGACATGCTTGTAGGCTCGTGCTGAAGCCTAAAAACTTGGGTACAAACTCCTCCTATGAACTACACTTTTTGTCAGAAATCACAGTGTTTAATAAATGCACAGTTAACGGAGAGGTTGATCTACTGTTGCACAATAGGACTCTGGCTACACCGCTATTGTAAGTAATATTCTGTAGACACAACATTTGGAACCACTAAGGCTTCTGTGGCTGTTCCTATTGTAAAGAGGCATCCTGAGTGATTCTGAAAGCCCAGGTATTTGTTTTGATTTGTCTATAAAAATGTATCAGTAACTTTATTATTTAGTTTGTCCTGCTGACTAACACAGCTACCCACTCATGATAAAGAATGTACATAATACAGAGGCTGTTAAGTGCCTGTACTATTTTTATAAGAAAAAACATCAATAAGCACTTGACTTTGAAGTTTTTACCATCCATTTTCCAGAATGACTCTGAATGATAAAAGAAAACAGTCTTCAACTTCCTTCTTTGTGGTACACAATAAAGCTCTATTTACTGTGCAATTTCTTCATGATGGGACCCTAGCTTTTCCCTACACACTCTCATTTCCTCAAACAACACAGGTAGATTATTTTTTTTCTTAAATCCTAACTAGTCTGTTCCAATTAAATGCAAGTGGCACCCAGTATTTTCAAATTATAGTATAGTAAATATCCTGGGTTCAAATCCTAAATCTAGACTTTCAGAATAAATAATTGATAAATCAAATTGCAGGATCAGTATCCACATTATTCTGATGAGCCACAGTTTTATCTTGTCACAGGAAAGAATATGTTGACACAACCTATTTTTCACTGTCATTCTATAAGTTAATAGTTTGTTGCAACTCCTAAGGAGCATAATCCATTGTTTTCATCAGAACTCCAAGTTAAATGTACACTATAAAGTTTAAGACTTTATTTAAAGCCTAGGAAGTATAAAATTTAAAGATATTTACCATTCTGTGGTATAAAACTTCCTGCATCAGTTACTTTCTCTCAGAATGACCTTTTTAAAGTGCTATTTCCAGTACCACCACACAGGCCTTCTAATCACACCTGCCATACCTACAGGGTTCCAAGACAATAAGGATTTTCCTCATTTATGGTTTTCACAATATGGTGAGTTATGCCTTGTTTCTAAGTTCTCTCTAAATTCTTCATCTACTTCTTTCTTGTACCAATATAAAGACAGTTGGTTTGGCACATAGTAGAACTCTTCTGATTCCTTCTACATTTCATTCAACTTCTACTACTTCCTTTTGATTATTTTGTACTGTTATATTATCAAAGTTAAAACACCCCATATGCCAGTTATAGTACAAGACGGTGTTTGCTTAAATGAAATGAAAATCTGTGGTCCTCATTTTGCAAGTGTTTACACAGAGGAGTAAAAGCATGACTTAAACCGTTCAACTAAATTTCTCATGAATGTGTTGATATTTCAGGTATAAGTGTTGACAATAAATATTCTCCTTAAATGCATAATCTGAAGAAGGTGGAAGGAGCGTCTGGGCTTCGTGTGGGGAAAGCCCTCTGTTCCTGCTTCCCCAGGTGAATGCACAGGAATGGAGGCAAGATGCAGGACTTGAAGGACAATCACGTTTGACTGTACAAGTTTCTGCTCTTTTCATTTGGCTGAAGTCCTGGGCAGGTCAGAATGTTTTGTACTCACTACCTTGGCTGTTTCCACAATCATACTCATCCTTCAGTAGTCACTTTACACATTTATTATATGTATTTTACAATTCATTCTGTTCTGTGCATGCACTCGTATGTCTCCTGACTACTAATTTTTAAGCATGTAGCCATCCCAGTCAGTAGACAGGCAAACATTTTAAAAATATATCTGATCTTTTCTAACTTCTTCAGCGTATTTTGTTATGTTTATCCAAAACATGGGCAACACCTGACTGAATAAACCTTAGCCTGTCCTAAGGCAGCAGATACAGTGCAGCATAAATTGCAGAGCCTGTCCCAGGACCCCTTCCACCACTGGGATTTATGTGCTATACAACCAGCAGATAAGCAAGTCCAAATGCATTCATATCCTACTGTAAAAGAGGAAAAAGATCAGAGTAGTACAGCCCTTCAGGGCCTCCAACAGAGGCTATTTGCTGTCTCAGGCTGAAAGACATCTCACACTGATTTTTAAAAAGAGAGCTGATAGCATGTAGGCTGACAGCCTCAAGTAAAGGACATGGAATGCACAAAACAAGGGTGTCTCCTGGGACAGCTACTATTAGTTTGCCTGTAATGTAGGGCAAAGTCCCACTCTCAGTTAGGAGTGCACACACTCAGGAGAATGCTACCAACTGTCATTTAGTAAATCCAGATTTACAGAGGTGTAAACAGGAGTAGAATTTGTTCCAGAATCTCTAGGCAAGCTGAGAAAGAGCCCTTCCAGAACACATATTTCAATATCATGCCTTAGGTAACAGCAAAATCACATTCTATGTTTCTTTCATGAAGTATCAAGCTTCCCTGCACCATATATCTTTATGTTTCTTCAGGTACTTCATAGCCCTAAAAGAACACTGGGTTGGGTGGATGGAGTGATGGGAATTTCTTTTCATTTTTTAAGAATATACGTTTTTCAAGTCTAAATTTTAAAAAGTGTATTTACTCATTAATTTGCTTTCATCAGGAGACATTCTCCTTTTCAGCTAAGAGAGATGTATTCTTTGATGTCTTCAATAAAAGATCTCACAATTTTTTTTCCTGAGAAATATATCTATATATATATATATCCATATAAATGTTATGGTAAGCTTTTGTCTTCCCCTTTGATTGTTCCATAATGCCAAGAATGCCATTTTAAATGTGTGTTACTTTAACAGGGTTCATGTTAAGCAACAAGGTGGATATTATTCTTTAAATCTGAGTTTAAGCAGTATGAAGAGTGGAGCCAATTGAAGTAAATCGTAATTGCTAAACAGGACTAGTTTGCAACAGCTTCCTTAAAGTTTGCAAGAAAACATGTACAAGAACAGATCCCTGAAGCAGAAATACATTTTATTCATAGCTTCCAACCCAGGTCTGCACTCTCTGAAGTGTCATTGTCATGAATCATTGTTAGCAAAACAATAACTCTAGTGGTCTTACATTTTCTCTCTGTGCGAATTATGTATGTTTCATGTGACATTACTTACTTCCTCAACTAGCAAGTCTTTCCCGTCTGTTGGAAAGCCACCAGTGGTGATGTGCTATCAAAGTGAATTACCTTCTTACATGCCAGGAAATTAGGGCAATCTAGTGCCTTTCATCTAGCTCCTCTACATTGCCATCCTGCTCCCACAGGGTCTCCCATTCACTCTTCTCCTACTGATTTGTATGGGAACAATTGTATAGGAAGTAATTTCTCTGTGGCTTGCAAAATGCTTTTCAGGCTTGAAAAGAAGCTGTGTGACTTCGTGTATGATTTGTTCTTAGACAGTCACTGAGCACCAGAAAGCGGATTCTCATCCAAGTTCCACCTAAGTGGGTAAAAAAACAAACATGATGAGGGAAACAAAGTAGAAGAAGTGTGGGCTATCAGATCCCAGCGCATGTGGACTTAGGGGCTTTTACTCTTTGTAAATGCCAGCATGCAGCTGTAGCCAGTGTCAGGACAGAAGATTCAGATGTCAGACCATGATAGGCTTTTTCATTTTCTTTGCAATTCTCATGATGCCAAATACTTGGATTATTATGGATGTAATAGATCTGCACAGGAGGACGATTTGATGTCTGAGAACTGTTAACCAAACGATTGGCTAGTAGAAGTTTAGCTGAAAGTAGTCTTTGAGAGGAAACTGGCTAACAGTCTTCCCTGCCCTACTATAATATACACTTTGGCTATAAAATACACGTCTTCAAAACGTGACAAGTGCTAAGGAACCCTGCGAATGAACAGTTAGGAGTCTGCTCCAGTTCCCCATTGCCATATCATCTTCCTTCTCTTCCTCTCACTTCTATTTCTCTCCTGCCTACGCCAGCACTTCATTTCGCTCCGATAATCTGGTCGTGTCATGTACCTCTCTCACATAAGCCCACATCCATGCCTGTCTTCCCCTTTCATAACTCTTCACCTTCATGCCTCCCATCTCCCTCCTTCTTTCCACTCTGTCCATGGATGCACCATGATATTGCTGCCGTCTTTCTCCTTGCTTCGGTCTTCTCTGTGTCTCTGAGTGAGTTTCATCCCTCTGTGACCTCTGTATTGCTTCTTGGGGGTTCACCTGACCTCTCAATAATTGCATACCCTTTCCTAGACATCCCCACAAATTTTGCCATTTCCCCCATTTATAAACCCAAGTTTGCCTCACTCTGTACAGAGTGTATTGAGCTCTGTATTGAGCTCCCTAGCTCCCCAGATTTCCCTCTTTAGCCACTTCATACCCAGTCATTGTAAATGAAATTAAGGGGGTTTGCTTTCAATTACAATATGTCTGAAAAAATCTCTAACCTGGGAGAGACAAGGAGTCAGGAGGACTGATTTCTTTGAGGTGGAGCTAATCCAATTAGGTTGAAAAACGAGTGTCTAATGAAGAGCTAGATTCTATTACCTTAATTGTTGAGTTGCTATTATTACTCCATAATACGGCAGGTAAAAGAGATGCAAGAAGGTATTCTACAATTTCAAACCAACCAATGAGAACTCATCCAGTAGATATGTCCAGGAGCATATTTATACATGCAAAAAGTTCTTTTGACCACTCTAAGTCTAGCATACATTTGATGCACACATCTGTAGTATACCTAAGTAAATGGAACACTGTTCACTCTTGTCTCAGTTTATATGTGCTGCTGCAGTTTCTCAGGAAAAACTATGGCATGCTCCTTACTGGAAGATTAGGCCCTGCCTCTATTTAAGTTGGTGGCCCTATTGAATCTGAAATGGCCATATTGATATCTAGGAGGATAATGATACCTGTGGTCTCCAGAAAAATTCAGACTGTGATCCCTCCATGACCCCAAGCCAGAAAGGATGAAACAGTAAATTATGCTAATCTACACATTGTCAGGTCCCCATCTGTTCTTTTCTTTCATTCAGGTCTGCATCCTCTCCAGAGCTAGCCCCACGTGAACATCTTTAACAAACACCTGGAGCTAAACCCATTGCAATGACTTTGTACCCCCTTCTCCACAGTGAATATAGCTGAGGCACGAATGGCAGGGTTCTCGGCAGCTCGTCTTCCCCAGGATGTAGAAGAACATCTAGCAACACAATACATTAAATGGCATTTGATTGTATACAAAACTCAGTAATTTGAAAAGGGTCTTCCAGTCATTAGCGAGAATTAATGAGGTTCTACTGTAATAAAATCTTACTTCAAAATACAGAGTTTTACCAGAACATATGGGATTATAAAAGTAAATGTGCATCACACATTATCTTATGCCACATTATATGGCACATTTTTAAAAAGGAAACACCCACAGGTCTGAACAACTTTTATTTTTATGCAAATGCAGTATGCACAGAGACGTGCTTACTTGTCACTTTTGTGTTGTATCACTGCAGTGCCAAAGGGAAGTATCACGTCTCGCTTTGCCTAGCCTTTATCCATCTACCTTTGCAAACACTCTTTACCATTCATAGGCTAAAAGACTTCTGGCATCACAAAATCTGTTTTCTTTTCACATCCATCTTCTGTGACATGAAGAAAGAAGCCCCTGCAAGAGCTTTGTAACCCAGTCCTCCTTGAGAACTCAGTGCTCTGTACAGCTTATGCCCAAACCTGCATGCTTTTTATAATCATAACCATCATCTTTTTATTATGTCTTGGACTTGAAGAGTCCTGAAAGCAGATGTAACTCATGATGACCTGACTTCAAGGGGAGAATGAACCAGGTGGCTAATTGTGTCTAAAACAAATACACTGATAATTAGCAGGAGAGCACAATGCAACAGAAGTCTAACCATCAACCTTTATTTAAGTTAAGCAAATGGGTAAGCAAATGATGCAGCTGGATCATACTTTGAGAAGTTAATAAGGGATCCATACTTCAAGTAGCTAGCTACACTAGCCAAACCATGCCCTCAGGACTGGGTATCAATGATTCTGAAATGGCAGACTTAGAAAAAATGGAAAAAAAAATCAGCACTTTTGCACAAAAGCTCTTCTGCAACAGCTTCCCTTTCTGAGCAGGTCGCTGCGCTAACATTTCCTCCTGAGTATCTGCCTTCAAACCTTGCCTTACATCCCAAACAGAAATAACCTTGGTGGCCTCATCTTGTTTTCCACTTTCCCACGTCACAAAAGCAAGCATAATGTCATCCTCTGTTGAGGAGCCGTCTAAAAACAAGTAGCAAAAAAGCTGCCAGTTAGGCTATATTGCCTTGGCAGTGCTGCACTGAGTTTACTTGCTGATGGCTCTCACAGTAGATGGCTTTAGCTACCACTGCACATCCCTCACCTTTACAAGCACTAAATTTCAGCCCACTGATTCCATAAAAAGCGAGCAAAGAAAATGAGTGGAGCTTGCATTAGAGATATTAGCAACTCAGAGACTTTAATGTTAAAACACAGATTGCTTTGTAAATGGTGTCAAACAGCAGTACAAAATATAGCACCATATTAAATACCCAATGCAAACAACTCCACAGGTGTTGACAGAGAGGTGGAAAGGAAAATATTTCCAAGTTATTACCATGTTCCTTGTCCTGATCGGGCAATTCACGCTCTTGTGGTGTAAGAGATAACATTCTCACATTTGTTATTTTGCTTCAATATCTGTTGTCGGTTATTCTTAAAAGAGGGATACAAACAGCAGTGGTTATCTGTTCATCTGGAAATGTCCTAAGTTTTAGAGACAACAAAAACCAAAAAGACCATTTACCCAGCACTCTAATTTCTGGTCAGACTGAAAACTAATTTAGGCACTTTCCTTTAGGAGAACCTCTCACACAGAAGGGCTTTTGTTCTAAAAGAGAACTAGAAAGCAGAACTAGAAATAAAGCAAGGGCCAAATGTATCTGTGTTGTGCCAGTCTTACCTGTTCCCCACTTTTTTCCGGTACCATTAGCAGCAACACAGAAAAATCCTACTGACTACACCCACCCCACCTCACCAAAGGTACATGGCCCAAAAGTAGGTTTTGTCAAAGCCTATCAATCACACATCACTAACCTCCTTACAAATGAGTCTTGACGGGTTTACCCTGGCATGACACTAGGGCAAGAGAGTGGTGAAATTAACCTCTGCTCAGGGTCCAAAATGAGCAAATCGCGAAAATTAAGCAGACAGCATAAATGGTGAAAAGTAGAATTTTCCACTAACATGTTTCTGACTTTCAGTTTTAATAGTCTAAGGAATTGTTATTAGAGCGATCAAAGGGAGAAATCACAAATGCGAGAAATATGACAACTAAGCATCAAGCTAGTGTGGCAAAGGAGATTGCTTTCTTTCCATTTCCTGTTAAATACTGCTTTGGAACTTTATTTTGATGTAGATTTGACAAAACTCACATTGCATTTCAGTTTCTGGTGCATAGGTCTGTTGAAAGAAAAAGAATAAAGGGAAAATGAAGAGACTGTCAGAACAATAGCTGCTTTAAAAAACAAGTCTGCCGAGGCTTTAGGCTTAGAGAGTTTACTCTGACAAATAGATAAAAAAGTCTCTGGGGAAAATAACCTCTTCCCTAATCTTGCAGCCCCTTAAGACTATTCACTAAGCCTGAGGTACTTCTCTCTGAACTTATAAAAAATTAGCTATGCTTTAATTGTTGAAGTAAAGAGTATACTAGATACTGTTCTTTTCAGTTCTTCTGTTAACTAAAATTAATACAATAGCAGATAAGTTTTCTTTTTCTTTTTCTTCCATCAATTCATCTATCATTTCATTGTCACTTTAAAAGATATAAATCTAGACTCTCGCAAATTTCAGAATAAGCTTAGCTTTTGTTGTTTGCTCATGTAACTTTCTGGGAATACTAATAAATACATGGGAGAATATCAGCTGTTACCCTACTTTAAATATACTTTATATATGAGATGAAGACATTTCCAATTCCCTCAATACTTTTTATTTTACCATGGTAAGAATTAGATTGTGATGTTTTTGGAACAAAAGTTTACTATGACTTGCCTAGAAAACTGCCTGAGTATTTCTGGCTGCAACTTATCACATGTTCTTTGGATTAATTATTTTGCTGCATAAGTGGCATAGGGACAGCAATTTAGCCCCTTGGGACTTTTCTTCCATATAAGTTTTGAGCTCTCTACTTATAAATTCTCTTCCCACAGTTCTTTCCTGAGAGTCCAGGACATCTTTCTGTAAGAGGCATTTCAGGACCAGGCTTCATGAATAAGGTGCAAGATGTTGACCCTGTCTCTCAATTCAGCTGCTGTGTTCCAGCAGGCATTGAAAGCATATGACTTCCCACATGGAGCCTTTTCCCTTTTGATACAGGCAAGTAGCATGTACCACCAAGCACAACAATACAATCAGACTAAGTTTTGTTCCCATCCCTGATTATTCAATTTCTCACACTAGACCATAAGAAAGCAGAATGTTGAGAGCCGCAGATCCATGTATTCTCTATAAGGAACACCTCTCAGAAGATACTTGTAGAAAAGATAGCAACACTGAAGGAGGCTTCCTTTAAAAATATCGTTTCCTTTTAAAATAAATATGTAGTTGCAGAGTAAAAGTAATATATAGATTTAATTAAAACCTTAACATTTCCTATGAAGCTGCTTGTCAACAATATTTCCTATACCAAAACATACCATAGCATTTTGCACACTGCTTGTATACTTCCACCTATGAGTTAGAATGAAAGTAAATACACTTTTACTGAATGATACATCCTCTTTTTCCCTGGAGCATTTATTTCATAAGGAACTTGATACATTCTCAAACTAACCCTAAACATATATTTTCTTTCTTTCCTAGTCATCTTCTGAATTGTACTGACTAAAATGTTGGGCTGTGAGTACTGCAGTCACCGATCACTTGTTCCTGTTCCTCACATTAGTTGTGTCTGTGCAGAACCATCACATTCCTGGAGCAGTTTTGTATGTTCACCATGTAGAAACCGCTGTGATATATTTGAGCTTAATTTCTCCTGTTTTAATGACTTAAAACTAAATCGGGTGGAAAGGGAAGTTCTGACTGGGGCTGCATAACAGCACCAAGGAAGTCACCTCCCCAGAATAAACCTGTGGGTATGAGATCTGTCTTTCTTTCTCTCACACATTGAAAATGTCAAATATATAGAAATAAACAAATTTTCTTCTTGAGTACATCAGAGTCAAGCACTAGTAAATTCAACAGATTTCTGCTGATAATTTTTTTTGTAAATTTGAAATGAGATCTAGTAGTAGATGGTAGTAGGCAGTCATGTCAATGATTCTAGACTTTTAGTTAGTGCAACACCAAAATGCGAAAGTCTGTTACTCAGTGGAACTCATAGTCATGAGATATTTTAATGAAAAATTGATGCAGCTTGTAAAAGGAAAAACATATTTACTAAAGTAAGAAGGCTTTTCACTTCTATACACAATTCTAAGAATTAGAGAAAAACAACTTCTATAAATTGATGACAGGAAAAAATATTTCCATTTGAGCTGATTATTTTACAGATACTTACAAGAGAGTTTCCTTCACCCACAGACAACAGATAAGGCATGAGAGGAAACAGTATGTATGATCTGATTCAGAATGCCTCTCTGTACATGAATTTCATGAAACATGCTGATATTTATGCCCTTGACATTCCCCACATAGTTCTAGAAATTATCAGCTTTGTTTACTTTTCCATGGCAGTGCATGCATACACAATTGTATACAAATGTTCCCCCTCACCAGCTGAGTGCACATCCCTAAATAAAACATTCCTTAGAAAGGTTATAGATTTAGCCACAGAGAGGATCAGCAAGGTCCTCAGGAAGATGCAGCATTGGGACTGAAAGTCTTCAGGGAAACGAAAAGATTGGAAGACATGGCTCAAAATCTTTTAGGTGATGCTGTGACAGTTGAAAAATGGAAACAGTCATTGAGCAAATGAATGAATGAGATTAAAGGTATAGTAATTATAGAGAATACTGATTCATGGTTGTCTCATGCTGATAAGTTTGCTTCTTAACAGCTCTTTCTAGGCTTCTGCCTTTTAAACAAAGAAGTAACTGTACCTAGGAGATGTTGAAGGCTATTTTCACCAGTCTAGGTAAGCACACAAGGGTAAAGGACACAAAAATATGTCTTTGTAAGAGACAAATACTACAGTACAGCCACTAACCTGTGATTTCTGAAAAGTGGACCATGACCCATCTTGCTCCCCAGTCACCAGGTTTAACCAGGGCTCCTCCTCTAATGATTGTCCTGAATCCTACACCTTTTCTTTCTCTTCTCCTTCATCTCCAGCACTGGTAACGCCTTTAGAGCCACAGCAGGCTTTATATGAATGCTGTATACAGTCAGGAGCTGCAAACCAAAGGAAAGCGGCTGACTATTTTGTGTCCACTGAAAGTTTTGCAAATGCTTTTGAAATGGGCTAAGAGACAAGAGCTTGTGGGCACAGGGTAAAAGAGGATGTGATTCTTCAAGACCAGTTTTAACAGTAAGATATTTGCCAGAAACTCCTTTAAAGAAATTTCTAACCAGAAGCAGGTCCCTTTCCTTGAATCTGGTCACTAGAGAAACAAATGTTAAGACACAAATTAGACCACAGGCATTCCACTTCCTGAGCTAAAAATAAGGTGTGTTTACACTTACCCATACATTTGAAGTACTATAAAGGAAGGTGTTTTACTTAGTTCTTTAACTAGTGCTGGTTGTTGCCAAGGAGGAATCTTCTTACTTGGTCCATGCTTTTCCTTGCTATATTGTATTAGATGACCAAAAATATAAAACACATGGGGAAAAATCAGACCAGGTTTTTTTATCCTTGCCTGATTGAACCAGCCTTTTCCCACAAAGCCCTGGGCCACTGCTTAGTTTTACTCCCATATCTACTGAGGAAAGTCCTATTAGGGGAATAATTCACTTAATTCCTTTAAAAAAGTGTATTTTAAAAAATCTTTTGTTTAGAGACTTTTAAACATAGTGATTCTCAATCACCCAGCCCAAAGCCTTGGATGAAGTGATAATTAGGTGTTAAGAGCTAACCAGGCAACCACAGAGGTTATCTGTCTCCAGGCAGCCACTAAACACCTAAACAAGAGTGGAAGTATGAAAACATGAGGTGCTCAGGAGCATTCATCCCTAATAGATTTTGAAATGTTTTGAAACATTTTGGGTTACTGGCCTGTCTTTACAGCCCCACGCTTCTGTGACACATCCTGGCATGCTTGACAGTACCCACCCACTTAAAAAATTCGGTTCTCATGATAAAAACATGACGTGTTTAAAGCCATAAACCTTGCTGTGGCCCCTTTTTTTCAGCAAGGAAACATATTGAGAAAATCCCTCTCCCACACAACTGCAAATCATACAGACTCGTTTCATCAAGGAGAGGGTTTTCTAGAGGTGCTTGACCCTGAGATCAGCTCAGTTGGTCAGAGCCTGGTGCTAAAATTCCCAAGGTTGTGGGTTCAATCCCTGTATGGTCCATTCATTTCAGAGCTGGACTTGAAGATCTTTGTGGGTCCCTTCCAATTCAGTTTCTGCTATGATTCTTACTGCCTAGGAATCCTTTTGTTTTCAGAGGTGAAGATTTCATGCAAATTATTCTGTCAGTTGACTTGGAGCTCTTCATACATCCTTCCTCCATCTGCTAAATTCACAGAAATATAAGACTTGCCATTACAAGATTCATATCATGTTCAAAACAAAAAGAATTTGTAATTCTTTCAATTTCAAATTCAAAGATTTTTTTCTCTCTTCCTTTCTGATGTAATTTTTACATTGATCCTCTTTTTTTTTTTTTTTGTGAAGATTCCAAGCTTTACCTACCTGATGAATACCTAAGTGATATTCAAGAGACAAACCATTTGTATAGTGTTTAAGGTGATACATTCATAATATGATTTTTTTTTTCTTTCTCAGGATACTAAAATACATCTGATAAAGCATGATAATCACCATAATTAAAGTAGGGTACTTGCCTTATGAATCATTTGATATAAAGCTGACCAGCTGCTATTGTGATGAGATCGTATTGATGAAGTGGGCCATTGCAAAACTGTGTTTGAGTGTATTCCACTACTCTGATAAGTACACAAACATATTACAGAATTTTCTTCTCAACAATAAGCCCAATTTATCCTGAAGTAACTCAGCTGGCATACCAAGAACGGCAACAATAATTAATGTGACTTTCCCCTTTATTTTTTTTTCATAATCTCCTGGATCATAATTGCACGTCTATGAGGAGGTTCTGTGTAACCATAGTCCTGTATGCCATGGAGATTCCCTGATGGGCCAGAAAAAGGGACCACTTTTTTTACGGTTCAAGCCCACAGTTTTTATCGGAACTAAGATACTGGTGTAGATGTGCCCTTCAGGTATGTCACACTACCACTGTAGCCATGAGTTTCAGGCAATTTTAGGAAGTGTTGGGCCAAAGTAGTTTTGCAGTGGCTGCATTAAAATCCATCAAATCAGAGCCTTGCTGAAGTGAGAATCAAAACTCTCATGGGCTTCAGGGGACAGCGTTTGGTCTTCCCTTGTCACCTCAGAGCTAGTAATACCGTGGTCATGAGCAATAATAAGTGGATTATTTTGGTGGCCACAGATTTCCCTACTATCATTTCAAGGAACTGGCTTTTTAATAAGAAAATATGAGAAAGCATTGCAATACATTCTCAGAGAATGTTTAATTGAATGGCACACTAAGAATAAAAGCATCTGTGAATATAAGGCTTCCAAGCTGTTTTTGTTTTCCAATCATCTCCTCGTATCTGTAGGTCTGCCCTCACTTCTACAAACTGCAATGTTCCCTCCTGCCCCCCCTGCAAAGTATTTTTCAAGAGTTTGATAATGATTCTCCTCAGATCTCTTTTCATAAAAGTTCCCCATAAACTGAACCAAATGTGGTTTGTCAGGACAAGTTACAGATGGCTTTGCCTAGGCTGTCTCGATTCAGACCTTACATTGCCTTAAATATTTCCTGAAAAAGGTAAGTGAAATCAATACTCATGTGAACTATTTAGCCCACTATTCAGTATTTCACATTCTGAAAGTGATTAGCAACAGAGCAACTAATAAATACTTCCAGAGATACTCAAAATACATACTATACACATTTATGTAGGAATTACCATAATAATATTATCACTAACAGAAATATGCACATATGAAAACATCTCAAAGTAAACATAACATTTGCACATAGTAAATACCCATATGTCTCAATAAACACAATTTTAAATTTTAATATGGCAAGTGTGTGGTTCTTTTAATTGAGGATGAAAAATTAAGAACAAGCCCTTTACAGGGCGAATCCTGCCATTTTCGATGTGCAAAGCTGGTAGAAAAGCATGACACACCCTGAGCAAATAGATGGAATCAGGGCAAGGTCTATAGATAATGATTAGAGACAGAATGCCAAATTAAAGTGCCATCAGAACTACATCACCAAAAAAAGTGTTGTAGTCCATTTAATGCTG
The DNA here is from genome assembly GCA_013397775.1 of Eulacestoma nigropectus. Taxonomy (NCBI): domain Eukaryota; kingdom Metazoa; phylum Chordata; class Aves; order Passeriformes; genus Eulacestoma; species Eulacestoma nigropectus. Next base: position 917,493 of record VZTE01001513.1, read on the forward strand.
TGACTATAATCCTGGTTTTGGCTACCAGAAGAATGTCTGCTCTTCTTTGAACTCATGGCAGATGTCCCCCATGGCATGTCCTCTCTTTCATGTTTTCTTTGTAGTAGTCACTAATGCACAATTTTTTTCTTTTTCTCTGAATCCACTGCTAGTTACAGATAGCTTTGGTTGCAACACTAGCGAAAGCATAAAGGAAGAGCAAAAATTTGTGAATATATTCTGAAGAGCAAAGTCTATAATTTCCTGTAATTTCCAAATGCTGTTCTTTTTTTTTTCATGTCACTTGGTTGTTTTGCTGAAGAATAGCCTTATAAAACTTTTAAAAATTAAACACAGTTCAACAGAACTGAATTCTGCCTGCGGCTACACACTTTAGAAAGTCTTTGACTTTAACAAAGGGTTGGGAATAAGAAGAACATTGTCAGCCTCAGAACGCCTTCATTAAGACTACCTTGCCTGGCCGTCTTCGGATATATGCACTCTGTCATTCTAACACAGACATTTGTAGCCAAAATTGTTCTTCTTCCTTGTCCTTGCTTCTGCTCATTCACTATTCTGTCTTCCTTTTCTTCCTTTACACTGTTTGCAAGCATACCAGTTGTCTCAGAGGGTTGTTTTCAGAGAGCTGCAGTTTCACCATTGAAGTCTTCAGCAAAGGCTTTCACAGTTTGATTTTGAGATATCAGACTGTGTTTTCATTACCAACTATTAATCAAAATGAAAATATCAAATTCTCAAATGAAGCAGTGTGTTATGGACATACTGATGGAGCATAAAGATCAGAAAGCTAAGATGACATAGAGTTTCGTTCATAACAGTACTATATGAAACAGATACAAGATGGCATATGTTTCTAGCTGTTCCCTCTCCCTTTAACACATAAACACAATTTGTTAACATTCGGGTGAATTTAGTCAGGACTCCTGAATATCTCAAAACAGCTTTTACATTTTCTAAAATGGATCTGGTGCCTGGGTTTTTCTTCAAATCCCTTCGTGCAGAATGGAGACTGGACAGCAAACTTTCTGACTGTGCCCATGCACTCATAAACATCTGTAGCAAACCATAATTCTGCTGAATGCAGGAGCCGCACAGCCATGGCATTTTGATTACGAATGTTAGAGAAGCGTGTGGCTCTGAATCCCAGTGTTATGGATTTTAAGGATCTCAAGTGGAAGCCAGCTCTCTGAGTCATGCAAGCATTCAACACATCCTGAAAAGCTCTTGCAAAGCAAAAGACATGCAAATTAAAGGTCTTGAAACTTGGCAGCAAAAAAAGAGGGTCAAGGTGAGGATGGAGGGTAGCACCCCTCGGGAAGGGAATGGTTAACTGGCAATAGCCCCAGGAGCAGGCAGGCAGGCAGCTCCACCACTGCAATAAACAACAAATTATTAACACTAAGCAATTTAGCAGCTCAACTTAGAATAAGCAGCACATTGGGCACTGAGTACACAGTGGCAGACTGTCTATGACTCTCTGCTACCAGCCAGCCAGCGAATTTTATTTTTCGCCCTAAAAAGAGTTCTTTGAAAACTCCACTATAATATCCCATTCTGTACCTAGGAATAATTTTAGAGGGCTGAGTCCCAGACTTCCTTTTTTGCAGGTGCGAGGCAGTACATTCGCATCTCCAGCTACAGCTGCCATTTCCAGGGCTTGAGCTGCCCAGGCCAAACCATAATACAGTATTTCTCCATTTTCCTTAGTACTTTGCACCACCGTGAGCAGGTCTCGCCCATCCAAACCCAGTACCCCAGAGATGTGCAACTGCAGCAGGGTTAAGCCAATGAACAGTGCAATCTAGATCTGAGGTTTGGAAAATCTGGCCCCCTCAAGAGCAGCTGATTGCACCAATGCAGCACTATTTTTAAAAAGGGCACATTTCTTGATCATACCTCACACTGCAGAGCTTCTGTTCGACTAACTACACGACAGTCTGTTAACACTGAAGGAAATCCCCTGAAAGCTGTGTTTGTTTGACCAACACTGACTAAAATTAGAAAAATATTAAATGAAAGCAGCTGGTCAGCTACCAGCCACAATATTATCCCAACTTCCTTCACAGGAAATATTATAATAACATTTTATTTGTTTTTTCCCCTGCTTTCTGCCACGGGGGTATAATATTTCTTTCATGCTGCTTATAGATCAAGAGCACTTCTGTTGGACTTAGGCTGTACTGCACACTGACAGTGATTTGCCCAGCATGGACTTTAATTCACAATCCAGCCGATGTCTAGGAGTGCACAGGGGCAGAAGGGAGCAGAATGAAAGCAAAGACTATTGACTGCTCTACCCAAGGTTACATACAGCTTTGTTCTTCATGCTGGTTCAGTATTTTGACCATAGCTCTGTAAATGTATGAACAGATAAGCTTCTTCTCAGCAGACCTCTGCCTATGACCTCTCCAAAGACACAGAACCATGGGAAACAAACCATGAAACATCTGGGTGTTATATGGAAGCTACATCTGATGCTTGGACCATGTGTGTTTTTTTCTCATCCTCCCTCTGTGCAGGACAGCAGGGGGTGCCTGCACAAGGACTTTGCACCTCTCCTCCAACGCTTGCATTCTCCCCACTACAGCAAACTTTCCACTTCATGCTAAAGGCTCAGCAAAACCAAACAAGGGCCCAAAACAGGGCTTGAGGTCCATGACATGAGCCACCCATTCTGCCAAAACTCTCAGTTGTCCCTGGATTTAGCTCTCAGCTCAGAGGGGTTTGTGACCCTGCCATGCCAAATGAAGCCTGCTGGCTCTTTCACCCAGACCCTTGCAGAGGGAGACAGCCTGACCCCAAACTGTTGGATTGTCCCCAGCCAGTTTTGCATATTCCTTCCCCCTCAGGGAATGGTCTTTGTTTCTCTGCTGTCACAATGGTTTTAACACTCCATTTACATAACACCTTTTGAAATGGACCCTGACATCTGGTGTACACTAGGAAGTGTCTGTTGGGGAAGCTCTGTCAGCAAGTAGTCCCACTGTGACTGCCATTGTACCACCAACAGGACACTTCTAGCACAGCTTTTTCCATCTCCTTCCATAAAATGAGCTATGTCAGCAAGAACATTTCCTTTCCAGCAAAAATGTCTTTATAAACTTCTGCCAGTAATGGAAATTCCTTTTGAAAAATTATAACATGCTTTTAATTGTCCTTTGTATCCTACCAAAGGTTTCTGCTATAGGCATAGTTTTATGCGACTATAGTTATGCTTTAACATCCGTTTAAGTATACCAGGTATAATCAGTTCACAGGTTAGTGATAGCTCTTTTTCCTCAGCACATGCATTAAAAAACAATATGGCTTTCATCCATCTTCAGTAACAAAGGGTTTGTGCATATGGAAGCCATATGGAGAGTAAGAGCCTGCCTATATCAGAAATTATAACAATATATACTAATGTGGGAATTTAAACCACTGTAGCTGGACAATATAACTCCCTTTTTCCTCCATAAGGGTGCCAATGTATGTGTGCATGTGAGTAAAATGAATGGGTTTATCCATTTTAGCTTCTGCTGCTTTGAAAGCAGTTTATCTAAACTGGAAACAAAAAGTGTTTATTTCTGAGTAAGAATGTCCACATGGAGAGTTGTGGCAAAATAAATGCAGCATTTTAACTACATGAATATCATTTGTCATTCCTACAGACACAATTGGTTCTATATCAAAGTCCTATATCATATTTTTGCATATAGCTTCTTGTCACTACCAGCATTTGCATTTTAGCAATTTGCATTTCTTCTTGCAAATTAAAAAAAAAAAAAGTGTTCAATTGAGATTTGCAAATGAGCAAAGGCAGCCAGGTGAAGGCAAGCAGGAGAGATGGGGGAGGGTTGAAGGTGGAGGTGAGAGGGAGATGAACAGCAAAATATCAGCTTTTCTTGGAAGGGTTTGGTTTTCCCTCCAACCAAACTTGGTGTGTCCAAGTTTGCATCATGAGTCTAGGTAAGGTGATTTTGCTCAAATGGCATCAATAACTCACTTTTAAGAGCACATATTTATTGATTTCAGGGTATAACATAATTAGGTCTCATATTACTCACATAGGCTTTGCAGTTCCCGCTGTAAACCTAGATATTATTCAGAAAATCAAAGTAATCTCTTGTGAGTATTAAAATAACAATACATTTGAGAAATGATTGCTACCATTTTTGAAACTGCATTAATGTTCATTATTTATGTAATATACAAGTTTAGAAGGGGCTGATTTTTTTTTAACTTCATTGCTAGTATAAAAAAAGTCTTTGAGTTCTTGGAATCAAATGAATGCAAGTTTCCTTTTTTGTATAGGGTGATGAAGAGAAATGTATCACTGCACATTAAAAATACATCGCACATTTTATACATTTACGTATGTGGTGCACTTCATGCTAAAAAAAAAACATACACAGAAAAACCTCAGAGCATTTTAGAGAATGCATCCAGAGACAAAGCTATTGTTCAGGAAAAGCCAGATTAAACAAATATGCCTGTAGTCTTGACTTGGAGGTATTTATGGAATTAACATTCTGAGTCTCAGCTGGCACCATGCTCCAAAGCTGGGGGCAGAACATGCAAAGCCTTTGGCACCTATGAGTTTCCACTGATACTCCCATTATAGACAAAAGCCCAGCATTTTAGACAACTCCAAGTCATTTCTGAACATGTGCATTAATGGAACCAAAAGTTTTAATTAGCATTTGTGGCCTTAGACTATGTGGTATTTTAAAGACTGTTAGAACTGCCCTGACATCACCAGGCAGGCAATGAGTGACATGACCTTAATGCAGAATTGATCTGGCTAGTCTGGGTTATTAATATTCAAGGGCAGCTTAGTTCCCCATACAGTGCAATTTGTAAAGATACCCATGATCAGGGATTTATGGAAACCTAGACTAAATGTGACTAAACAGTGGAATATTTCCTCTTTTATCTGGGATTGCAATGCTCATGGTCCTTTGGAAAAAAGCCCTAGGATTTGTTCCTTTTTTCATGCAAAGTAACAGGTACAGGGGCCCAGTCTGATCTTTAGTTTTGTCAGGGCTCACGACTATCTTTCATGCTACATGCTAACACCAGCTTTCACAATCACTCCAGTTCCTGAGACAGCCCTGTGTCTGCTGTCATAGCTGCTACAGTACACAGATAATTCAAGGATAAAACCAGCAAAGCACAGAGAGTTCAGTCCTTGACACGACCCAGGATCACAAGAATGAGTCCATATCCACCATCAGGAGATAGTGCTATTCCCAGCTGATTAGTTGCTAATACACAATATCTCTGAAATACTGACACTTTGCTTGCTCTGGTTAAGCCTGAGATGCTTCCCTAGCCATACTAACATAGTTACTAAGTCAACAGAACAAAACCCAGTACAGGCAGGAGGAAAGTACAGGATCCATAGAGGAAAAAATCCCCAAAGGCACGGATGCACTTGTGCTTAATTAGTCAGGAGCCAGTGTCATAGACAAGGGCCTGGTGTGGTGGAAGACAGCAGAGTAACTAATTCCCAGCCTATGGTGTAACACTGTTACAAAAAGAAATGACAGATGTCATTCTGACATGTGTTAACCAGCACATCCTGTGTAAGACACGGGAAGAAATTGTCTCACTCTCTTCATTGCTAGCAAGCTCAGCAGTATTTCTGTGTCAGCTCTCACTGTCATACTTTATGAAAGATGTAGACAAATCGAAGAGACTGAAGAGCAGCAGGAACAGTAGTAAGATGTTTAGAAAATGGGTATAATTAGAAAGAAATGTATGATAAACCCTAACCATAACACTGGTGTGGTAATGAAGGAATCATTGAAGTCATGAGAAGAAGCATTTGGCAACTGGTTTATTTTTCAGCAGAAAATTCCTATATGTGAATGTGTGTGTGTGTGTCTGTGTGCATGTGTATTAAAAAAAAAAGTTATATAGCTCTGGAAACTGGGAACTATGTGAAAACTTCAGCAAGGGAGGGAGATTTTTAAAAATAAATTAAACATAATTGGAAATCATCTAGATACACTTCTTCCACCTTAGGCAAAAGGAGGAACAAGCTCACTTCTGTGATCCAATCTATTTTGAAGACTTCCGCAACATTATACACTCCCAGTGTTCCTATTATGTTCTGCTGTGTTACAGTCCACCCCACTCAATTAATGTGTCACTTTTTTTGCCATTGTGAGTCTTCAGCACAGCCCCTTTCTACTGTTGACATTATTCCCCAGACATATTGCACCAAGAGTCCTTTCTGGGCAATTACCATGATGAGACATTCCGTATTGGAATAAGCATTACTTTGAATAAGCAGACATCATAGTTTCTAAAAGTTTCAGTGCTGATTTGATTATTTTGCAGAGAAATAGAGCTAGATGAAAATACCTCAATTTATATCTATAGAGTGCCAGAGCCAACCAGGGAACTCTATAAGTAATGCTTAATGTTTAATAACGATACGCCACAGAGTTTAAGATTACTCAGGACATCTATGTGTCCCACTTTGGGAAGACTTAGAGTTACATATTTACTACCCTCTGTGACCAATACATGGTTGACTACAACGAGCTGCTTCTCCACAAGATTGCTCCAGCCTGCAAACAGTACTGAAGGTATGAATTTTCTACTCAGAATCAGAAAACCCCACATCTCAGAGCCTTAGTTTTCTCTTCAGCTGTGTGTCATCACCAAATTCTACAAATGGTATTGCAGTGCTTCATGGAGGTCACTTTTCCAGAACTTCCACCATTTCCATATTCCTTCTCTGAACTCTTTCTGTATGATCCAGCTCTTATTTGGAAGCCTCAAAAAATGGACCTAGCAATTAAGCTAGGTTTTACCATTTCTGACCAGAGTACAAGCATTTCTTCTGCATGACACACTGTCTTCCTGTTTAGAAATCCCATCATTAATCTTATCTCTTCCAGAACACTATGATTTATGCTCAGTTTGTGATCCACACTAATCCCAAAACTAATTCTGAAAAGCTGATCCTAACCAACTTTCCTGGCCTGTATTTGGTATACCTGCTTTCTTGAATCATTTGATTTTGCATCCATTTTTCAGGCCGTATCTACAACTTGTCAAAATAATTTTGAATATTAATCCCATTTTTCAGCACCTTTGCAGTCAGTCCAGCTTCATATAACCTGAAAATATTGCAGGTAAATATTTCCCATAAGGTTCATATTGTATCACATTAAACAAGACCAAAAAGGTAGCAAGATCCCTGCAAAACATTGATCAACATAAATTTGCATTTTGACAGGAAGTCCTTCTTTTGGTGACCTGTGTGTATTTATCCAGCCAGCTTTTGTAGCCTTGTATAGATTCTTCCACCAAATTGTGTTTCCATGGCATTGTTAAGTATTTATCATTACCCCTAAGACTAAATAGCAAGAAAGTTCCCGGGGTTATCCTATAAATTATACACCTAAGCTGTAAACACAGTCTTTGTAGAGTATCTGTAATTCTGTGGAAGCCTAATAATACAGAACTACAGAATTTATCTTTGCTATTTACTTCACTATTCATCCCCTCAAAGGTTATATGCAGACGCACGTAATGACCTCAAAATAATGTCATTGGGATAACTGGGGGATATTCTATGAAAATCCAGAGAAAATGCTCCTAAAGCCACATAGTGTAGTTCAAGAAGTCTGTATTGCATTAGTTGCTCATGTTCCAGAAGTTTAGCATACCCTACTGTACAAATACTTTGTGATATAAGGTGAGTTTAGCATCTGTATGGCACTTGTAGACCAGTGCCTGAGCTGTTGCAGAGATGCTCAGGCTCCACCAGCACAATGGAAGTGTCTTACTGACAGTAACAAATAGCGTCAGTGCATTCAGGCTTTGCTTTAACTTTGCCTTGAGTCTAAGAAACAGGTCCGCTTTCCATTTGTCTTCATTGTAGGTGACTCTAATAGGTAATGACAGCTGGCAAACAGCAAACAGCAATAAAGAAAAAATAATATTCTGAAATGGGAATTATACCAACAGCCAACACTGCCAAAATTGTGCTTTGCTCTAAAGACACCCAGTTCTTGGATTTTCCAAACCTTTGCCTCAGCATACAACAGACGGTGTAAGAAAAAAATCTTAATCCCTCTTCACCTTCCACAAAAACAAACAAACAAACAAACAACCCTGTTGCTCTGCCTTCCCAAAGGAAAAGACAAGATTTCTTAAAATGTTGTCCAGGCATACAAAAAGAAGGTAAGAAATGTGGCTGAATTCTTCCAGAAACACAAGTTGCTAGTGGGAAGGACGTGGGCTTACCAGAATTCATGCCTAGTTATGGAAGCCTACATATTCACAGCTCCCTACCAAACACAAACATAACATTATTCAAGGTGTGAGAAAGACATATTGCCTCTGTAAATGGGGAAGGAAACAATTTGGTCTTCAGAAATTTCATAAATCATGGCACAAGGGGATAGGAAAATTATGAGGCTTAAAAATATTAGGACTATGTGGACTCTTATGTTTTATCCAAAATGTCGATTAGTTTTTATTCCTGAATATTTTTGCATTTTCATCAGATATTTTAGTGTCAGGATTAGTAAGCACACAGTGTCTCTTAGACACTGTTTTAATGAAAACATAACCTGAAATTAGGCAGTATTTGGGGGAAAAAAACCTGTTGGTTGGAAATCTGTTTCTCTACTGACATTAAAAACAGCCAACATAACTCTGTGATGATGCTGAAATTTAACTTTTGTACATTTTTACTACATTCAGGATACCAAAGGGAAATGGATTTGTTCACAGAATGGCTGTCATTGAATTCAGTTTCTGGTAAAATTTCCTTCCCATATAAACCCATAAAAAATATGATGGCTGAAACATTAGGACTGCTTAAAGCAGAAGCTGATGTATCTCCATACAGAAGGAACAGATAGATTGCAAACTGTTTATGTCTTTTACATTTTTTACTGTATTAATAGGGAAACACTGTGATTACCAATCAAAAAAAGACTCAGGAGTGTTGCTTGTAAGTGCACTATTATAAAGATTTATATCTGTATCTGGGGAGTAATATAGAGCATTGATATTTTAAGGAGCTCAGTTCAAAATCTCTTTATTCAATGAAAGCCCATGAGAGTGAAATATATTTTTCCTGGGAGAGCATCATTGTTTGTTTATGATACGAGCCATAAAAAAAAATGTTTTTCCCAAAATTATATGTATGTCCAAAATATCTCAGAATTAATTACAAGAGAATTTTCTTGTATTTAACTGAAATATTTTATAACATGACATTAGGCGGTCCAAAAAAAAAATCAGCTCCTGGTCCCTACATTTGGTTAAGTCTGAACAAGAAGATATTTGTATTCAGCATGTATTTCATGAATCAAAATGTACTCCTCAAAATACATAAAGAAGGTGACTGCTTTACATGTATTTAAAAACACAAACCACTAAGAAAAGAGCATGAACCAATCTTCCCACTGGGGCTTCCAAGGAGACCACAGGGAATTCAACTTTCTGGAGACACCTTGTTCTGCAGGTTGCATATGTACACACTTTTGGCTACATTCTGTCAACCTTTTGCAGGACCTGAACTTGTTTTTTTTGAATCAAGAGATTGTTCCTAATCCTTACTTACCATACAGAACCAGGAGCTAGAACATGATCTAGCAACCCACAGCAATCTTTCCTAGTACTTAGTTAACAGATGCCAACAAGTTGTATATAATCTAAAGTAATTTTTTTTTTCATACAATGAACTGTAAATTCATGTGCATGCTTCTCACAGCACAAAGCACCATGGCAGTGATGCATTTATAAAATGTTTGTGATAAATACTATTGTATTTATTCTGTTAATACAATAAAAGTTGTATCAGTTTGGGGTTTTGTGCTTGGCTTGACTGCAATACACCTATTCCTTAAAGAGTCAGGAGAACTCCTGATCCTTTAAGAATCTTTAGGAATCAAATAAATTATATTAGAAAACAATTTTCTAAATCCTTTTTCATTTTCAATATAATTTTTCCCTTCTTCTGGAGAGCAGTATGTCTGCTCTCTGCCTGCTTCAAAGATCTTCAGTGGGTATTGAACCAATTCCACCATTCTCTTTGCTTTAGGTCATATTTGATGTGCAGTCTGGGAGAATACCAGGCCACACCATTTCAGGTCTGTTTTGGCACAAATAGATACCTCTTATACTTTGGAAGAGCACTGTATAGCCAATATATGAAGTTCACCAAGAGAAAAATTAAAATGTGGTAATAATTTAATTCCTTTCTTCCTTCCTTTTAATTGTTAAAATGTAATCTCTTGGCCGTACTGTTGTCCTTAGGGTATGATATATATCAAACTCATGTGTGTGCAAATGGATTTTTTAAATGTACTCTGAAAAGTAGGAACGCACTGAGATCAGAATCTAAGCAAGTAAAAAATAAGAGGCATAGGAACTGACGGCATAAATCCAAAGTTTATCATATAATTCCCAGATCCATGTAGCTGGTCCCTAGGAACATAAAAAACCCAACAGTACAAAGGAAAACATTTTCAGATGTACTTCTTTTTTTTTTTTCTAAAGATCCTGCTGCAGAGGTTATATCTGGCAGTGGGGAGCTTTTTCTCTTATCTTCAGTTCCCACAAGAACCAAGCTTGAACATCAGAGCTCCCTAAGCCTAATAAATGAGAGTATTCTTGTCTGCTTTATCTTTTTTTTTTCTTCCCCCTAGTCATATGATGAGGAAATAAATATATGATCTTGTTTTCAAAAGAAGCTATTATGTTAAACTGAGGGTGTGAGCCTATCCCATCCCCTGGGCTCTCACCTAGACCTGCATGGCAATATGCAGTCACAGGAATGCACAAAGGGTGGCTATTGCTCTCCTTGGAGCAATTGCTCCTGGTCCTTGCTTTAGAGCTGGAGGCAAGTGGCCTCTCTGCAACTTAATGGTAATGCCTCCACACAGTCACTTTTGTTCTGATTAGTCCGACAGAATGGGGTGCATATCACAATCAATTTCCATAAATATTCACTTACGCCTCTTTTGCCTTCATTTTCCACAAACATTCAAGTACTTGACTCATGTTCACATGAACGCTCCCAGAAAGAGAATGTTAAGCTTACATGCTTGAGCACTTGCTTATAGTAAATTTTAAAATAACCGAGTGTGCAAGTCATAAGAGGGAAATAGAGTGTCTTTGCTGGTCCCTGGCAGAGAGGCATTTAAATAAACCAGGGAAGTACCTGCTTATGTCCTTCTCATCTAAAATTATGTCTGCACAAGCAGTTTTATTTGGAACAGTGGACTCACAATTTGCTCTTCCACCATAGTTCAATGGATATAGCATGGATCAAGAAACATACAGAACTGATTTTCTCTTTCCCCTAGAACAGGAGTGATTCTGTTCTGTAACCCATGCCACATGCTTTGAGATTTTTAGACAAAACACATTGTATAAGAGTTATATAATATTACTGAATGCTGCTTATCATATTTTTCATGGAAAAGACCTTTCATAGGAAAAAGTCTTCCATACTCTTCTGCAAATGGTCATGGATCAGGAAGAAACACAGATAGTCAAAATAGCATATTTTTCTCAATGCTAGTGGTATTTTCTGAGTTCCTGAGTGCTCAGACTGAAACACTTAAGTCTGAATGCAATCAGCCTCAGTTTTTCTACTTCCTTCAGCAGGGCCATCATTTAATTTCTGGCTTATACACATTCCTTCTTTATTTCTTAAGGTTTAGAAAAATTAGAAAAATGAGATTTGGACACAGGAGGTGGAATTCCAGATGGGAGAAGAGAGGTTTAGCAAATGAAAGAGAGAAAAGCCAGCAGAAGAACTGAGAAATAAAACATCCCAAACGGCCACTAACTTGAACATGGACACATGAGGCCAAATTTGTCCTCAAAGTATCTCTGCTCTTTCAGACCTGATGGATTAAGCCTGCTATTTGGTAGCTGAACAATCTGTACTAGCAGGAGAACTACTAGAAATGGAGCATAATTTACTGAGAAGCGGCTGTATTTGCTCTGAGCTGTAACTGGTTCCACAGACACCACATAAAAGAAACCCACATCAGTGTCTGGCAGTTTATCTCACCCTGAGCCAGCCAACGCGTTTTCTCTCTGAACCCCAATGTGTCCGTTGCACAGAGGAAGGACACCTGGGGGTTCTGACCTTAAAATTAGATCTGCTGCACTTGGAAAAACCCACCCTCGTAGCCAGGCCTTTCGTATTTACTATCCAAATGCTGCTGTATCTCTGAGCTTTGCAGACTGCTCAGGCCTCAACAGACTGTGAGCAAAATTGGATCCAATGTGAATTTGCAGTAACTCACTCTGCAGCGCTTGATTCCCCTGCCTCCTGCAAAGTGTCTCTGAGGACTCACACACAGCCACCATGCAGATCAATAACTTTACAGTACAAACAGACAGAAACTTTCCCTTTTGGGAACAAGATAAGGCAAAGTCAATTAATGTACAACAGAGAGATGAGTAATTGAGCCAGGAGTATTTTAATATGATATACCAATCCAGCATTTGCATTTTCAAACTGGTGTGTACCTCCTGATCCAGAATCACTTGAAAACAATTTTTAAAAAATCCCTCTGAGGCTGAGAGAAGTCATTGTCACTTTTTAGGTCTTGAAGAATGCTGTTTCGAATCTCCAGTACAAAATTTAAACATAGGACTCCACTCACTGCATTTTCTTTTTTCGTTTATATGTAGACTTGCAGTGGCATAGCCCAAACTTCCCAAGCATACATACTCAGTTCTCGGATTTGGACTTCAAAAATACCAGGGTTTCCATGCCAGAGCTTGACTCTTCAGTGACCAATATGCAAACACTGAGAATTAAGTAAGCATCAAAAATGAGGACAATTCTTAATTAGGATTAAAAGAAGAATGTGTTTATTGGGTGGCCCACAAACACCTTAATATTATTTTCCAAAATTAAAAGAAAATAACCCGGGAACGCAGTGATGAGAGACCCTTAGTAGCCAGTACAGCTATAGATCCCAACCCGAAAGTGACCCTCACTGCTGGGCCTCCGTTGGTTTTGCTCCAGGAGAAAAATAGTTTGTAAAGCAGGCCTACAAAACCCAGCACTGGGCTTTGCCTAGGCTAGTCCCAAGCTGGGGCAGCACCCCAGCAAGCACTGAGCAGGAACGGGGCAGGCACAGCGTAGGCAAGAAGCGAGCGCTGGGGCTCGTGTTTCAGGCTTTATAGTCTCTTGTCTCCACCCCTCTCCGCCCCTCTCCCCCATTGTCCAGCCTCTTAGGTCGGAGGTGATTGGTCGAGTCAAGGGGTGATGTAAGGTCTTTCCTCCAATGGCTCGTCTTTTGCTAGGGGGCAGTCTCTGGGTGACGTCACCTGGGGGTTTCGGCGGGAAATCTTCTCATTAAAATTCATCGTTGTCGTGGTGTCCAGTGACAAGGTGCTAACAATGGTCCTTTGGCTGTGGGGGTAGGGTCTGCCTCCTTAGAATGAAGCCTGTCCTCATAAATGATTTTAACAATTGTCCAGGATCTTTTCACAAATCTTTAAACTTCTGAAACTTGTTTAAAACTCAAACATAACAGTCAACATTAAAACATTTAAATATGAACTTTTACAACTTCTATAATGACCCAATAAATCCATTAACCTTTAATTCATTAACTCTTTATCTTAATCATTTGGCACTTCATTAATGCAAAAGCCAACCTCACCAATTGCATGTTTGACAGTGAGTAAATTGACAGCAAATGCCATCAGAAGCCAGCATTTAATATCACAGATTCTGAGGTGCCACAGGATTTTCCTTCACTGGGGAAATGAAACACTCTCTCAGGCATGATTGTACAAGGCAGAGAGATGTTTTGCAAGGCCTTGTTCTCTGTTGCAGAACATCTGGATTTTGTGAGACACCAGCTTGTCCTAAAGAAGCCCCAGCAGCCGTGGTGAACCCAGCAGTAGCAGTTCAGACACTCTGAGGCTGAGATGCTTTGGGAAGGAGAGAGAGGTTCTATGTCAATGTATGTGACAGCAGCAGTACTCATTTTCTGAATACTATGGGAGGATTCGTGTTTAAGTTATGATCGGGTTTGGAGACGTGCAGAGAATATTTCATTTTTTAAAGGGGGACTCTCCCGACTGTGAGAGAACAGCACTGTGGAGGAAAGCATAACCCATTCCCTGGTCTTTGACCATGCTGTGTGTGAGAATTCCTGCACTGCTCCCACCTTCGGCTTTTATTTGTTTGCAGCCTTTTACACGCTCACCAACATTTTCAGCAGCTGTCTGTGATTCCAGCTAGTTTGATGCTAGATACAGTAAGTATCTGGGAATAGTAAACATTTTCCAGTAAGACAAGAAAAACAAAAAGATTTAGCAAAGAACCCTTAATGAGAACCATGGGACATGTTACAACTCCGCTGAGGATGAATGTGCTTTGCAAAGGCATTTGCATATTGTCACTCCTCCCAGTGTGGCTATTTCCTTAACCTCTTTTTAGATTGCAAACACGATAGGGCTGTGCAAAATTTCATCGAGGCTTATCCCAAACTGAGGATAAAATGATCAATGACTAAAACATGACTCAGGCAAAGGAGACTTAGGGCCTAATTTTCTTCTAACTTTTAGTAAATTTATGCCTGTATAACAATTCTACTGACTTCTGTGGTGTTTGCTACATTAATGTAAGGAAAACCAGAAGCAGACTCTGACAGATTCAAACTCATCCCATATAAGAAGTCAAATCAAGGAGCTTGTGCTTGTTTAATCAACAGCTGAATTTGATCCTCAGGTTGCTAACAAGATATATAAACTATATGCTTCTCTAAACTTTATTGAAAGTCCTTTGAAGTCAGCGGACATTCAATTGCCTTTTGTGAGATTAGTGGAATGAAGGGGACCAGAACTGTCAGGGATAAAGATGTAACCCACTCTACTCAATGTCTAATTATCACAAAAAAAACACCTCACTCCCTTCTGTTTATGACCCATAAATCACACAAGTATTAGAGGAGGACCATACCCTTTACAGGACCAGAGGAAATTTTAAAGGTAGCTCATATAAGCAGTGACATCATATATTCTGCTAATGCAATTTATATAATTTACTTGGCAAGAGCTACCAGAGTCCCACAAATGCAAAATGATGTGTGTTTGAGGACACTGGAAGAAAACCTTCTGAAGTGGTACCATGTTGTGGGTAAGTGGAGAGGTATCACTCTGCATGAAGCAGTCACTGACCAAAGGTTTTGAGAGGTTTTTAGAAAAGATGCCCTTAGCTAAGGAAGCCCATGTTGTTTAGTTTCCCAAATGTCAATGAGACAAGAAGGAGTTTAGAGTACAGAACAGGGGCTTTTAAACCTTGTAGGGCTCTGCAGTGTTCATAAGAGGCACTGGCAGGAGGAAGAACTTGGGAAGGTTTACACTCTCTGAAGTCAAGGTTTCTAGAAAGAACACATCGCCTAACCTTTAAGGGTTAACTAGAAAGAGGTTATATGTAGGCTGCTTTTCATAAATCTATCAGCAGTACAATGTGTACTGTGTACATTCCTGGCTCCAGGGAAGTTCAAGAAAAAGCTTCTTTGAGTTACAGAACATCACCTTTTTTCTTCTCTATATTCCAAGCTGTACTGCGAAATAGTTTAAAATGAAAAATACTGCTCCTACACCACATACTCTGACATGTTAGCAGAGGAAATCTGCATTTGTTCCTTTGTTATTAGAGACCCTGGAAGCAGAATCTGACTTTATGAGTTTTATGGTGATTGTTTGAGATTCTTAACTTTCTTGGCACTGAGACTGATGGCATTCTTCCATACTTAAAAATTCCTTTTACTGTTGAATGAAATGCAACAAGTTGTCAGTGCTAAAATATTACCTTCATGTCCATCACAAGTAGGGTTATTTTTCTGCACATTTTTGAGTAGTCTGGGAAATCAATTGGTAATTAGGGAAATATGTCTGTTAATACACCTATAATGTAATTACTGTAATGCACTGAGTAAAACTGAAAAGCCATCCTAGTAGATTTCTGCGCAGAGCTACTTTCTCAATCCTCTTCTTATTGGAAAGACCTTTCATCAGTAATCGTAATTGTAAGTATTTGCTTTAGGCTCCTCCTCCTCCCAGATACACAGTTTGGTTGAAAAGTGGCTGCTGTATTTTGTGTTAAAGCTTCTTGTGGTCTGGCTTTCAGTATGTCTCCTTGAGTAGGTAAACATGACAGAACAAAAGTGCCTGGAAATGCAAACAGTCCCTGAATTATTATGCCTATTACTTTTTATTAGTAGTAAAACCAAAAGAAGCAAGGAACAGTTCTATTTATGCAGAGCAGTTAGAATATAAATAATATTAAAATGTTAAAACTATAAAACTCCTTACACCATATTAATTTAATTCTAATAAAAAATAGGCTTTGGTCTTGCCTCCATGACAGCAAACGTGGGGCAGCTTTGCTTTCATCCAATATTTATACTCAAAAACATTTTGGTTTGGGAAATAAACTCGTGATAAAAAATTACAGTCTCAGAATATTGGGCTTTGACTAGTCCCCTGCTGCCCTTTATACTATGTTTCAGTAAAATACAGTACATCTTGCTGTTTTATTTCACTGTTTGTGGCCCATGCAAAATCCTATTGTCCAGCTGCCCAACACAAATGAACAACAAATCAGAACAACCAGAAAAGCACAGTGACTGATTAAACTAGGTCAGAATTTTTGCCTGCACCGTTAGAAATATTACTTTATTCAGATTTTTGGTACATGTTTACATCACCTTGAATGGCACTGAGGAAGCCTGATGATGGAGCGTTTCATTTTTAAGTGCTACAGACAAGCAAATCATGCCAGCTCTCCTTAGCACATATTATCAAGTTGTTTTGTTCTGTTGATTTTTTTTTAATTATTCCAAATTAGCAGGGTGATCCTGCATGGGATTTAGCTGCATGTAAGTGAACGAGGAGAACTACAGTTCAGAGCAGTCATTCGAGCTAGATGAGCTCATTTGGGCAATAAAGTCACCTCCAAGCACCCTCACTGCAGGATCAGGGCACCCCAAATAAACAGGCTCCCTCCCAGCATATCCATGGCACTCTAATCCCCCTCCTCACTGCAGCATTTTGCTGTCAGCCTCAACTCAAGTCTTCCTCTCCTGTCTCAGCACCCATGATCTGGAAGAGGCCAGAGACTGGCCAAGCAAACTGTGGGGTTATACGGAGGTGCCGTACAGGCGGCTGCTGTTTCTCATCCACTCCCTTGGGGTGAAGAGTCCAAAAGAGTGGTTACCTTTGGAATAGGTTTCTGAGGATGTTTTACTGCAAGGGGGGAAGAATTAGCTGCCTCACCCAACAAAGTAGTATAGGGAGTCACAGCAAGCGGACTTTTACTTTTCCCTCTTAAAAAATATTCTTGGACAGACAGAATTTACCATAATTTTGTCATATTGTCAACTCAAAGTTTAGGAAATTAACTTCACAATCAGAAGAACTAATGAAATCAGGTTTTATGCTTATCTGTGTCTTCCTTCTCTCAAAACTTCTCCCAGCACCAGACCCTTAGATTCTCTTCTGTCTCCTGTCTCTATCAGGCAAGAGACAGCACTTGCTCTGTTTCTGGCTATAAATCCATCACCTGAGAAACAGGATGATGCCTGAGTTTTACGTTTTTTTGGCTTTTGGCTCAGCACAATCATTCAGCTGAGGTCCCTCTCCAGTACCCAGACAATATCCATGAAACTTTAAAAATGCAATAATATTTCAGATCTACCCTTCTATCAAATTTGTTTGAAACTGGCAGCAAGCTCATAGGTCATTAGGAGGCTGCTGATACAGAGACAGAGCAATTTCATTATTCCATTAGCTGTAACCCTGTAATCAAACCCTCTGCACAATCATGAGACATGTTTACAGATCATAAGACTTTGGAAAATAATAGACCGTGAGTTCTTTCCAGTTTCAACATGGGATGAAAATAAAGACAAATATTACACTGAAAAAAATTTTAAAAGGAGCAGCTAAAATGGCAAAATATTTCAGATCTAATGGTACTAGCTTATAAAATACACTTATTGCCTATCAAAAAAGACTTTAAAAATACAGGAAAGCTTTTTGGCTTAAGCAATAAAGTACCAGAGATGCTTGAAAGCTAAACAAAATATATCTGTATCCTTCAAACAGAAGAAATCAAGGGGAAAAATTGGTTAAACTCTGTCACGTTTTATATAGCCACAGTTCTAAAGGAAGTTTCTAAAATTGTAACTCACTCATATCAGGTAATAAAAAATGACAGCTCTGATGGGTTTTTAAAAAGTTTCCCAGGGGAAGATGCAGAAAACTACAGTTTCATAAGTCTGATATCATTAGGGTCAAAATTGGTACAATCAATAATAAGGAACATGGGCAGTAGAGGTGTAAATAAATATGATACATTGGGACAGCTTCTGCAAAGGGAAATCATACCTCACCAATCCATTAAAATGTAATGAAAGTGTTAACAGTAGTAAGTGATCCATCTGAGAAAGTATTTTTTGATTGAAAGAAATAGGTTTGGCAAGATCCTTCACTGAAAGCTTTTAAAGACATTAAATCAATGTGGAATAAAACTCAAAGTACTTTGATGACTTAATAATTGGTTAAAAGACAGGAAACAAAGAGTTAAAGTAAAGTAGGGGTTTCCTCTTAGAGGAAGGTTACCAGATCCTCAGGGACCCACAGGCAGACCTGTGTGTTTCAACATATCATAAATAACTTGGAACAGGAAGAGAATTGAAAGGCTGAGAACATTTGCTAATGACACAAAGTTTTTCAGGATCCTCAGAATGAAACAGACCAAAGAGTTACAGAAGATTCGTACAATGCTGAGGGATTGCAGAGTGCAGTATCTGTGAAATTAAACACTGACCTGCACGAAGTCATGAACAAGCAGAAGAAAAATCTTAACTACACAGCCAGAAGTATAGGCTTTTCACTAGTATTGACACTGAGAAAGATTTTTTGCAGTAATATTGAATACTACTTTAGAAATGTCTGTTCAACATTCAGCAATACTCTAAAAGGCCAGTAAAACATTGGAAACTATCAAGAAAGAAATAGCAAAGAAAATGGGACCATTATTCTGCCTCTGCCTTGTTCACCTGTAATTTTGAATGGTGCACATAATGAACATTTTAATTAGCCACCTCAAAAAAGTTACAACAGATTCAGAAAAGGCATTGTGGATAGGGACAAAGCTGATCAGAGGTGTGGAGTGAGTGCCATATGAGAAGTGAGTAGATAGAGAAAGAGTTTTCAGCTTGGAAAAGGAATGACTGAGGGGAAGAGCAATAGACAGTCATGAGCAGTGTAGATAAGGTGATCACGGAAAGGTCATTCACTGAATGACTCTAACAAGTAAAGCAAAAAACGGGATGCACTTTCCCATACTTAATTACATCATGGAATGTAATGAGGAAAACATAAATGAGTTTAAAAAATCATCTGGAAAATTAATTGAAGAAAAGTTCATCACAGAGATGGAATCTTCTCCTCAAAAATTCCCTAAACCTGACACCAAGTTTCTGTTCTTTACTTTCTTTCATTACATTTCCACTCCTGTCTCTAATCAGATTCAGGACACTGGCCTTTTTTCCACATTTATGTTAGACAGCAGAAGGTAAACATTCACCACAGGCAACAAGTCTAGGTCCCCTAAATCTCCCACCACATCCTCTCCTCTTTCCACTTCCAGCAGTCCATCCCACAGTATCATCTTTTCCTCTCCCCTTACTTAGCACCTTGAAAAGCTGCAGCATTTTTACACTGTAAGGAGAGCACTATGCACACTGGTTAGAATGGTCTCTCATCACCTTTAGCCGATGTTCACCAAAAAAAATCAAAAGTTGTTTGGAGGGAACAGATGGCTAGACTGAGGATCACATTAGCCAATAAATAACAGCAGCCTTACCAAGCCAGTCTAAATAGATGGTGGATCTTCAGAAATCAAATTAACTTACACTTCTGCATGGCTTTAAGAGTAGAGCATCAGCCTTCTCATTTAAAAGTCTGCCTCGTATCATGAGAAGAAACCTCCTCCTGGTTTACAAGAACTGAGAACAAAGATGGATTTTTCCACACAGATCTTTCCCCTTCATTCACTTCAGTCCTAATGAAATGTATGAAGTTTTTGGTCTGCATCCATGTAACTTGGTGCAACTATATTGTGACAGCTTTCTAATGTCAGGAGTTGGTGCACTAGCTCACATCACAGAAAATGAGCAAGGTGCTTACCCGAAAACACAGATATACAGCCCTCTCACCTGGCACGTACTGCCTTCTCTGTAGAAGGCCAAGGATCAGGCGCCTTGTCTTTCTTGCCGTATTTGCTCAGCACCTGAGTCCTGGTTAGGCAGCATATAACAAGAGCATCTATCAATTATTTCATCTGTCTCAAACCTCTTAAAAAATACAAAACTTCCTTTGCCCACTAGATGTGACAATAACAACGAATGCTCAAAATAACGCAGAACTTGAAATTTCTAAAACCAGTCCTTTAAAGATACAAGAATGTAAGAAAAAGTAGACCAGCCTGCACCAGTGGCCCTATGCTGTACTGCAGACCATAGGTAACTGCATGAGCAGCGTTGCTGACAGACAGAACTAAGCCCATCAGCTATCAACTCATTCCTACTACACATTCCTCAGGGATGAAAAACTAAAAAGGCATGTAAGATCTGCAACCCTGAGGCTTCTCTTTGTGACACCACTGCTAGTTCTTCCTCTTTTCTTCTTTTGTAGCTACACATAGAATCATTTTCATGACATAGAATCATTTTCATGACATGGTGGAAATTCCCAAGTTCCAAGTAATCCTATTTTGCTTTATCTGTCCCTTTTTATTTCTGCAAGTCTTTGGGGTTTCTGAAATTACTTTCTGACAGTTTAAGCATCCTGGTTTTTTGTCTTCAGCTGAACAAAATGGTAGCAGTTGATAACCCGTGCTTGATTTGTTAGTGCTGCTCTGTAATTTCAGAGTGCTAAATAGAGATGAGATTGACTACAGCCTACATTAATTGAGATTCTTTAGAGTTTTTTAGTTGTGGATTTCTACAAATTTGCTGCATAATAGGATCAGTAGTGTTGCATCTACAACCTTACTCAAAAGCTTCAGCAGTGCAAATTCCTGACAACTATCCTATATCCACAATTGGGCATTTATGAACTGTGTGGGAAGTGTATAGACTTGATATGCAGTCTCCTTTCTCTCTCTAGCAGAATATTGCAGAGAAAGAATAAGAATAAAAATAACAGTTAAGGACAAGTACAAGGATTCTTCCAGCCAATATAAAAAAAATTAATGCCAATGTTCCCTGTGCCACCAGTAATTTTTTTTTTTTACTTGGACTATATTTCTGGCATAGGAAGATTTTATAGCTTTTTCAGTTGACTATAATGCCAATTTACAAGGTCATATCAGAGGTCCATCTTTCCCAATACCATATCTCCAACACTGAATAACAGTGGATACTAAAAGGAAGGATATGAGAGATGGTTGAGCTGATTCCCTGTTATACTTTACTGGCTTCCATCAGAAGCTGATTTAAAGGCTTCTTGAACCGAAGATTGCAACTGATGACTGTGGTAACACAATCTCTTTTGTAACCCATTTACGCTTTTGGCTTTCATGCCATACTGTCTCAAAGACACAAGCCCAGTATAAAATACTTTAGTCATCCTCTGAGATTTTTTTCAATATCTAAACTATGTTTGTATATTCTTTCTGGCACATATATCTGAAACACCTTAAGAATCATGTTCTTGATTGTTTAAAAATTCCCCCACATCTCTTGCTGAGAATTATTCCTTAAAGTATGTACTGGATCTTTCTAGCAGCTTTCTCTCCCCATCCCCATCCCCATCCCCATCCCCATCCCCATCCTCATCCCCATCCCCATCCCCATCCCCATCCCCATCCCCATCCCCATCCCATCCCCATCTTCATTGCTTTCCAAGGTAGCATTTTACATTGTGCACCACATCCAGCACCTCACAACACCCATAACCTCCCATAAGCTTCTCCTTATTTATCACGACCAAATGGTTTCCTGTGATTGACAAATATGGGTAGCTTTGTCAAGCAATAATTTTAGGATTTCCCATAACGTCTCTCAAAGTGTCTTGACCCAGATTAAGGGCACAATCTGGCTCTTATCAGAGAGACTGAGTGCCTTGAGAACTAAAACAGACTCTTCGGATTTAGGCAAGACCAAGTCTCCACTGTTTCCACCTCCTTTTTGATATTTTCTTTTAAACAAATGCTTCTCTATTACATTTTTAATTGTGGTGCAGAAGTCTTCATACTTGTGTGGTACTACTTCATAGCAGAGCCTCCTCTGCCTGAGCTAGCAATGTACTGACAACATTAATTCCTGGAGAACGAGCCACTGTTGGAATAAGGCTGTCTCCCATCGCCTTCCAATTGCTGGTCCCAATTGCTTGCAGCTACAGATAGAAGAACTGTTTAAACCTTCCATAGTTATCTTCCACTTTTTAAAAGAGTTTAAACTCTAAAAGGGTTTTAATTGTTCCATTCTTCCAATCTGGCTGTTTCCTCAAATTGCTTAACTCTGGGTATGAGGGTATTTCAAGGCTGACAAAAATCTTCTGTGTTCTGCTTCTGACTTTTAAGTGATCAGCGATATGTATCATAAGCTGCTTCTATAACAAAAAGAAGTGGCTTGTGACAGGCTCTCCTCAAAGTACTCTATCATCCCCTCTGGAAACAGTTTCTTCAGTCAGGGCATTTCCCACGAGCACCTAAATACAGAAGATAGTATGGGTCCATTTTCTTTGCATGGGGAGCATGACTAGAAAAAGGGCTTGTGTTCTTCCTTTTCCTGTCTCCTTACATTAAAATTGAGTCCAAACCAGAAAATATGCATGAGTGTCAATCCTGAGCTGCCAGAATATAGGGCATGTCTCTAGCTTTACTGACAACCTTACCCCAGCCAAGACACACATTCCCACAAGCGCACTCACAGATAACTCTTTATGTTTTAACCAAATACAGGTTAATGTGGGGAGATGGATTAAGAAGTGATTTTAAAGTGCCCATGCACTGGTCTCTCTAAGTACCTCTACTCATAAGAAGAAACACAAACTGCTTCTTGTAGGCCAAATATAACAATGGACAAATTTTTAAGAACTCAGAATGCCTAAAAGACATCAAATAACCATTAAAAATCCAAATACGATTTTTTAGGATCTGTTTGCTGCTGTTGTGAAATAATTTCCTACAAAATAGGCTCCACAACTCCAAAACTGAAACTAAAAATAAAGTTTTTAACAGCTCTTTCACCTGAGATAATCCATGGAGAATGACATGCCTATTTCTCTCCTGTGTGTTTTCATATGTAGTAAGCACTGACATGACCCTTGCTTGCTTGAAAACCGAACATAAATGCCTCACTTCCAATGAATATAGGTCGCTTCCAATGAATATGTCAATGTAGGGTACAACACCTCAGTGGTAATAGCAAGTATATGTCTCAGAGACTTGTTGGACACTACAGGTTTTCATCTCAGGCCACTGGATTGGCAAAAGATATCAACTTTTGTCAATATTGCTTGAACTCAGGTTCTTATATACACACTTCTCTGCATCTGAAGAATGAAATTCTGGAACTCACAGCAAATACAAATCAGATTTCAGATTTAAGGAGCAGGTTCATTGCCAGGAATCATAGGCCTGACTGCTAGAAGATAACTTTGGTTCTCTTCACCCAGATTGTTCTCTTGCCCATCAACAAAAGTAAGCAGCATAAGATTCACAGCATAAGAGACACAGCCTCAGAGGCCTGGATAATAAACCTTCACTGTAATTCATTACTTTTTAAAAATGTTATCCTAATGGATGCTAACTCTGTGGCCTTTCCTTCTGTGTGAGGGTGACTGCAGTCTTTGATCAAAGATAAAGCCTTTGCAAAAATACAATGGTAAGGCTCTCACTTTGCTGTAATTCACTTTGGTGCCATGAGTAGATTTCAGGCAAATGCAGCTCTATAAACAAAATGAAAAGATGGCATTTCAGCAGCAATATGTAAAAAAGATACTGGGTAGAAACACTTCAGAGAAGCAGCCTGCTTAGTTGTAAAATGAGTTTAAATTAGGCTTTAAAAAGGATTGCTAAATCTTGACACATATATGAGCAGCTTATTATCATGCAATTGTGCAGTAGTTGCTTGATCTTGTTACTGATGTGCCACATATGAATAAGTGATTAATTACCACAAAGGCTAAAACAGAGCAGAGTGAGAGTACTGTAGCTCACCCTGAAAGAGGGGCTTAAACACGTTTATTGCCCTTTAAGTGCATTTCATTAAGGCCAATTAAGGACTTTCATGTCTTATTAGAAAAATGAAGTAGATTTATGAGGTTTTCGTAGGCTGGAAATGCTGGGGCTAGCAGATACGAAACTGTGCAGAAATACAGTGGTTAGAAGCTAAGAAAATGATATAAAGATACACAGAGGAAAAATTCCACTAAGGAACCAGACCACATGAAGGTGGTCTCTGTATAGAGGGAAGGGGGGAAAAAAAACAAAACTAGAGGTTAAAATTCATAACATTTCCTATCAGACTCACTTCCTATAATTTTATGGGCAATTTTGCTATCCAGCTCTCTTTGGGGTCTCATTTTCTTCTGTTCCATATAAAATTCAGGATGACATGAAGGGCTGCCATTCAGTTGGGCAGAATTTGCTCCCAGTGGGCACACCTTATTGCATACATGAAAATAAATGCACAGAGCAGGAGGGAGCAGATTTGTTGACCACCACACAGCACAACTCCCAGCAGGTCTACATACCTTAATAATGTTTAATCTTGCTGATAGAGATTCAGTCAGGGCTCCTTTATCAGTGTAACTTTAAGCACTGACTCAGAAAAACATATAAACATATGCTCTAGTTAAAGCTGATTGGAGGATGTGTTTAAGTTTTTTGCTGAATAAGAGTAAGGATAAGCACGCACTTAAGTGTGTGCTTCAGCATTTTTTTGTATGAAGAACTACAAAGGTGAAAGCCCTGACCTATTCATCTGTACTTCTTACTTAGAGTTTCTGCATTTCCTACCTCAAACCAGGGGTTTCTGGCTGCTTGAGATTACTACTATACACCTTTAATTAAAAAAATAATTTTAAAAAACCCAAATCCAGAAAACTACTGAACAGAAATAAAACATTTCTACCTGATTAATCCATGTGTATTCAGATCCACAGGGCTCAAGAAATGAAACATGAATGCTGACCTTCTTTTCTTAAATCATGCTGTTCTTAAGGTAGCAAGAAGGAAAAGAAAGGAATGGAGTAAAAAAACTCAGCAGCATGATCTGAGGACAAAGGCAAACTTTGCTTTGACTCTGCAGAGTTCTGAAAGTTTGCGTCACAGCCTTCATCTTATTTGAGCGTAATTTAGTCTATAGAATTTCCTTCCTTGCTTTATTTTGGAAGAAAACTTTCATGGGAGGTTACAGAGTATGTATCATTATCCTTGGGGACTGTGTCTGTTTCAGTATCAACCAAGTTTCTAGGTCCCACAAATACAGAATCTGGGCAGCTTTTTTACATATTATATGTAGTTATGGATTTTTAAAAATATGCATTATTTACTCAGTGGACTGGAATAGCAATGTCAAGTGGGGGAATATGTATTTATAAATGTTTTTAAAATGCACATTATTTACCCCACAGACCAAACAGTTCCAGTCTACCATGTATAGTCTTAGCCACCTAATTAAAAATCTTATGAAACTTCTTTGAAAAGCACTTGCAGTACATATGCAGCAGCAACTTTTGGAGCTTTATTATCTCAGCTCTTTTTAATTTTTTTTCTCCAAAATACACAAAGCATTTAGACATATTATGGTCTAATCACTTGCCAAATTTCATCTCAAATAGAAGCTATATAGGAATTCTACAAGCACAAAAAAAAGCATCAAAAACAGCAGATCAGCTTTATTCTGGGGGAGGAGGTATGGGGGGTTTGCTGCACCGATATCATTTTAAAACAAACAAACCGATATTTTTTAATTTGGTGAAGAAGAATTAATTCCCACACTGAGATTCTTCTCTGCCAAACCTTAGCTGCTCCTTTTAATGAGGTTTTAAATAATTTTTTTTCTGCCAACTTATTCTTAAAGGGGTTTGTACCAAAAAAATTGACTATAAACTATCTACATTGTCCAACCACTGCTGATTAAATTCTTCAGGGATGAGAGACCAAAACGACATATTTTGCAAAATTACATGGTTAAATAAAAGAGGTAAATGCAACACCAGCATACATCTGTCATTTGTTGTCCAAATATAATTTCAAATAAGGATAATGTTTCTATGTTTTGTTCCTCGGGTTGGATTTCCAAAACAAATGATGACTCATATATCTTTTCAGTTTATGAGAAGGGATTTATTGGTGTAAGAAGTGATAAGCATCTGCCTCTGCCGATTTATACCAGAGTATGAAAGGGGTATAAAATTAGTGCAGTGCATGTTGAGGTTAAAATGAACATCTCTTGATTCTGTCCCCAGCCACAATTCAGAGCACTTCACAGAGCATCCTGAAACCATGCTGCAGCACCACCCTGTTTTTTGGGGCAGGAGGGCACTTCTAGCCAAGTGGTCACAACCTTCTTGAGCGTGAGTACCAGCTCCCCACAACAAGCACAGCCAACACAATCTGTATGTTCTCCGTTTGTGGTCATTTGCACAGCCTACAGATATGAAACACCTTAAAAATAGATTTAAAGGCCATCAGAGGTTAGAAGCTTGAATGAAAACTTTAGCAGTCCAGGCTATACAAGAGGCTTATGACTAGTTTATAGGATTTTATGCAGTTTCAAAATGATAAATGTTTGCCCGTGCATACTGCTGCTAGAATTTGTAGTTGCTGTCAAATGTAGAAAAATAATTCGAACTGTATTTAGAAAATTAACTTTTATTTCAATTTTTTTTACTTATTTCACATTCCAACTGAAAGCAATTTACTTGTTAGAAATCACCAACAGGTTCTTGTGATAAAGCTCATTAAAACAGCTTGATCATTTTGGGAGGCTGAAATTTTTCTATTTCCTCCTAATAGCAAAAATATATTCTATGAACAAAGAGAACTGGTTTTAATAATATTAAAATTGGTACTAACTAGAAAATAAATTAATAAACATTTTTTTAAATGGTAATGATTGTGATGTGCCATTATATTTCTGAGGTACATAAATGATCTTATTTCTTAAAAGATTGGGAAAAGGCATTGTTCAATAGTATTCTGAGTATAAAATTTATGTATAAATTATCTTCTGACATCTTACTGAAAGCTGGCATTGCAGCTTGGCACAATACGTAGTATAGTTCCCTGGTCCAAACAGAATTTGATGAATTGTCGAAAAGCCACTTTTTCCTTGCCTCCAGTCAGAAAGAATAACATGGACACTGGCATTTCTCAGAGTGTTTCCAGCTCCAAATAGAAATGTTTTTGAAAGTAACTTCTAGTAAAAACTGGAGGTGGGCTGGATATGTAGTAGCTCTGGATGTGGTGGAAGTGCCTGGGTAGGCAACACAATGCTCGTGGCAGGTTTTGATAGATGGTGTGACAATGTCTCTGATGTGGTGAGAGCCTAACAATGCTACTGGCTGTGCCCACAGGGCATTAGTCACACAGCTGCACTGTGCTGCTCCCTCCTGCACTTCTGCATTCCTAGATGTATAAAATATTAGAGGGTACGAGACACCTGAAGTATGAGCTAAAAGAGAACAAATGCAGGTAGTGTAGTATTGCCTTCATTCCTAGCTACTCCTAAAGCCGTGCTGATGTTCTGTGGTATGAGATGTCCACTTGGGACAAGCTATGGTTCCTCTATCCCAGTGTTCTCTTCTCAGAAGCCTCATAACAGATAATATTTACAAAAGTGTATGAGTCCCCATGTTGCCCACCACCCTCAGAAGCACTGAAGGTCAGGTTATACGGGGCTCTGAGCAACCTGATCTAGTTCAAGAAGTCCCTGTGTCTCACAGTGGGAGTTGGACTAGACGGCCTTTAAAGACCCCTTTCAACCCACACTATTCTCTGATTCTTTGATGCCTTTACTGGTCCTGCATCCACAAATGTTGATTCAGGCACATCCTTCTTCGTACCCCTTACAGATTTGCTTACCAGAAAGAGGACTGCTAAACAATCCCTTTCTCTATCTTCTCACTAAAACTTCTTTCTTTTAGAAACATTCTCACATAACACCTATAAATGTAACTTTTTAAAACTAGAAGGGTTCAAAACAAGTTTTACATCAAGCTCTTCTAGCCAGTTTTCCTGCCTTTCTCAACATATGCACGTGTGGGTGCAGTGACCTGGCTATACCAATCCATAGATAAACTAGAGAGGACTTTAGAGGAAAGAAATGTCCTTTGAAAATCAGGCTTCTGATGAGTATCGAGTCAGGGGGCAAGAGCCTGATCACAATATAGGAAACCTTTCCCTTGCTCACCCCAGCACCAGGCAGATGAAGTGACAAAGAAGTTTGACCCAGAGATTGATAAGTTCTGGCCAGCTGGTTTTCTCTAAATCCAAGAGAAGAAAGGCAGGAGAATATATATTAATGATGAAGGATTGCTGTCACAAGGTATAAGAACATTACACTAATAAACTACAAGAAAAGACAGTTTACCCCTTCAGGCACTCACTAGCAGTGTTTCTATTGTCCTGGAAGTTTCCCCACTTAAATTGCCTGCTGAACCTCCTGGGTGTCAAAACTAAATACCCCCGAAGAGAAACAACCACCTCATGTAGCTCAGCTGTGACATTTACAGTGGGTTAAAAATCAGCCAGAGCCCAAGCAGAAATTTGCACACATGTGGGCTAACACACACCAGAGATGACATTCTTCAGGCCGTTGCCACAGCCTGGGGGGCTCAGCCACATAAAAGACATATAAGTGTGTTATCACATTCAACTTGAAAATTTTCCTGGCTGAGAGGAGATGGTTGGGTTTATAGGGCTGAAATTACCCATGCTGTGCTCTAAAGCTAAAACCATGCTGTGCCAAGGGAGGGGAGAACCCACCCTTTCTCCACCAAAGAGCACTGCATGAGCACACATGTCCTGGGTGGAGTCTGCAGGAGAGAAATGCATTCCTCATAATCAAGGGTAATTCGAAAGGCAAACAGTGACCAGGAGAGCATGCTATCCAGCAGAAGCCTAATCCTGAACCCAACTCCACAGACGGTTACACAGCCTGCTGCAATGCCAGGGCAGATGCCAGGGAAGAGACCAGCCACAAACCGAACAGACAGACAATCCAGAGCTTGGCATCTGGGTTCTTCAGCTGCCAGCCTTGCCTCATGAGTAGCCACAATGGTTGGCTCTTGTGCAGAAAACAACAGAGGAAGAGGCTAAAGAGGTCTATGCGCCACACTGCCAGCGTAGGGAACAGGCAGTGCCAAGTGAGTATTGCAGTTCCGTGCACGTGCCAATGTGCTTTGGAACCGCTTTTACATTTTCAAAAGTAACAACAGAATTCCTACATAAAGCAAGACAAGCTCTAACATCAAGCACAGTTTCCCTTCCTTTTTTAGGTTTTTTTTTGTACATAAATTTCTTTTTCACTTCATTTTGTTTGCCTCACATATACACTTCAGACAGCTGTGGCACAGGAATGGCCTTCATGCCTTGCGCTCCATACTGATAAAATATTTGAATCTACAGGAATACGTGCACAAATCAGTTAATTTCATAACCAAATGACAAAGCCCCAGCTTGTAAGCCTCTGTTTTACAACATGAGCAATTACTCCAAAAAGTAGCTGCATGAACCCCTGTGTCACTGCATGCTGAGGAGCAGCACGGCACTGTGAGTAAGGGGTTCACAACCTTCTCTTTAAAACCCTCTTCTGCCCTGTTTACACCGAACTGACACTTTAATCAGAAGGAAATGGTTTTTTATATAAATCACTACTTGCATGTTTATTTTGTTTGGGAAGTTTTTAGGCTATTATTTTGCCAAATGAACATTTCTAAAAGTGTGTATTTGGACACGTATATATATGTGCTTTCCTACATTTGCCATCCAGCAGAGTTATTTAATTTAGACATTGTTGTTTCCTGAAATAAGTACATTACTTTGTGTCAAATCAGGGTAGTGAGTTCTATTGTTCATATGTGAGCAAACAGCCAAAAGAAATTGAGATGAGGAAGAAGCCTACAAAAGGGCTGGCTGCGCTAGTTATTCACTGAAGGTTTTCATTTCTGGAACGTCTTTTAACATAGGAGCCCTATTCAGTTATGGGGACTTCTCTAGATGCTGATTATGACCAAAAGAGATTAGTGTGAGACCTTACAGTAACAGAAAAAGGCATTCTAAATTATCCATGTTGCTTTGGTGCTACCAGGATAGGATCTACTGGTGAAACAGAAAGACTGCGTTCTGGGGTTGTGATGAGCAGCTTTTGGTGAGACTAAAATGTTGGGTAGAATACAATGACAATGAAGGCAAAGTAACAAAGGGTTGAAACCCTTCTGGTTTTCCACAGCTATGCTACAAGCGTAGGAATCAGTCTTTCTCCTGCGAGCTTCTAGAAGATACATCTTTGCCTATAAATCTCACCCACTAAAGGTATCTACACCACCTCCCTCCCCAGAAATTTATTAGCCTACTTAATCACATTTTCTCTTCACCACCTTCAAGCTCTTCGCTTCCTCTCCTCTTAGCCTATTCTCTTACTCACTCCGTATTTTTAGACATTTATGGAAGCGCTCTGTCAAATCACGGCAATACATCTCATTTTCAGGGGATGTCCCAGCCATGTTCCATTAATTATATCTGCAATTTTACAAGTGCTAATAACTTTAGCCTTGTCATCAAGCAATTGCACATCGTGTTTTTAGTGTTTTTATTTGCTCAAAATCGGCCTCTTTGTCCATTAGCCCGATGTGGTAAACTCCTCTGATAGCTCTCAGAGAAGATTTAAGAAACTGAATCTCAGCTTTGAATGTAAATAGACCCAAGCTCAGACATATTCCAAAAATCCTACTTCTGACTGATGCTAGATAAATCACAATATATTCTGAGTCAATAGGAAGCTGTGAAGGATTTTACAAATTTGATCCATAATGTTTTAAAGAATAATATGCTGTATGTGCTGGCTTTCTAACAATATGTATAGTATTTTTTATCTGTACAACATACAAGCCTTTTGGCATTTGTTTTCTGTCCCTGAACATAGTCATTTTTCATTGCCTACCTTTTTATAGCTGTTCCTGTTTCATTATTAATTTTTCCTTTGGTTTTTTTATATAATAACAGGAAAAAGCAGGTGCCCTCCATCAGGTCTTAGTGGAACTATTTGGTTTACCAGTTTTTAGTACCATGCTTCAAAGCAGCTACAGTAAAATAACATGAAACTTGAAGTGAGATTATTAGATATATTTCCTTATCAAATCTCACCCCTTCTTCCATTTGCTGTAAGGCTGAGTGTAGCCCTTTGATGAGTAAAGCCCTGATCCTGCTGTCACTGAATTCAAAGAAATCAGCAGCGCAAGCAAGACCAGGTTCTGCTGATCTGCTTTTGAAATTATAAAATCAGTAGATTTCTATTTACATGTATGAGCTTGACTTGTCCAGCTCTGGAAATCCAATGCATGAGATTCATCAGATTAACTGTGTACTGCTCTTGTTGTTTTCATTTACTTTTCTCCCTCTGATACATCAGGTACTGGTCACTATTGCATGCAAACGTAGAACTGCCTAAGATAAAGTTTTGCTCTAATATTGTTTAATCAAATGTTCCTAAAAATCTAGTTCCAAGTCCTCAGCTGGTGTAAACTGCTGTAACTCAGTTTATTGTCGTGACACAACACCATTTTACAAGTGCTGGTGTTCTGACCCCTGTTTTCCAAACAGCCAGCTAAAATGCCGCTGCAAACAAGGTCCACAATGTTTTTCTCATTCTTTATGATCGTAAGTGGGAAAAGTGGGACAAGTCAGAAGGAAACACTTTACACCATTATTAACACACAGAACAATGTCTCTTCATTACATCGTGATTTACCAAACTTACCCATGCACGTAACAAAAACACCTATCTCAGCAGCCAGGATGGTTGCTCTTTAGTTGGCACACAGCCTTGCACTCCTTGGGATATGGAGGATATCATGGATTTGAATTGGGCTGGATAACTTAAGTCTGACTGCAGGTAGTAGGTTCTAAGAGGCAGAGACATGGTGAACTACTCAGTCCCTGGGGAGGCTGCTTTGACCTGCATTATTTCCACACTACCTCACTCTACGCCAGTAAACCTGCAGCTCTTCAGTGCAGGGAGCAGATGTTGAGGCACTGAGCTTATCCTATTTGCCCCTCGCAGGTGACATTCCCTCATTTTGCCATTGTTGGAACAGCGTCTGCCAGGAAGCCTTTGAGACGGGCAGGCTCAAGGGCTAAGCACAGGTGGCAGTCAGGTCCAGGTGCTGCTGCTGCCCATGCTTCACGCAACAGTGCCCACATGGTCAGGGCTCAGCTAATGCACCCTGAGTCTTCAGCTGCTGTTCCCATCTATTTCCCTGGGGTGGGACCTGTTTTACAGCATGAGCAAAGTGGCGTTTCATTAATTCACACCCTGAGTTTAGCAATGATTTTTGGTCACATCTCTTACTAAGGTAATAGACATTATAAGCATGAACTTTGTAATGAATGCAAGATCTTACAACTGAACTGTCTCCTAGTGGGCCTCAGACAAGTCTTTCCACAACAATCTGAAAATGTCAAACTTATGGTAAGACAAAGAATTACATTGAATTTGGCACAAAACAGGTAATTTTGGCTTAAATGGCAATTTCACTTCATAAAATCTATCCCATGTATGAATGAGAATTTTTCCACTGATTTGTAGGACATCATCCTCGATTTTTCAATGATATTTTATATACTATTTATAAATTTATATGCACAATCAAATATATCTCCATTACTATAAAAAAGAGATGCTATTAGATCCATAAATTGGCCCTGAGGAGGGTTACATTTCTTACTGCATACATTTAACTTGTCTTCTATCGCAGAATTACATTTCACAATTTGATGATTTGATATAAATACATTTCTGTTGAAACAAGGTTCTCTCTATGTGTGTGAGATCCTGGATTTCTGTATGCAAAGTCCAGCCCACCTCTAGGCTTTTAAATACTGTCACTTGCTTAGATAGGTAGTGGCAAAGGAAAAGGTGGTGGCAAATGAAAAGGACATGCAGGGTACGCCGTATTTATGGAGCAGGATCCAGTTTGAAGTTCACATATATGTCCAGGTCACCTGCATTAAGTCTTCACGTCTCTGTTGAGATGGTTTAGTATGTTTGCCACCCTTATGTTTAATATATGGACTTCAGCCAGTCTGGGAAAACCATAGCTTCCTACTTTGGCTTTTTCAGGGTAAAGAAATCTGCTTTCCATCAGTAGATAAACTTTGTTAAGGTGAGCAATAAATTAACAATTAAAAAATCTATAGAGATAGGAATACTTAATTGAAAAATTTAAATTAAACTAAGAGCAAAGTAAATTTTAAATTCATGGTACAGACATTCCCATATGGTTATGCATTAAAAATGGTTATACTATGGGATACTCATCTCAAAAAAGTCTACAAAGGATTTTCTTCCTTTCTTCTATCCAACAGATCACATATTGTTATTCAACATGCATAAAAGTAAGGGAATCTTGCTTATCTTCCATGAAAAAGTGTGAGAATCTTATCAATGCTATAGCTTATAAATGTGTTCTATCAGTCAATGGCAAGTATGCACTAGTAAAGACCTGCTACTACAATCAACAGTAAGATGCTCAATGTAAGATACTGAGATAATAAAATCATATTGGAGACGTTTCTCTTCGTAGCTCCTGAGCCAAATGTTGCTCTCTGTTACACCCATAGAATGTCCATTAAATTCCGTGACCTGAATTTAAACCAGGAAAAACAGAACATAATTTTGACTTGGCAAATTTGAACTAATTTTACAGTAGATTAGCAGACCCCATAAGTAACTTAATTTGAGGAGGCTCTTCTCTTGTTTCTAGTTTCACCTGAAAACGTTGTCAGGAGATTCAAACTTTGCGAGTCATTGGATTCACATCTAAAATACATTGAATAAGGCAGCAGTACTAAAAAGCAGAACATCAACAACATTCTCCATTCCGAATTATATTTACGTGATGCATTTACTTGTCTAGTTTTAGCACTTCTCTGTGCAAAATCAAGGCCTAAATATTAAGCTGCACTACGTTCCATGTCACTTTACTTATGATTCCTTTCTCTTCTCACTTGTCCAGCCATAAATAGCTCTTCTTTCTCTTTTTCAAGTCAACAATACAAATATTTACTGTATATTTCACCTCATAGTTTCAGTACTTGTATAGTCCTTACATATTCAATCAAATCCTTTCATTCATACATGTTCACTAGTATTTATTCCTTTCATTCTAAGCTTTGGTTCTCTGCCTGCAGGGACTCAGCAATGCACTCCTTAATGTACACGTTTCTAGTATCTTACTGTTTGGACACTGTCCAAGGCAGTTATTCATAAAATGTTAATATTTGGTTCAGACATGGGAGAAATACCTTTAACACTGATCTAAAATTTGGAGCAATTTTATCATTTGATAAAACCAAGTTGAGGAGCACCAGTGACTTACTGGCCCCATCCGTGTTTACTGTTAGGGATGTTTGAGCTCTTCCAAGTAAGTACAGCAGCCTAAGTTAAGATCCTGGAACAGTTTTCCCAGAGAAGTGGTCACAGCACCAAGCCTGTCTGAGTTCAAAAGGCATTTGGACAACACTCTCAGGCCCATCGTGTGCTTCTTGAGGTGTCCTCGGCAGGGCCAGGAGTTGGGCTTGATGGTACTGATAGGTCCCTTTCAGTGTAGCATATTCTATGAATCTGTGATTCTATTATTCTGTGATTCTATGATGAAAAGATGCTGGCTGTAACCATGCTTTTTTTTGTCTAAGGATAGCTGTTTTCCATAAATTCATATACTATGGAGCTGTTTTTCAGCTAATAAGTAGTGGAGACAGGCTAACAATCATCCCACAGCCCTTTCAAACTCAGGTGGAAGCCCAGGCCAAAGCTATGGTCCTCACTGGGTCACTCTGCACTGGCCACTCCCTTTACATGCAGGCCTGGCAGGAGGACATGCACCTACACAGCCCTTTCACCATCCCCACCTTGGCCAAGGAAGCCTTCTGAGAGGACCTTTTCCATGCACTTTATAGCCTTTTTCTCTGCCATACAGGAAAGAACAACCTTCACATACCTGATAAGCAGTCCCATTAGCTCATGCACAGCATCTTTCCTTAAAAAGGAAACCCATCCCCACCACCTTGCAAATAGCTGTGGAGAACGGCACCCTACGACTCAGGCATGACTGAGCTTCTTTCAGTATCAGCCCTGATTATTATCTCCATGAGGAATGATTCCACTTCCACATAAAATAAAAATTACCTTAACCTTCAGCCATAGCATTAGGGAGTGAATCAGTCATATTTTCCCCTTCACATTTCTGAGAACACATAGAAGAAGAAATAAAAAATTAAAAATATTAGATATTGCCTTTTGACTTGACTGCTAACACAATAAAGCAACATCGTAAACTGAATCATGGAAGTCTGCAGTCTTCATTGCTCCCTTTGCTGGTATTACTTCATGGATATTGGAGCCCTTAGGGAAACTGGAATATGAATAAAGATTTTTTTTTAAATCAGCCGTTTTTTCTTGGTACTGTTTCTAAAAATAATGCAGTTCGCAAAAAACAGAAGGTTTGGTTTATAACACAAACAAAATTGTTACATTCTGAATGGGTTGTAAGTACCTGATTCTTTGCCTTTTTACTCATCCCTGCTAAAAAAAAAAAAATCTGCAAATCCATTTGCTAACCAGCTGCACCTCTGTACTGAACAGATAACAACCTGTGCAAGCCAGGCTTTGCTGTGAATCGGTGCTGATAGGCCTGAATCTCATAGCTTTTTTTAAATGCTAATGACAAGAAACATTTCCTAAGCCAAAACGCTCTTGTAGATCTGTCTACTTCTATTATGACTGATATTTGCTTGTAAGTACATAGAACACTTGTTCACTGTGCCTTATCTGCTATGGTGCAGCATGCTGACCTACATACCATTCAGCACAATATGATGCACAAACATCTTCTAAATAATTTTTCATTTTCGACTTAAAAACAGTAGAGGCAAAATAGGATTGCTGCAAATCTAACAAAGAGATGGCATTATTTCCAAATAAAAATGTGCATTTTTCCAAAGAATTTATTTGTCTAGCAGCATGAAGTTCATACATAGCAATGCTTAAAAAGGGTGTTGAATTGCGATTAGGAAGGAAGGACTTAGGAAGAAGAACAAACCACATCTTTTCTACTTACATAGAATAATTAAGCTAACTTATTTCTCATAACAATTAGAAGTTCAGCCTTTCTGAACCATGTTTTCACAATGTCACTAAATGCTGCTGATATAAGAATGCTGAAATAAGTGTGATAATAACAATAAAGAATGATGGATAGAAAAGGATACAGTAGCTAAGGGAACAGAAATGATAGTCTATTACCTGCCATTGTCAAGCTAAACAGAAGTACAGTATTTATGATTTTCCCTGTGATGCCTATGTTGTATAAGCCCAGTCTTTATGATGCTTCTTGTCTACTGAATGAAATAATTAATACGTCAGTTTTTATTGTAAATAAATATATGTCTTCCCAGTGGCCAGACATTATTTATATTAACAGTAGCACAGCCTCATACCTATCAAAAGGTTGTAGAGGAAAATGTACTTTAAGAGCTAAATTTTAAGAGTAAAACAGAAAATCTCCATCAATTCAGAGCATTCCTAATCAATTTGTATTCTGAAATGTTAAAGAAGGGCAGAAAAAGAAGCCTGCTCAAACAATAGAACAAATAGAAATGCTTTGCCTTAGCAGGATGCAGTAGTCCTAACTCTAAAATGTATATAAAGATAAATGACTTCTACATTGTAAAATTTGGTACGCAAACCTAAATTAAAGACATTTTTATAACAATCTGGTTTATACATGCACTGAATTGAGAAATATATATTGCCCTGTTACTATCTGTAGAGGGAAAAAAAAAACCAAACCAGTATACAAATTAGAGGAAGCATCAATGTTTAATCATATAAAAATTTTAAATTAATGACACAACACGTATGTACTATTTATTAGTGCTCTAAGAAAATACTTAGTTTTCATATTCACAGTCACTACAATTCTTTTGTTTCTGGTGAAACGTATGGTCCAGGAATCAGCTTGATTGGAGTTTTAAACTGCAAAAATGAAAATAATTTGGGGACCAATCCAAGCTTCAGTGAGGTCAATAGAAGCATTTCCACTGATGCCTTGGAGTCCTTGGTCAGCCTGTTGGCTGTTTTATCCCAGGCTGTTATTCTGTTGCTGTATTTAGAACCAGATAAGAAAAAGCAAAATGTTTGGTACTTATGCCTATTACCTATTTTACCTTTGATTTATTTTTACAATGAAAGGCAATCTGTAAATTCATGTCCGAATTGGTCAAAATTCACTGATCCTCTTTTTGTTTCTCTACGTACCTTCTTGTACACAGTCCAAAGACAACATCTCTCAGACAAGCCACTGACTTCTATTAAAGTGACAAGCAATGTCTTGACTCACATTACTTATATATCATTAATGAGAATAACATCTCTTAAATCCACAAGTAGCTTTATAAGTCCAACGTACAAATGGTTTGCACTAATGTGGCTTCCAGAAATAGATTGTTAGAGACACTGATACATCTTATGGCATTACCCTGCAATCGATGCTGCTTTTGGTAGATTTAACTCTATTAGTAAGGTGGATTTCCCACTCATGTATCAGAATTGTTTTCCAGGTTCCTTTTTAATTTTGCAATATCTATCAGAAAAACTTCGGGCCAGACCTGCACCTACTATTCATTTAAATAAGGGGTACATATAATTGCTACTGTGTTCAGCAGTTATAAGCTCTGTGATGTTAACAGAAGCATAGACCAGGGATCAGACTTAACTATGCCAGGTCCATGATCCACGTGTTCCACACCAAAATCATGGACTACTAGCTCAGCTATAACTAAGGTTCAAATCATTCCCTGAGCTCAGGAAAAGCCAGTCTTGGCAGATTCCTGATGAATTGGGCTTCAACATTTAATACCGGTTTCTGTCCAACCCAAATCCACAAAGAGAGTGTGAACCTATTCTGAGATGAAGTGCTCAGTGCAGTATTCAGGCTGAAGTGTTGCTACTCACACGTGTGTCCAGCTTTGGCCTGCAGTGGCGCATGGCTGCACGCTTGCATGTAAACAACATGAGTAGTAGGCAAATCCAGGCTGTGAGTCCCTGAATGACCTTGTAACCACTGGCATAACTTTCATGATCAAGAACTATATTAATCACAAAGACCCCTGCCCATATCTTATTGTATTATCTAAGATGGATACTTCACAGTACATTGCACCTGGAAATGTCTTCTGAGCCCAACAAGGCTTGTGTGAATTTCAATTTTTTGTTTCCAAAAGGAGTAACAGAGAGGAAGTCTCTAAGACACACATCGCTAAAATCCTTTCTCATATTCATTTCATTAAACACACTCATATCTAAAATAGAGGTTGCTGTGATTCACCTTTTACAGAAAAGCATGACTTGTAAGGGTTACAAGTCATATTCAAAGTCTAATGGGAAATCCGTAAAGGAATGATGGAATA
Organism: Eulacestoma nigropectus; assembly: GCA_013397775.1. NCBI lineage: Eukaryota > Metazoa > Chordata > Aves > Passeriformes > Eulacestoma > Eulacestoma nigropectus. The sequence goes on from VZTE01001513.1 coordinate 956,209, forward strand.
AATTTCACGTATCTCTCTTCATCTTTGTTTAGGCCAGCCCATAATATGGATTATTTCTCTTCCAGCTATAGCTCTTCTAAAACACTTGCATTATTCTTAAATGTACGCAGGACACAATTTTCACCCTCTAACATGAGTACATGCAAGTAAATATTGCTATTCCAAAGGCTGATTCTTTTCCATCATACTGTACTTGTCATTGGCCAAATAAACCAAGTCTTCTAACACAACACTGGAAACATAGCTAGTGTCTGCATATTAATTAGCCTTCCTGACCTGAATAGACTATTACCTAGGGCCCTGGCCTTCATTTCCTAGGCACCCTAAACTCCACTGCAACGAACAAAACGAAAGAAAAGGCCTTTTTTTTGGAATTACACCTGTGAAAATATTGCTCTTGCCTAAGGGATGAGATTTCTGAAAATGCCATGGAGAGTTTCTGACACTGCACAGAAGAACAGCATTGTTTTGTTCCAGATTAGGTCTTGTGCCCCTCTAAATGACTGTCACCCAAAACTTAGACCATCCTTTATGCCTTAGAAAAAATATGGAAAGTATGGTTAGGGCTTCTATCATTTTGACCAAATATGTGTATAACTTAAAGCTGTTGTCTATTTTAATAAAAGAAAATGAGGTAATACTATAAAAATAACTTCTTTTGATCCTAGAAGCACTTTATTACAAGGTTTGCAAGCCAACTGGAATGAAAAACTTTTAAATAAAAAATTAATGCAAAAAAGGAGAGCTGGGAGATAGCTAGATTTAAGAAATATTGCCTTTTTTTTTTTACTCAGAGCTTCTGCAAAAAATATTTTTGTTTAAAAAAATATTATTCCCCTTTCAACTCATTCCAGACACAATTTTACAGGTAGGCTCTGTGACTCATTAAATCCAGCTTTGAAGATGCACCATAACATAAAGTATTACAATTATCATATACCCTAAAAGCCTGTTTGGAATCTAACTCAGTAAAATTTATTAATGATCTGAAGAAGGTGGTAAATTCACACATGATGTTTAATTGGGAGCTACAGAGAGCAGATATATTCACAGTGAATGAAGAGAAAAGCAATGTCTCATTTTAATTTAGAAAAAAATTAAAGAAAGTTACTAAATCTGTTTAACAATTACTTGAAACTTTGTTTCTCAGCATTGTGTTTTCTGTAATGCATTTTTTCCCAGAAACATTGTTATGTATGTAAAATGGACATCTAGAAAGGATTCAGTCCTTTTAAAATTACAGACATGCCTTCTCACCCTTCGCATTGCTGCAGAGGCAACATTAGGCAGTGCTTGATTGAGCTGAGTTTGATACTAGAGAAAAAAGAGTATTTTAAAAATATAAAGAACGTGATGTGAGAGAAGAAATTAATACGAAATGATAGTGGCAAGAAGGAGGGGAATTTGGAAAGGCCTGTAAATGTTCTCAGGCAGGGAGACAATAGATTGTAAATGAAAGTGTAAAATAAAATGCATGTATGCATCATGTCAACTCAGAAGAAAATAAGTAAGGAAGAAAAGGACATGTAAATATTTGAAAGGTGACTGAGGCCACACAGGCTGTGAATTCACCTGTAAGAAGCCGTGAAAACCCCATCATTTGCGACATTTAAAATTGGACTGTCCATGGATCTAGAAAATGCACTCTGGAGAATAATCTAATATTATAGGGAGGTAAATTAACAGACCAGCAAGGTCTCTTCCATTCCTTATTTATGTGATAAATCCGTTAAACACTTACACCATAAAAATTTATATCTTTCCACAATGTACACAGAGCAGCCCTGTTCTGGAAGGGGCTGAGCAGCTGCTTGAAGGGCACAGGTACCCCATGCTTCCAGTAGAGTAATGACAAAGCAGTGGTTATCTCCAAATTACAAAAAGAAAGGAAAAAAACCCCACCAAAGTAAAGACAGTATCTGACAATGTTCCATGAACAGAAGCCCATTAAAACTAAGAGGACATTTGCCTTTAAATGGATGGATATCATTATGCATGCAAAAGTGCCCAAAAATAAAAAGGCAGAGTGGCTGCATTTCGAGGAAACAGTTGAGCGGCAGCAACCATTACCTTAGCAATTGCAGCACACGGGCTCTCTGCTCTGCAGTCTAAAATGAGGACATTCCCTTTGCTGTGTGATTTACTTTGAGTATGCTGCAGTCTTCTTTTTCCTCAGGTAAAATGTCAATGAGCAGTGTCCCAAATGTTTTCCCTGATCTTGTCAGGAGTCACTTCGTTTCCACAAGAAAAGAAACACCAAAAACCCCCAAACTCTCGGCTATGTTAACACTGCACAAAAATTCCCAAAAAAGAGGAGCTGGTATGAGATGGGAAGCTCATGCCAGGCAAGGATCACACAGGACTGCCGCAGTGCAAAGAACGGATCCAAATCAGCCTTTCCACAGTCTGAGCAATAATGTGTTCTAGCTTGGGGCCAGCATGCAGACCGCACTGCATCTCTATTAGGTTGCCGAGGTGCCATAGAGAGGGAGGTCGTATGAATGAAACTGAGTGAAGACAATAGGATTTGGCCCTTAGCTTAGATGGCAGGGAGATGTTCTGCAGAATTTAAGGACCATTTACTACCATAGATAATCTTTTGGTTGGATGGACGGACGGACGGATGGATGGATGGATGGATGGATGGATGGATGGATGGATGGATGGAAAGATATAGGATTTTGTTTAAGATAGCGCATGATATTCAGGCTTTAACAAATATATATATCTCAATATATATTTATTACTCCTAAGTACTTGGCCTTACCTCTCTGTATTTATTGCATCACGCATAACTACAGGACTGTGAAAAGCAGAAAGTACTATCTCTGTCATGGTAGAGCATAAAATATCGATGACTGAGTTCTTTCATTTGTCAGCAAAAAGAATGACAGAATAGATCTGAACTGAGATCAAAGAAAAGGGAAAACGTTGCCTTTACATTGTTAAAAGCCATTTCTCCCATTTTTGCATTAAGCCTCATTGCAATAAAAGGGACAAAAATGCTAAGTGGCCCCTCTGCTCAAACATGGTTGGCATGAATTCAATGAAAGTCTGCAATGAGAACTACACACAACCAGGAGTGTGTGCCTCTGCCTCTCATTGTTACTCAGCCCTTGGGTCACAGCATGGTGGTATCACCTGCTTATTCAATATTGTACCCTCATTTTACATTATTCGCTGGTAGAGGTAAGTGAATTTCTTTTCCCTTCTTCGTGCTCTAAGTAAGGCTTCCGGCATGGGAAACAAATGGAGCATTCTTGGCAAACAGGTTATTTATGCTTCTGAATTTAATGTTGAGATGTAGTGTTAATTCTTTTTTTCAGGGATGTGGGGAGATTCTCTACTTTTCAGAGACTCTCAGAATTGCTTTGAAGTAGATGTTGTTCTAATTTGCAGAGCTGCTGAGCTGGAAGTCTAGTGTGAACAAGTGTGTATTCCAATAACCATTGGTGACAGGCACATTCCCAGGTTAGAGATTTTTTTGGCTCAAAATCCCCATCCAGTTTTCACGAATAGGCTTTTTCATGGAAATAATAATAAGAAAAGTCCAGGAAGACAAATCAGTGGGATTTAACAGCCTACATGTGGAGGTCAGAAGTGTATTTGTAGATCAGTAAATGGAAAGCTGTATTTTAAATATCCATCTTGATGCTCAGTTCCTGAATAGAATGAAAATAACAAGACAAAGAGAATCTAAAAGGGACTGTAAGCTGATTTACTGATGCGACAGCATGATAGCAATTTATATGTATGTCTGTTTAGTGCAGATTTACAGTAGAACCTACAATCTCAGCAATAAAACCCTGCAATCTCAGGTGCTCTCTGAAAGTCACAGCACATGCACCAGGACCAGAAAGAAGGAAAATTCCCATCAGTTCTGTCCAGGATATTTTCATCTGTGATTTTCCATCAGTCAGCAAAGAGGAAGGTCATTTTGAGAAAGACAAATGAATTGTGGTGTACCTCCACAGTTCAGTGTATGCTATTAGCATGTTCTAGTTTGTATCATCAGTGTCATAGTTAACAACATAAGCCTAAAAGTCATGTTTAGCACATTAGCAGTAACTTGCCTGTGCTAGTGAGTATTCAATTATTAGGCACACAGGTGCTTTTCACCACACAGGACTAGAGCAATTTTCTGTGTTCAAGAATAAAGTTTTCTCCTGATTGCCATTCACAGGAACATAGAGAGTTGTCTCTTCTTAGGCTTGCATTGCCTTCTCTAAACCCCATATACCTCATTTTTCATTCTTTCCACCCTTCTAATACAGGTGACCAATATCAGCTGATTCCTGAACAAGATGGAGCAGGCACAGGCCATTTGCTCTGGCACACTCCTCCAAACATTCACCTGCACAGCAGGAAAATCCTTTCCATGGAGCAGTGCAGCTGTCCTGGCCAGCAGCAGGCTATGCACAGCTGGAGATACCTGCAGCCCCTCTGGGGTTGGTCAGCCTGGGAGGATGCTGGCCGTGAGCAGCACCAACAACCTGCTCATTTGAGAGCCTTCCAGGGCCACACACAGAACACCTGCAGGCAGGGACGTGAGTGGCAGGGACTCTGGGGGTTTGCTGCTAGTGTGAGGCCCTCTGATGTCACCACTTCAGCAGCAAGGAGGAGCTGGTGTCAAGTCAGGGGTCCTCCAGTCCCTGGGATCTGCTGGAGCAGAGTTTTTATCATTCAATGGTTCCTCAGAGAAACTCTTTTTCCCTAGACTCAAATACTCACTTAAGACACCAGACCTAGATTTGGGGTAAATGTACAGTAGCTATATAGGCACAAAGGTAATTGATGGCACAGGACAAAGCCTTTTTTAAGGGTATGCTACAAATCTGAAGGGATACATAAAAGCCGAACTTAAGTGCCAGTACGATTTATCACTGGAAGGCACAATCTTTATGTTATCAAAAGTGTTAAGTAAGAATTGTGTATCCATAAAGTGTAGAGCCAAGCAGCTGGCACCACAGAAAATGTACATACAGATGCTGGGTATAACTATCTGCAGCCTCACTGATACTACAGGACCTTTTGCTTTTTGAGGACATCTTTTTTTCTGTGTGAAGCTTGGAGCTGTTTGCTGGGAAAAGGAAAGGCTTATGAAGGAAACAATTGGAACCATAAATTTAGGCACCACTTCACATTTACCGGGAAACTAGAGAGTACACACTAAAACCAACTAATCTACTTGGTTATAAACAGGCAAACACCATCAATCTGCTCCTCAGACACTAACGAGGAGCCTCAGTGGAGGAGGCCAAATTCCATGGTGAAGCCCAGTGGGAACAGAGGGAGAGTCTGTGATTAGCTTATAACACAGTTCCCTCTTTGAAGAAGGCAAGATATCAGTTTTCCCTGTACTTTGAGGCTGGGGCAGGGGCAAAGAAGAGTGTTTTGGAATAAACTCTAGTTGCTGAGAAAGGTGTTTGCCATGCCTCAAGCTGCTTCTGGACAGGCAGGTGGGAAAATTGGCTTCCTGCCAGCAGAGTTCCTAATCCTGTACCAGCAATGTACAGGAGGCAGAAGGGAGAAAAGCACTGATGCATGTTTAGGGAAGGGAGGAAGTATGCACATGAAGTGTTCGTTGCAATCTGAGGGAGTAATGCCGACCAGGCTCACACTAACACACACTGGTCCAGACTCAGCATGCTGGTTTAAACTGACCATTGCTACCTCTCATGTCTAATTAGATGAGGAGACTGGGGAGGGCAGGGGGTCTACATTTCATATGTGACCTCTGCTCCAAAAACTACAGAGTGAGAAATTGGAAACTTCTTTGTTCTTTCATCCTCTTTGTTCCTTGCTTCTCAGTATACCTGCAGTGCTTTCCCGTCCCCAACCATTCCTGATCTTTCCTTCTCACAAACAATTGCACAGCTGAGTAATCGCGTTTTGATAGTAATCCAACTTTCTAAATTTGAGATCAGTCTAGAAAAGAACAACATTCCCTTATTATAACAGTATATCACATCTCATCCCCCACTTTCAACACAGCATCCCAGCAAGTTCCCACTACCCATCTGATGAGGAAAGGAGGTAGGTAACTTTCTGCTGAAGACAACATCTCTCTTGCCTGTTTGCACTGGAACCCAAGTCAAACTTTTTCCAGCAAGCTTCTCAGAGGAGAAGGCCAGAGCTGCAGCATTGAATGGCTCTCTCCTCACACTGGAGCTGTCAGCTACAATCAAAGCATCCATGTATGGTATTTCCAGTGGAAAAAAAAAAGTACACAGATGTATAGTTTGCATTTATGTACTGTAGGGACACCCTTGAATCGTGTTAAAAAATGTCAGTCAAGACATCTGGTCAGCTGTCCTAATCCATATTGGGGTTTTTAGACTACTGTTATGCCCCAATATGCTTTGAACATTGCCAATATGCTTTCTCTGCAGTAGCAGCAGTGTGTCCCCTTTGGTTTCACAGCCCATCCCCAGCATTGTTTTTTATAGTGTCACGTACAGAGCAAAATGAAAAACCACATACTGTATCTCGTGTGTCTGGCTAATGAAACTGGTAGGACAAACCTTGTGTGATTAGGAACAGGGACGGATTGGCTTAGGTCTAGTTCATCTTACGGACTGCAAAAAGAATCAGCTGTCACTTGTGCCATGCAGCAGATGGACAGTTTGCATCCGATTTACATGCAGGCGCCAAAGCCTTTAGAAGCTTTGGCAGCCCACTTGCCATCAGGCAGCAGACTTTGATGTCCTGCAGATGGTTCCAGCAGCCATCTTGCGCTCGCGGTGCGCGGCGCTGTTGTGCCTCCTCGCCGGCACCGGCCCGTTCGCTCCTGTGCCTTTGGAGCTGCCGCAGTGCGTGGTGCCTACCCAAGGCTCGGCACCCTTTGGCCACTGCCTAGGCACAGTTGCATTTTCATTTCAATACAAAGCTCCGCTGCGCTTTGCTTTTATGGCAACTGCGTGCTCGCACCCACATTAAAAATCCTAACAGTGCCTACTGCAAGCTGTCCCCCCGCACTCTACGCTGAGTTTTTCTGTGCTTCACATTCTCTACCTAGAACCCCGACAAATCCACCACCCCCGCTCCCTTCAACCATAATAGCATAATTTCAGAATAACCGCTGATCCAATTTCTGTATGAATTTAGCTCACCAATGCAGCTTTGCCTTAACACGGTTCAACCCGTCCTAGGTAATGACACGGAACAAAGAGTTTTCTTCATGGTGGTCAGGCTAATCTTGCTCCATGAATAGCCCAGAGTAATCTATCAGCAGTGGAAAGCTGTGGCTGGAGGTCTTCCAAAATCAGCTCTTTCGCATTTGGTAGGAGCAGTTAGGAATTCTGACTGGCACTATTAGTCGGGAGCCATGTCATCACACTACAGAAGGGACTGCAGTTCTCCCCACTAGGTATGATCAGCCCGGCATATTCTACCACATTTTTCCATCCCTTGGGTATTACTGGAAGTTCAGCAAAAAGTCTCTGATGAGGCTTTAAGAACCAACCTAGAAGAGGCAAATTCAGTAATTGTGATTTCCATGCAGTCGTAAGTAATAGAAAATAGTGGGGGGGGGGTGTTACCGGGTGAGGGGGAAAATATGCATCCATATCTATACACATACACAGACACACACACACATCTATAAATTGTCAATTAATGTGGACTGGTTACAGCCAGCAAACAGAAGAAAAAAATAAACAGTTAATTAGAGCTTTTGGAATCATTGTTATATATGCAGTGCATCATTTGCAGGTGCTACAAAAGTGAAAAATAACCATTATAATTACTAGTATTCAAAGATTCATATTTTCCCCCATGTAATTGATTTAGGATTATCAGTTTTCTTGTAGTTATACAAAAGGCCTGTCAAGGTGTTTCCACACGTGTTTGGCTCATGCATGTTCCAAAAACAAGTCAAAATGCCATTGTATTTTACACGGCACAGTTAAAGTGACTCTGAAAAATAGGCCAGGTTTTACCTGGATCATTATCTCAGTTAAATTATCTTACATATGTTTTAATTTTTTTTTGTTCATACTTTCTTCATCTTTTTTTCCTCTCTCTTTCTTTTTTGTTAAAATACATCTGTGTTTGTTGACTGCCCCAGATTATATCTAAGTGAGGAGTGGGAGTACTTGCACCTGGTACAGTATATGTAGCTTAACAATACATATCATTACATTATTTACAGCTCATTTTATGTTATTCAATAGTAAACTGCAGATTAACTCTTTGAGAGCCTGGCTGGTGCTACTCAGCGAGGCAGAGGATCTCGGCATTTTTCAGGGCTGTGGGAGTACATCTATAACTGCATTCATAAAGATGGCAGTGTGCTCATTATAACAGAGATCACCACCAGAGCCAGTTAATTCCTCTCCCAGGAAATCTCGCCCGTAATCACATTCCTTACCACACCACGCTTGTACTTCTGCTGATAACACAGGTTATAAAAGGGACTCACTCAGTGCTGGAGTCAATTAATGAACAGGCTTTTTAACCTCCTTTATTGGAGTACATTTGGCACCAAAGGGACCCAATGTTGTGCTGCTGGCAGGAAAAGGGCCCAAGAAATGCCGTTTCAGGACATTTCAGGCCGGTGTCCTGTTCCCAGAAATGGGCATCATGACTGACCTCATTCGGCACTGACTCAGCAGCCTCAGCACCCAGAGGAGAGGAGACAGCACTCAGATAAAGCCTGAAGAAACACTTTTCCCACTGTCCGGGGAGGAAAAGTTATCTCTGGCCAAAGGACTGATGGATTCAGGCATCATTTTCACTTCCCTTGCATCTGGAAAAGGCCATGAGTCACAATCTCTTGCCATGTTTGCATTTGTGGAATGGCTGGGGTTTTTTTCCAGGGAAGAGAGGGAGAAAGGCAGGGAAGTTGCACAAAGGCAGACAATATAGAAGAGGAAATGAAAATGACAGGATCTGGGGTGACAGACGTCAGGACAGGGAAACTTGAATACGCAGTGTCATGCAAAACCTTTCCCTCTATTTTAGTAATATTCAGCGTGGTCACACCAGGCAGAGAAATGTACAAACTGGCCTTTCCTTTCTCCAGTAATTTGTTTGGCATACAGCACACGTATCTGTCAAAATGTTGTGTATGCCATGCGGTGCTGAGATAATTCTTCTGTGGTGAGCACCGAAGTAGGAAGGGGCTCCTGCATCATAACGCTCCTATTCCTAACCTTTAAATACTCATCAATATCTCTGTTGCTGAATTAATCAGTCTCAAGATTATCAGCAATTTAGTTGCATTTTGTTGGTAATTAGCTTGATAAATTAGCATCTGCAATATAAAACTTGACATCTTATTGTTCCCTCAGTTTTATGGTACTTCTGAAAAAAAAAAACCAAACCAACCAAACAGCAGCTTATTTTAAAAAATGATCATTTCTATTACAATAAAGACAGATACCAAAACCAAAGTTTGACAAGCTTAGTAGCTGACAGAAACAAGCTCCATTGATATCCACTGGGCAAAATATCAAAGATTAATAGCTCATAATGCAAACTTCAAAAGTATGGTTTAAAAAATAAAATTTGAATCCGTTCGCTGTGGGCAGCTGCTTTTGTGAGTAAAATAAAATAAATGTTCAATGAATTAATTTTCCACATTTTCTGTAGAAAGACTGACAAACTTTGAAACATGAGGGAATTGAGAATTAATAGAAAATAAATGTATTTATTCCAGCAAGTTCCTCAAAGCTATCTGAATTTTCTCAAATCAGGTAAAAAAAATTAATCTTTTCTTCTAACCCTACTTTTCTGTTCTGGGCTATATTGCTACATCTTAGAGAGACCCCATTGTGCAGGACACTAATGTCTTTTTCTGTTTTGGGGGCGATTTTCAAAAAGACCTCCAAAGATTTTGCTCAAGCAGCATCCAAAGGCAAGCCTATATTCTCATCTCCTCATTTTCATGACGGAAGGGAAGAGCGAGTAGGTATCTTTCTCAGAAAAAAAAAATGTTTAAAATATAGAAATTTAGCAGTACAGATGTGGTATCATAAACTGAAAATTCCTCAGCATTTTGCCTTAGCCATTATTCCTGATGTAGAAAACTGTGCTAATAGAAACATTCCTATTAATCTGAATTTGAGATATTTCATACAATGTATATTACCTTTCTGCTGCCTGCAACCTTCTGCCAGGTTTTTTTCCCCCGTTTTTTAGGAGGTGCTTTGAGAGGAATATACCATGAGAACAATACACAGCTGCTGCTGTATAGAGATATCTAATTGTCAATATTGTGGAATTTCTACAGCTTATTACTTGCATTCAGTCTAATTCTGGGCAAATTGCCAGTCACTTCAGGGACATTCAAGTGAGCCATATTACACGTGGTACGGCATCACAGCTTTAAGATACCCGGCTGTTTTGCCTCTGGCCAGGGAATGTTTGTACCAATGCTACTGAGTGAAGGGGGGTAACTACAAATAAAATAAAATTTGTATTTTTTCAAGTGGGCTGCATTTCAAGCCCAGATGTTAGTAATGAAAGATTCAATTTAAGGATTTAAATTACAAATAAATAAAGTATGAAACAGATGTGATTTTTAAGGAAGTTCAAATTATCCAGGAAGAAAAATATCTCTGTGCATGACAAAGTAATAGGGATTGTCTTGAGAGTCTGTTGAAAACAATCTGCTGTGCTAGATACACCCTAAGGACAGGATTGGTTCGGAATGGGAAGGACTGGTGGAGCTTGTCATTAAACAAAAATTGTGTTTAATAAAACTTTATAACCGTGATTAATCCTATGAGGCCCTAAAGGAGTTTGCAGTTTCTGATAAACACATTTTCCTTGTTTGCAATGGTAATGATATTTTGAAGTGAATGGAATCTGAACAAAAAACTCTAAGGGTAAAAAAGGACTTGTCAGGTACCACCTATGAAGAAATTACCATGGCACAAAAGAAAGAAGGGCCACCCACAAGGGAAACCTTAGATTATATGTTTGAAAGAATGGGGGGGGGGGGAATTATGGGTTGACACAGGTCTCTCTTTACAGTAGTTTCATCACCACAGAATTGCCTATAAATACCACAGAAATTATTTGAGGCCATCTCGCATGTGAAGATTAGAATGCCACATGTACGATGCAGGTGCTCATTGGCAAAAGAATTAAGTACTGGAGCTGCTGCAGTAATTTTAAGCCCTGTGTATGCAGAGAGCTGGGAACATGACTCAGTGTGGCTGCTTTGCTGACCAGCACACTGTCCCAGGGTTGCATGTTTAAAAAGTCACATTTTGCAGGGAGAACGTGAAAGCAGTAGATATTGATGGTGATGATGATTAAGGATCTAATTCAGCAAGGTGTTGAAGAACACACCTGGCTGTAAGATGTGAGAGACACGCACCTCCTTATGTGCTGCATGGACTTGGCCAGAGGAGGAGCCCATGCATTCCTCATCACCAGAAAAATAATTTTTAAGGGTTCTGCAAGCAATTAAGAAATCTGTGTGCACAAATGGAACGTAGAAGGATTGAATAGCACGTTATAGAAACAAATATAGAAATATTTGCTACTCCCCCAAAAGGGTGTGGTATAGAATCCTTACAAAATGGGGTGGAAGTAAACTAGGCCAGGATACCTGCAGTCATTATGTGCTAAGCATTACCTGTCTTTTACCTGATTTTATTTTGAGATGCCATCTGTAGTAAGAAGATTTCTTTTTATTGTATGCACAACTATTGTATTCTATATGTGCTACTTACCAGCCCTAGGATGAGTGATTCCAACCCCCTTGCAGAAAAAACCAAAAACAACCAAACCAAAAATCCAACAAAAAACAAACAGCTTCCTCTGGTATGAATAGTCTAGCACTTCCCCGAATTGTCAGAAATCCTTTCAGTTTGTCTTCACTGGGGACAAAGCCACATTTAGAAGTGCTCTCTTCAGCTGGGAGGTGTTTGGGTTTCTTTTTAATAGGAGAGACTAAATGCTTTCAAGCTATGCTAAAACTTTATATTTTTTTTAATTAGCCTTTTTATTTTTCTCAGTTTTATTCTAGAGGGGTTATATTTGCTTGAGACCTTTTGAGTCCAGTTTCCTTGCCTGGCTATATCTGAGTTTAATATCAAAAGTTAGAGTGCAGCACAGCTTGCTACGTCCTTGCTCTTTGTGACAAATTTTTCATTTCCTACATCATTCACAACTTCTTGCTGTAATTTCATATGGCCTGTATAGCACTGAATATCTGGACCATAAATAGGGACAAAATCAGGTTGAGCTTTTATGAAAATGGGTCCTATTAAAGTGCAAATTTCTTTTCACCACCATATCACAAACAGCTTTCACAGGAAAAGAAAAGAGTGTCAATCCAGCATCGGCACGTAGGTGGCTCCAATGACCCAAAAGGCCTTTACAATCTCCAGCTTCTATGATTCCATAAAGATATGGTGCTTCAAGGCAAAGCAAGGAATACTTTTTTCCATCAAATGTCAAATATTTCAGGTACTTCTATTATTAAGTATAACATTAAAAACACGAAAAGCAAAACTGTGTTGTAGGGTGAAAAGAAAACAGAGCACTCAATTGCATACTCTCTTTAACAAGTATTAACAAGCATTAGATCTAGATTAACAAGCAAATGTCTTTTTGAGGAGATGCTGGGCACATTATACAGATGTGTTGGTTTCTTCTCTCCATGGAGAAAAAGCTTTTGTTTGTAAAGCACGGAAGTCCACACACACAGAAGAAAGAGAAAGAAAACCAGACCGAAACCAAGCCAACACAACAGATTTGTGTTCCCTTCTGGCACAGTATCCTCATTAACTTGCAGTGGAAATGAAGGAACTTCAGCACCTTTCAAAGACACAACCTCTCAGGGTTCATCTCCACAAACCATGTGCACCTTTAACTAGCTTACACAAGGAAGCCTAACATATAAAAAAATCTGGTATCATCTCCCTATCAAAACCTATTAGTTAATGTTTCCTTTATTGTAATACACTACTAGAAAAGCATTAGGTCCTGAAGCAGTCACAGCTTTAATGTGGCATTTATGTCCTTCTGGGACTGACTGGAACCAGGGCCCAGAGAAGACCTTGGGGTGTACTCAAAGATAAGTTTATTTTTGTACATCATGCATTTATTGGCCCTCTGATATTTGTTTGCTTGGTTTTTCAAGTTATATTATCTTTAATTCTAATTTTCTTGTAGTGGCTAGTGCTGAATTGTATTTTTTCCCCCTTCAGATTCTAAGGTAATCATTTGAGGACTTATCTTCCAGTTAAATGAATTCCATACTGACAGTGTTACTTTACAATAGGAAAACGAGTAGAATAACAATTTATCATTTTTTTTATATGACTGTGTACAGAACAGTGGCTCTGTTTCTTGTATTATTATTACAGCAGCAATTAAAAGTGCCAGGCAGGGACCAGTCCCCACTGCATTATGTGCTATTTAAACATAAAGTTCAGCCTCTCTAATAAGTTTACAGTCTCTCTTACTCAGTGCCAGACTTCCCTGCCCTCAGAAACACACTGGCTTCTTGCTACATCATCTTCAAAGGGTGACCTGAGGATGCCCTTGATACCAGGCTTGTCTGCCATGAAGACCCAGACAGTAAACACTGTCTGTTCCTGGGCTCCAGGGTAGGCAGGAACACCCCCCACCCCAGAGAGCCCAGCAGCAGAAACATTGAGCCCATAGACTGCCTGCAAGGCAACCGACAGATGGGCTGCAACATCACTGTAGCCACAACTCTGGAGATGCCCTTCCACCCCATAATTTCAGCACAGGGTTGTCTACCTCTAGTTACAACTCCACCATGGGGAAAAGATGGTGCTCTTTCCAGTACTTTATAATCCATACCCAAGGACCTCATCACACAGCTTAACATATCCTTTTCTATGGTCTTTTAAGCACAAGTGCACATCTGCAGAAATGTTTCTAAAGCTATATGTAAAGTTTAATGTATAGTGCATAAATAACAGATGCACAAGTGCATCTTGAGATGAACAAATTCTGTGAACATATTCATAATTAGAGATTATAACACATTGCAGACTTCAGGAAAGATATTTTCTATGAGGAATTATAGGCATCAATGCATCGCAGAGTGAGGGGCTGGATTTAGATCATGAATCTCTTTTTCCAATTTATAAAGCTGCCGAAGTTGACATAAGAGTAGGTAAATTAATTGATAGGCCTTGTGCTGTAAAGGTGTAGGTATAAAGTGTAAGCCTCAATATGCCACGCATCCTGCCTAGCCTAAGGAACGTGAGGCTCCCTACAGGTTAGCCTATCACGGAGATGAGAGAAGTCCTGTGAGTCAGACCATTTTGCCTGTGGGGTTTAGAGACTTCCCTGCCCTGGGTTTATTCCCTGTGGTGCAGTGCCTGCCTGATGTTGAGAGCTGGCATGCACCCACGAGCACAGCTCCAGGGGCTCACCACGCTTTGGGACCCTGGCTAAAGCCTCTGTACACATCGCCGACACGTGTGGAGGTACCAGCCTTCTCAGAGCTCATTTTGGATTAGTTGCACTAAACTTCATTGCACCTCCCAGACTCACCCTTCTACTTGCTTTGCATGAACTGGTTAAAGCACAAATACAGGTGCTGCAGGTCAGGACAGCGTGGGAGAGCCTGCATGCTTTTTGCCAACACCATGCCTGATCTGTGGGAAAAAAAGACCACTTTCCAAGAACCTCAGCCTGACAGCTTTCATGAGCACTGAATCCACTTTTGAAATATGGAACCCCTCAATGGAATTAGTAGTCTGTTATTTATTCTATATTTAATAATCCCTCTCTATGACACACATTGGAGATATAGGAGATGCTCTCATAAACTTTTTAAAATAAACTCATTTCTTTCCCAGGAGGTTCACCTGACACAAGCCATTACTGAAGATTGACAGGAAAGTGTGCTGGTAGCCAAGACATGCTCTAAGACAAGAAAAAGATACCTAAATGATTTATTTGTGGTAAGGCATTTGAGAAGCTGTTCGGCCTCTGCAGAAAGGAGAAGGGTACTCTACTTCCAAACCGAGGTAACAATTTGGGGAAAAAAATGGAAATACAGAACTTGCCAATTTATTGCAGGCATTAGTTATCAAAACAGTGTTGGCTTTTTCACAACTATTAGCCAGATATCACTGGTTTCAAGCTAGCAAGTAGGAAAAGATAAGGACCATGAAGTGCCCTTGGGAACCCTGTTCTCCCGGGAAGGGGAAGGGAGGTATTTTAATCACCCAGTGTGTAGCAGGAGGCTGACAGTAGATCATGTTGAATCACTTTCAAAGTTCAATGCAAACTCAACAGAAGCACATAGGCAAGAACCCAGGGAATCCTCCCAGGAGACTAGATTGAAGGAAATAAAACCTGAGCCAATGCACCATCAAGGATGCCTATCAGCAGACCATTAAGAAACACCAAACTCTCCTCTACAGATGAAGAAAAATACTGGTGTTACCTCTCCCAAACAGAGGAACAGTTTTCCTCTCAGAGCTGCAGGTTTGGCAGAGGGGAGGGATTTGGTTCTAGATCCATACCTGATTAGATCATAAATCATGAAGCAAAAGATCCCCCGAGCAACCTTCCAGAATGGGCAAGACCTAGCTGAAGGCTCAGAAAAATCTTTCCACCATAGATGCAAAGATGGAAGGGTCGATACAATGATTCTTTTTCTTCTGAGTTGCAAGTGGCTAAACACAAAACAATAGACCAAAATTAAGACTTAAAATGCTGTTAATTTTTGAATGCCTGCAAGCAAACTCTCCCTCTAATATTAGAAAAACAGGCTTTATTAAGAGGATAAATCTGTCATTTTTCAGACCGAACAGTTTTTTCAACCTATTTTTAAGGAAGGGGAAGAGATGGGATATGAAAAGGTGCATGAGCCAGGCTATGCAGTAGAGGCTGCTTGCAGATTTAATTGTACTGAGAGCTACTGCCTCTCTTTATGTCTGCTAGATTTAAACCACCTTACACCACTAACAGATCCAAGGCAGCAAAGCGCATCAACGTGTGCTAAGCTCTAACTCATTCAGATTACTCACATGCCTAACAAAAATCATGTGCTCATGTGTTTTTCCGGGCTTCTCATACAGAAACCAGAAGCAATTTAGAAATGTTTTCACTCTTAAATGAAATTAAGAATTTGGGAGTAGTCAGCAGAGGCTTTTTCTACAAAACCTTCATTTCTTTGTGTCTCTGCAACTTGACATTCTGCTGTTTCTGCCATTTGCATCTTGTTAATGCTGGGCAGGTGTTTTCAAGTGCAGGATTTTCCATTTGCAGGATGTCAGAGGGACACACAGAGGACAGTGGGATTCTTGGAAGCTGCAAGGGACTGGCAGCCTCTGAAGCTGCATGAGAAACAGCATGATGTCAAAATTTACTCTTCAAAATGTTTTAAGGTTCAGATGTTGCATCACGTATTTGGCTAAATTAAATTTCCCGGCAACTGTTTCCTTAAGCAAACATTTGTTTTCAAACCAATCCCAGATTTTTTATTTTTTATTTCCCCCCTCAATATAATATCTGATTCAGCAGATTTTAAATACTCAATATATCTTTAAATGCCAATGCACAACAAGTATAGCAGGTGTTTAATTGTGGTTTAAATATCCACATTTTTCACATTTTACAATCACAATTAAAATTAAGCAATAACACCAAAGGAGTTCCGGTATGCAGCAATAATACTTACCCATATAGTGAAATTGATAAGGATCCAGATATAATGATGCCCATTGTAGTAACCCTGTGGTGACTGATTGCTATTCTGCTGTTAGCAAACAACTAAGAAATACTTTATTTTTTTCAGAATTATCAATTTGTTTCTAGGGTATGAGAACAATGAAAACCTTGAGGGAGAAAGCAATAGTTAGTGAGGTATTAAAACAGTTCTATAACTAATAAAAACACTAAATCAAGTTAGATATGCAGCAGTGTGTCATTTCTATTTTAATAAAAAAGTACATTATTCTCTCCTCAGAATTACAAAATTTTATTTTTTTTAGTCATTGCCAACATAATCGGAAAGTTAAAAAAAGTCATAAATCTACAGTTTCTGGAACTGTCATTTATGTGATTTTCTATTCTTTAAAAAGTCTGAGTATAGCATATGTATTCATAAAACAATCTTTTTGAAAACTTATTTGCATCATTGCCTAGAATTTTTTTAAGGGGAGAACAAGGGGAATTTCAGATTAAAAAAACGTTTGAGTTTCCTAACATTTCCATACATGAGTGACCTGTGAAATACATTCTTAGGAACTGTAGCTCCTACACATACTGTACTAGATGGTAAAATAAATCTAATGGATTCATACTGCACCACAAATCCTGTGGTATGGGAAAACCAACAGACTGAACTCCTCTAAAGCAGAGACCTGAGGAATAAAATTCACCATTCAAAGAATAACTGATGGTATCATCACAAATTAACATGAAAAAGATCATATTCCTCATCTTCCAAAAATGCAGAGCAAGAGAGAAGTGACTGTCACATAACTGTGAATGGTATTTCTATAATTTGGGTGATCTGAAATTTATTGCTTATTAATATTTAATAACTCAATCCCATAGTTCTCGCTCAAGTAAATTTCCCATAAAGCTCCATAACATGTACAGGTATGTAGAAACAAAATTCAATATATATTTAGGAAAAGTGATAAATAACCCTAGGTACTGGTATTGTTCTGCTGAGAAGTGCCAGAGGGAAGTGGCACCTGCTGTGAAAGATGGTCACTTACCTGAGAAAATGAAAGTTTGAGAATTCTTGAGAATGGCACTCCTTCCAGACATGCTGAAACAAGCAGCACACCATGATGTTTCAAGCATTGTTTTCTGCTCTGTCACCTGTACCATCAATAATATTAATTCTTTTGGGCACCTGAGAGGCCTGTAGCTTTATGGAAAATTAAACCTGGATGGAGCCATGTTGCCCACTCTTCCCTTTCTTCCTGAAATTGGAGGGAAAATCTGAGATTTTATGGGACAAGGTGAATGGACTGGTGACCAGCACACTGCTGCACTCCCTTCCTTCATGTGCCACCTCAACTCTCCTGAACATACAGGATAGTGCTAATCAAGAGTATATCAAAGCATAAGAGGATCTGGACCTGTTCAGCCAAAACATGGATGCTCAGTCAAATCCACCTTCCTTCTTCAAGCCCTTTCCAACGAAAATGTTTCACTTTATAAAAATACCAAGACAATCTAGGGGGAAGAAACTGAATTTGTTTCATTTTATTAAAAAAAAAGGGAATCTAGGAGGCAGAAACATTTTGACAGTCTCAAAAGCACGTTTCTGTTGACTTAGTGTAAGTCCAGCCTGCCCTCCACAACTCATAGCTCCTTGGATTTGGACTTTGCAGACATTCCTGAGATGTTAACATTTCATCCAAGTCAAGAAAATGTTTACATTTCCAAAGCTCTTGTTGAATGAAAACATGGTTTCTTTCCCAGGTCTAGCAGATTAGCCTGCTCCCAAAAGAAAGCGTTGGTGAGAAGCTAATGCAGTTTAATTCCAATTGAAAGAAAACCAACCATTTTTAAATCCATTCTTTTTTCTATTGATGTACCATCTGGAGAAGGTGATGGAGGAGGAGAGATAAAGAATGGAAAGGAATAGGATGCAGAAAGGCTGCCATGTAGAAGACTCCAAATTTAGGTGAGAATACATGCTAAGGAAGGGATGAGCTACAAGAGAAATGAGTGGGTGGGAAAGAATTCTCTGTTGATGGCTGACTGATGTGTGGCCATTGCATAAATAGGTTGTGATTAAGAGACAGTTGCCATCATAAAAAGTTTACAGTCTAAATAATTCAAGCACGTAAAGGACCAAAGAAAAAAAAATGCATTTTGTGGATGGGAAACCAAGGTACTTTGCTACAACTGTACTCTGTGTCCTTCTTATCTGACCCAATGAGCCTTTTCTTACAAATGCATTTTTGATGTGCTTAACAAAATGCATTCACTTCATGCAGTTGGCAGACTTAGTTGTTGCATCAAAAATAGTTAATGGCAAGTATCAGCATTTTTATATTTCTTTCCTTGTGCAAGTATTTAATAACAGGGAAATAGCAAACAACAGCTGTGTAAAGGGAAAGAGCAATATAAATGAATGCTCATCCTGCATCACAGGGAATGATAGAAGCCTAAGACTCAGACTGGGAACTTCCCCCAGATTGCAACCAGGTGCTTTTGTGAACAGTCATTTTGCCACTCAAAACTGGTCAGGAGAAATCTGAGGGGTGTTACTGTCCATAGACACCTTGTGCATATATGGGATCATATAAGGAAAGCACGAGTCTGCCTGTAAGTAGCAAAGACAAAAAAAACCTCCAAAACTGAGAGATCTAAACAAATCAAGGACACCAAACAGATCCCATTGGGACAAAAATAATCAGAAGGTCTGCATGCAGGACAGCATGCTGAGAATGACTCCAGCTCAACTGGAACCAAACTGCCCCTGACATCGCTGAAGAGAAGGGCTTTTGCCCAGCTGGGAAAGTCTGACTTGCATTGCCTTTGCCTTTGATGGCAATACTGTGCCTCATTTTAGGAGAGCTGTGGATAAAGAGGGTTCTTTTTTTTTTTCCTCTCTCTAGGCTTCCTTGATCTGATCATGACGCAAAAAACCTAATTACAGCAATTAATACAGAATTAGAATAGTTTCATGCTAACTCTGTGAGTAGCTTTCTAGCAGCAGATTGCCTAGAGATACAGGGTTTGAAGCAAACTCTAAAGCTCTTATTTTCCTGATTACAGCTGTTGAAAAACTAACATGTTGGTCCTCAGAATGAAGAGAGAAAGATGACTACGAAGCCCCTGTGAGTATATTATTCTGCAAAGTGCAGCAATACATTAATATAGACAGAGGCTTAGAAAGGAACTAAGGAATGTGCTCAGAAGCCAAATCCCGTTGCATTCTCAGGCTCTTTACTACTTTTTTATGCCAGAAAATTATGCCTACCTGTTTATTTCCCTTTAACGTCACCAGAGAGATAGACTAATCTAAATGGGAAAACAATAGAGGGGGATGTAAAGGGAAGACGTCAGCTGCAAATGTTCTTCAGTAACTTAAAACAAGGTCTAAAAATCTAACTAGTGCAGAGAACGTAACACATGATAGCAGCACGACCTCAAATGACTCGTTCTCTGTTTAAACTTTAACATCTCGGTCTCTACAGGAATTAGCATACACAGTCCAGACAGTCCTTACCCATACTTGGTCTTGTATAGCGAAAAAAAAAAAGGAAAGAGAAAGAAAGTGTAAACCCTTGCCAGCATATTGTTTGCTGGCAGCAGCAAGCAAACCGAATACTGAACAGTCATGCTTCATCCAACAAGCATAACTGCTAGCCAAATGCAGGCTTACAATTGTTTGGATGTAAAAGAGACTACCAACCATTCACCTCTGTATTAAGGATTTGATGAACTGTGCTGCAGCAAGCTAGGAATCAATCTTTTGGAAAGAACTGATATGAACATTTACTACAGGATGTGGCAAAGAGTATGAACTTCTCACACACACAGTTTCCAAGAGGAAATAACTAAAAACATCAGACTCTATGGCTCCTATTGACAGGGATCGAAAAAATATCGCAAACAGCTTCATCAGTGGGAACCATATGTGACCCCTAAAACACATTAACTTCAGTTCTCTTCTCTTTTCTCGATTCTTTAAGAGACTGAAGATACAGGAACTAGACTTACTTCTCTGGCAGCTTAACCCCTTCCTCTGCCTCCTCAGTGCATGGAATCCTCCTCTGCTGTACCAGGGGAAGAGCAGGGAATCAAATGGGCTTGCATCCTCTTCCTCCAGTTAGTGCAGTTTTAAAATACTACACCAAAATAATACCTCTTCCATGGCAGTATCCACTGTTTCAGCTCAAATGTCCACCCAGGGCTGCAGTAACAGAAAGCAGCACCACTAAAGGGGGGATTCAGTGCAGCACAAAAATGGATCAAGCTGGAAAAGGAAAGCTTGAAACAGCCCCAGCTTCTATAACCAGTCCAAGAAATAAAGAAAGATGGAGCTCCTTGCAATAGGTGATTTGGAGTACACTGTTGTGAGAAAAATAGGGTGAAGGAGAAGCAGTAGCAGCAATACTTTGTCCTTTGTTGTGGCAATGTAACTTTTAGGAAGGGAAAGGCAATCTGTACCACGACCTGGACTGAACTGTTGTAGTACACCAGCAAGTTTGTGTTTGGTGCTAAATTCCAATATATATTCAAAGCACTCTTCATGCATAATTTGTAAGAAAATCCTCCAGATATTGTCAGAATCCCTGTAACTTAGAGTAATACAACCTGTCAAGGAAACAGATGTGTCCACAGGAAAAAAACTCTTAGTGTGCAGTCAGAAAATGTATGATACTAAGGAGCCCTCTTAAACAAATAACCATTAATGGAACAAACCTGTTAAAATAATTCTTTTTCCATGCTCAAATGTTACAGGTTTAATAGATTTTTACTGTATTAGCACAGAAATGCACTTTCACTTTCCATAGCTAATCTTGAAGGAACACACATTAACATACTGTATTTTTATGCTGCATTAATGGACATTACAACTAAGACAGTATTATACTCATTATGAACCTAATAACTAACACATGATCACGAAGCTATGTTAACACTTTCCTGCAGAAATGGGAAATGAATAGCACTTCTGTTTACATGGTTATTAAAAAGAATTTTGCTTATTAGAAGAGAAACCCCTGTACAGTCTTTCCTTTTCTAAGAAAGCTTCACAATGCTTAGAACACATCTGATGTCCAGTACCCATAGTGTTAGCCACCTCTGCATGTGCATTTGCTGAAGAATCAGGGATTTGTTATTAAAATGAGAGTATCAACATATTTTCCATTTTAAAAAATAACAACCAAACAAACAAAAACCAACCAAAAAAACCCCCAATCTGTGACAAAACTCCCAAAGTCCATAAAATGGCCCCAGAATTGGTTTTGGTTCCATAGATTCAATGTGAATACAAATGGAGTCAATGGGTGTCTACTGGAATTCAAGAAACAGAACACTATGTTTTCTGGTAATTAAAATTTCTGAACACTGAAATAATGCCCAGATTAACTGGCCAGCACGTGTTCTCAGAGGCCACACACAAATGCAAGTAACGGTTTGGAGACTAGATCAGTATGATCATGGTTGCCTGGAGTTTGTTCTGTACTTGACCCGATAAGCATTGAGAGACCCAACGTGAGTCTACAGCTCCACTCTCTTCACAACACACACAGAGTAATATCTTCACTTGGATTGACCTCCCAACCAGTCCGCTGCATCTTCACTGGTCAGACGAAATGCTTTGCAGTCCTCATGTTCCACTTAAATGTCCCACTTCACACATTCCCAGTCCTCATGGCACTTGTTAACCATCCTTATCTTAAATAGCTGTTGTCATCTTCTTCCTACTTCTGGTATCTCCTTGTCATCTCTATCTTTTCTTTTTGCTCCTCCCGCTATTTTTCTATGAATATCCATAACCATATCTGCAGGCTCTAAATAACATCAGTGGCTGTTGGTGACCTGGTGTTGACAGCATAACTCACAGTTTTGCTCTTTTTTCCACCTGGCAGCAGTAATCAGAGGAAATATTCCTTCCTCACCACAAATGTTTATCTTGACTGGCTCCATTATCACCTTGGAACAAGGGAACGCACACGGCTCCTGCTGCACCTTCCTGACTTTCCGGCTTACAAACTAGTGTTGATGTTAATCTTTTGCCCTATTTTTTATCAATGTTACATCTTTCCCCTTTATACTCTTCAAATCCAATCAGTAGGTTTCAGAGTCAGTGAGTCTCGACTTAATTGCTTTCCAGCAAGCTTTAAAGAGGCAAGTAACAAGGAAAAGAAAAATAGAGATGGTAATGGATGCAAAATTACTTTCTTTCAAAGAGTGTGCACATGTACTTGGATGAGTTAGGTATGCATTCCAAGATCAAATCCTTTAAAGTGCTATTCAGGAAAATGGCAGGACCGCGGAAATGGACAAGCATTTGCATAGCATCTCTGGGAATTATTGGACTAGAGCAAGAACTAACACCAAGGCAGCACAGGAAATATCGTAATATCTCAGGCCAACATAAGGCAGATGTCTCATGCAGATGACATTGTACACATACTCACTCATTAAAGAACAATTTCAAAAGTTATCTAAAGATACCTGCTAATATCCCAATAGGCATGCTAAGGCATGGTTTTAAAGAAATTTCTAGGCAGTGACACAGCTGGTATTTTTGTCACTGGCAGCAGCTCTAGGTAGGTCAGGTTGAATTGGAAGCCGTGGTGAATTAGGTCCCTACACTTTGGAAACTCGGATCTTCTCTTGGTGTGTAAAATGTACTGTATGAAAAAGGACTGTCATAAATACACAGAAGCCTGTTTCTCTGACATTGTTATTACAAGCATCTGATGACATCCCAAGTAACCCTGAAGAGTATTCCTGTATCTGTCACACTAGAAGAAGCTTGACAACCTTAGCTGTTCACAGACTAAAGCTCTTTTCTCTTTCCACTTTACTTTTTTCCTAAGTGTTTCTTATTGTTACTACAAGGCATAGGCACCACAGTGAATGATGATACTGGGTAAAGAGAGCTAACAGAAGAATTTCTCCTGAAGAAAATACAACAATCTTTGTAGTAATATGCAAGTTACTGAACCTCATCTCTGGCATCTCTGCCCTAGTCAAACAGCTTCCCAATTTGTGAGTAAGCATGACGCTGTCCAAATACACGGAGAGTGGTGTAGGAACCAATAAAGAGCTTCCAGTGCTGAGCTCTGAAATCCCAGCTGGGAATGGCAAAACAGCTCTCAGCTTTCAGGTTACACACGAATGGTTAATGGAATGTGCCACTCCTAATCTACAGCAGGTCATGGCTGGAGTTGGCCCAAAAAAAGCTTAAAAGCTTCCACAAATGTGTCAGTTGTATTTGCCTAGTAGAACAGAAAGAAAGAAAGGAGATGAGAGCAGGAGAATGAGGAAATTGCTCTTACTTGTCTTCTCTTTTGAACCTGCTCACAAAAGACAGCAGGAATACACCTGCCCCAACTCCCTTTTGACACTCAGTGGTGTGGGGGCAAAGATATCATTGAAATAGCTACATTTTTGAACTGTCCGTAATTTTTTTAAAATTTATGCTTTATTCTGATATTTCACTTCCCTTAAAACAAGTCACTTCTGGCTTTTTTTCAAGACATAGAGAATCAGAAATCCTGAAATCCTTTTTCTCTGCTTCTTAATGCCTAGATATTCCTGTCTTGCTCCCTCTCCAACACACTGCTGTCCACTATTCCCAAGCTATAGAAGAAATAAACCTGAAATAAAACCCACGTTCAAAATCTGGATCTTTCCCTTCCACTGCAAAATAATGTTTCTGAAGTATCTTTCCCATGGCATACAGATCCTTTAAATACAACAGGAGTGTATTGATGGGATATGAGTCAGCTGGTGCAGTTGCAATGTCTTTGCTGAGGGGCTGAAGGCAGAAATGCCAACATCTGCCAGGGCTGGATAGCTGATCCAGCTGTAGTCCCACCCAAAATATCATCATTCATATATATCTTACTACTTATATCAGAATGATGTAGTCCCACACCACTGCCCTTGAAAAGAGAAGACAAGAATGTACAGATAATTTAATTGCAGAAAAAACTCAGAATTAATAATCAACCAAACTATGTGAAAGATAAAAAGTAAATAACTAACAGCCAGAATAGATTTATTAAGAATAAATCATGTCAGGCCAGACTGATTTCCTTCTGTGAAAGGAAAACAGTGCATGCGGATAGGGAAAAGTAGTCAGTGCTCTGTATATTGATTTTAATAAGTATTTGACAAAATTTAATTGGGCTTCCTCATAGGCAAACTTAGCAAAGACACATTGCAAAATTACTGTAAAGTGGTTACAAAACTGTTCAAAAAAACTCACTGAGTAGAATCATAACCTGCTTTATTCCCATGGTGGAGGAATGGGACCTCACAGGGAGCCGTTCTGAACCCAATACAACTTCCTACTTCCAGTAATGTTTTGGAACCTGAATGCTTTTGTGACCTGCTGCTCACAACAACCTTACAGCTCTAGTAAGCACATTAAAAGACAGCACTGGAATTCAAAAACTCCTTCAGAAGCTGGAGAAATTTCATAAAAGAAATCAAGACAAAGACACACAAGAAGACAATCATCTGCATCCAGAAGAAGAGACAGCTGATAGCAGCTTTACAGGAAAGGGTTCAGAGGTGACATATCACAAGGTAAACACAAGCCAGAAATTCTGTTCTATTGTGAAAAAGTCAAGAAATATACTGGCATGTATAAGTGGAAACAGGTGTCCACATATCAATACACATGCCTTGATGCAGCCCTTCTGCTCTACTGATGCCTGTCAAGATTGCAGGTAGAAGTCAGCTCTGATACCAACAAGACCTCAGTTTTGCAGAGTGTACTTCGAGAAAGATATGAGATATACCAGACTTCTTCCGACAACAATGAAGTGACTTGAGATTTGAAAACTCTCCTTTAAGAGAGACTGCAAGAACTGGGAACATTCATTTAAGGAAGAAAATAAACAGATGCAAGCAATAATAAGAATCTTCAGGTATAAAAGGCTACTGTAACAGGAATAAAATAAGGTGTACATGATATATAATAACAGGATCAAAATGCAACAACAAACATTCAAGCCAGATATTAAGAAAAACTCTATAATGTTAAAAATGGCTAAAGACTGAAATAAAGGGTTTTGAAGACTGGTGGATCCTCCACTGTTGCAATACTTTAGGAAGAGGTCTCTCAAGAATCATATATTGGCAGACTTCTTCTTTATAGTCTTGTCTACCCCAATTCCTATTTCTGCATGTCAAAATGTGGTATCGCTACACTTAAGGCGGCTCTTGTCCTTGGCCTCGTTTGGGAAACTGTGCTGCAGAGGCAAAGATGTGACTCAGGAGGCAGTCAGAGTATTACAGTCCGTGAAGGTACAGACCCCTGGATAGGATGCGATAGACCTGGACAGCTTACCTCTGCTTCAACCCTGTCGCCTGAAAGCCAGTCTGAATCTGTCTGTTCAGGAAAGCTAAGGCCTGAGAAGGTGCAACTGTTCCACACAGAAATAGACGCTGAGAATTACTCTGGGTCTTCAGCTCCCAAGTCAATGTCATTTGTGTTAATAAGTAACTTGAATACACGCGAAATTCTACCCAAAACATCAAGCACTAAGAAATGAAACATTTTCTAGCCGCACACTCATACATCATGTGAATTATCACAGATGTATCCACTCCATACTCGAATACACTGTACTACTAAATGTGGGTACTTCAACAGTAAAAAGACCTGCATTTGGTACATACTTCCATTCCTAGGTGTGCCAATTCTCTGAACTACTCCTCCATAGATTCTCTGGAGTACATGTGTAGGGAATTCAGTCCTATTGGTGCTGTACTATGCATGTTGTCCTTCTGCATCAGCAGAGAAAGATAATGGGATTATGTCCAGGTTTGGTACAGCAATTTTTGACAGAATATTTTTTTCCTAAAAGTGCATTAACTATGGACGAGATTGCAGTAAGAAAACTATTTTTTAGTAGGGTGGTAGCAAACCCTTAGCGAGCTAACAGTATAACCATTTAACTACCTCTGTAACTTTATAAGCAAAAGAAAATATTAAAAAATCTGGACTGCAAGCTTTAAATAGAAGATCCACCTCATTGACTACCTAATTAATTTCTAATGGCATAAGCATTGGTGAGCAGTAAGTACAATTCAGAAGGTCAGAATTCTAAAATTTGTCACTAAATTTTAAAACCCGAGTGCTACTTTACTACCAATTTCTGTTCTTTATTGTCAAAAAGAAAGAAAGAAACATGACCTATTTTCAACATGGTGATAGAAGACATTTGTAGAAACTAAACAGTCATAGTTCCGTTCTGGCTGTGAATTAACCCTAAATGAGAGTATTTTTATGTTCCTGCCCTAAAAATACATTAACAGAAATAAAGCGGAGCCATAGGAAGATTAATTACTGCGTTGTCTTCCTCATGGAAAATAAGGTCTGGATAGTCTACTGCATTATGTGTGCTAAATAATCAATATTTTAGAGTCTTACCATATTTACCTTCATAAGTACATCTAAATACCCTTTTTGACACATTCTACTGCAATATTATGAACATAACTCATGGTCATATTCAGGTAGATTAATGATTCCCTGAAATACACCATGCATAGGAAATCATATTTCATCTGCATCTATTTCTCTTATTCATTACCTAATCTTTCAAACCCCAAAGCTCTCTGCAGCTCCATCTGAATTTAAACAAAACATTTTCCAGTGGTCTTTTTCACAGGAAGGGCATAAATCTTCACATTTACCAGATCATAGACCATCGAGAAAGCCAGCATTAAAATTTTTTAAAAGTTTGCAATCGTTGGGCTTAATGCCTTAACAACCAGTTGAAAACCCAGATGTACTAGAACGGTTGGTGAATGGTTTAGAAAACTCATTTCTAAACTGCCACTGACTTGGACCTCAAATGGTGCAAGGTCCTGCACTACAAGACATGGTTGCAGAATACACAGCCCCTTTCTCTCCCTCCATGCCACTGTGCAGGGACTTTGTCCATACCAACCCCAGCTGCATTGCAGGTTTCCTTCGAATTCAATGAGGGAGAAATACAATGCGACATAGTAAAATGTTTCCACATTTCCACATTTCACATTTCAGTAGCTTTTGAAGAACCTCTGATCAAAGATCAACAATTTTTTTTTTATACCAGTTTAATCACAATTTGCAAATGTCTCTTCACAGCTATTTAAAGTCAGAATTGCCAAACGTGTGCCTTTAAATGTCTGTCCACCATAGATACACTTTTTGCACCAGTGAATGACAGGGGGAGAAGCTAGAAATTAAAGGCAACAGCAAACTTCTACTGGTAGATTCAATTACTTTCCTACCCATGTATCTCCTTTGAACTTAACAACCACAAAGAGCCTCTCAATGCAATCTTAAGATCCTAGTTCAGAAAAGGTTTCATGCACACGCTGTAAACAGGTGACCAAGTTTCATTAAAGTCATCAGGATGTAACAACCCACTCAAGTCAATAAACTGCCAAGTGTTTTTCTCAGTCATGATGGCTTGATGAATCAGCTTTCAGCACCAGCAGTCTGAGTCCAGGTTGATCTCTTTGAAACCTGGTAAAAGTTCTACCACCCTGAAAGGAATAAAAAGCATCGCCTTATGTCATCTTCTGCCTCTGATGAAGTTAAGCTGAACATACATTAGCCTTCTTTTTTTTTTTCCTCTGTAAATTTATTGCTTATTTTTGCACTATGTTCACTTGAAGAATAACACTGTCTTTTAAAGTAGCATCATTTTGCAAATGTCACTGTAATTTTCCCCAAAGTATCATCCATTAGTTATAAAAGGTGCAAATGAAAAGGATTTTAAAATTGGCATGGAGGTAGAGGAATATGGAGTAATGCACTAATAGCCTAGGTGGTGGCTGGGTTTTTGGCAAGCTTTCAAAAGAGAAAGGGAGAGAGAGAGACAGGTGATCAACTGAACTTCTTGTACATTTTATTATACGAAGTTAAAAGAGACAAAACTATCAGGAGTTATGAAAGCATTTCTAAGGCAGGAATTACAAACAAGGACCCACTATTGTGGACAAACATGCATATACATATATTTATATTCACATCTACATGTACTGAAATGAGAAAGGAGAAGGACACAGCTTCACAGTTAGGCCTCTGTGTATCTCATCACCTCTAATGGTGTTTTACACTGTTTGCACCGGCTGTTGACCAAAGTTACAGATGACTTCCAGTTTGTAAGAGCTAACATGACTGAAATGTATGTGCAAACAAGAGTTTGATAAGGAAAACCAGAACAGATTTCACTAATATTAGGTTTGCAACTGAATTTTATCACTAATTGATTGGCTTTTGGACTTTTTTTCATGACCTCCCAAATTTTCATGGAAAAACTGGACATTATTTTATCCCCTTTTATCAATCAATTCATGGGTGAGAAGAATTTTGACCATCATTAGCTGCAGTTACACTCATCACCATTGCCACCTATTCAGAATATTAAGTTAAAAATGGTTTAGATGTTATTTATGAAAATACAGTCTTTAAATTCCTGTTGTCAATATACTGATTTAAAATTTTTAAGTTAATTTTATTTTTTGACATCTGAATGGCTCCCATTCACTTGTTCTTCTCTTGCTTTCACTCTTGCAGTGTATCCAATACCTTTGTACAAATAGCATTCAGTTCAAAAACAGAACAAAAGGTATTTCCCCCGCTTTCTCTTCTTGTTCTTCCCCTTGACCACAAAATTGTGAAAAATTCTAAAGCAATGGAAAAAAATGTAGCCAAAGAGCAAGCAACCTCAGGTAGGAGACCTTCTGCTTCAGCTTACTGCTAAAGTAACTCAAATGACTGACTTCTACCTATGACTTGCATCTCTTTTTAGCTCAACACCTTAATAATCAGGTTATTAGCTGTTCCAGTTATAGTCTCTTAAAACTGTATGATTTTGGCTTCCTCTGGTATCCAAGCTCAGCACTTTAATAATCAGGTTATTAGCTATTCTCGTTATTATCTTTTAAAATGGAATGATTTTGGCCTCATCTGGTAGCAAAGCAATTGGGAATTAGGCCTCAAGAAGCTTTACAGGACTGAAATAAACACTTTCAATCTCACTTTACTTTAGGATTCAATATTCAGAAAATACAAGGCACTAACGCAGTACTTAATCACACCCTGTATTATTCTAAACATCAGTGTGGGTTTACCCCAAGTTTAACTCTGCACTGTAATATTACTCCACTGCTACAGAAGAGGAAGAAACTACACACACTTTAGGATTGATCTGAGACACCATGTTTTCTCTTAATTGTTCTGGGAAACAGGATGACAATTAGAAGGCCTCAGGACCTTTTATTTTTCTTAATTTTTTTTTTTTTTTTTTTTTTTTTTTTTTTTTTTTTTTTTGGTAATCTATGCAGGTCTTATTACCTTCCATGTATTTTAAATACTCCAACATGAAGTGTAACAGTTCATAGTTAAGCAAGTTTATAGTCTGTAATAAAGTATGGCACATGAGTATAACAAAATCCAAAGTCTGGATTCACATTTTACTTTGCAGTTGCTGTCTGAAGATCATTTTTCATTTAACTATAGAGTTTTTTGCATCTTTTACGAAAAAGAATTCCAAATTTGAGGGCATAGTTAATTTGAATTAGCCTTACTGACTAGCCATGACTTTACATTTTCCCAGTTTTCAAGTAAGCCAAATTAGGCATATCAGTTTACTCAATGCAGAGGTTCCTTCCATATTTAAATCTTCTTGCCCCTCCTTAATGTGTAGAAAAAAACTGCATGCATCTTTTTATAATGGGTGATATGATCTTCTGATAACTGTGCTGTAAAAAAGATTTTGTGGCTGCTGTTTTATTTAGACAGTTGGATTTTTGTTTGTAGGTTTGGGGAGTTTTACAGCAGGATTGAGTGGGAGGGGATTGCTTTGTATCTTGTCTTGCGTTGTCAATCAAATGTTTCAACTTTCTGAAGCAATCTTCGGATGCTGAAGCTCTTATAACTGTTTCAACAATAACATATCTGCATTTGAGTGAAAGACATTGTAAGAAGTAACCTACTTTTAACCATCTTAAAAAACACCAAAGATAGCAAGAAAAGCAGAGTTCAACCTGGTTAGGATTTTGTAATATCTCTTCTTTTTCATAGCTTTAAACATGAAAATAACAATGAAAACTTTTATCTTGGCTATCACTAATATACTTGGCACTAATCTCCCTTGGAAATTCATGTCTCTCTCCATCAACTCTAGATGAAACTTAGACATCTCACTTTTAGATCAGTAAAGATAATTAAGATGAATACTGTAATATAGAGGCAGGGAAAAAGTGGGTGTCAAGAAATGACAGTAAAAAGTATCTCCATATTTAAAGTTAGCCTGGTAGAAACAAAACCCTCCTTACAGAGTGTATGGGTAGAAGACTCTGGCAACTTATCTTGAGACATCATATTACTATCCTAAGATGCTGCGTGATACAGCCAGGGTTCACAGAACGGTAACACAACGCATTTCCTTCCTTCTTGAAGCTGTTTGTCATTTTCCACACTGTTTCAGATAGAATTATTCTTAAAAAAAAAATTACATTCTAAAATATTTCTCAGCTAAAAGCATCATCAAATCTCTTTCATAACTTGTAAATGGAACAAAAACCAGTTAGAAACTGTGTTCTAGGTGCTGTAATGGGTGCTTACTGCTGCATTCACTGAATCCATCAGTGGCACTTCACAGACATCTAGCAAGCCTATTTACTTCATAAATCATTGAAATGCATGAAGACCTTTTGCGTAACCCAGAAATATTCTTTAAGTGTTTAACATCAATAATAATGAAAACTGGCATCACAACAACTTAAGCAATGTAAAATATGGCATAGTAGGGTTCAGCTTGACTTTCGTTGAAGGATTTCTAAAAATAAGAGTACATCATCAACAGTGACAGCTTGCTTAGTGACTCAACACAGTGGGAAACCTATTGCTCTAGAGGACTATGTTCTGCCTCATTATTTAATACAGACATCACAACCATGCTGTTCTGTTTTCAGTTCCTAAATGCATGATGCAAAGGAACCTGCACCTCAGTACGTCTGCCCTAAAGAGTGAGAATAATTCAGAGTTGTTAGAGCTGCACTACTGATAGCATACTATCAGCATATTAGTGCCAAGTTACATAATTTATTGTGAGAGCTAGAAACATTTGATAGTCTTTCTGAAACCCCAGCTGCTGGAATCAAGATGTTGTATGAGAACATCTGCTTCCATTTTCTAAGCCTGCACACTTCTAGCACTCAGTATGTGAAGAAAAGCTCTAGCCCATGAACAAAATATACTCTAAAGTATGAACTCAGAGACACACAGAAATAATTGGAAATATAATTTAAAAATACTTTTAGTCACGTTTTTGAAAGCTCAGCATTCACATTATTGCAATACTAATATTTTATACTTTATATACATTATCAAGAGGCTTGCGAACAGGAAGCAAAATGAAGTGGAAGAGAATGAAAGACAGTGGGGAAATGGGAGGAAGAAGACTTGGAAGGGGGACAGACACCAGACACTGATCTGGGTCAAGTATTACGGATAAGAAGAGGCAGAAAAGACCTTGTGCAGTAAGAGCCAGAACTGTCAATATATGTGCAGAGATACTCGTGCATAGAGAGTTAGGCAAAAATATGATGGGCAAAAAGTGACCAATGAATACAGTAAAGCAAAGAGAAGCCAGGGCAGGAGACAGTCAGTAAAGGGATGGGAAACTTGGATTGTAAGAGCAGGTGACTAGAACTGTGAGAACTAAGAGACAGCAAGACAAGGAAGGCAAGAGACTGGCATGGCTGAATAGGGAACTACTGGTCAAACTAGAAAAAGAAACAAGTGCACAGGCAATGGAAACAAGGACAAGTAACCTGCAAAGAGTATAGAGATGATGTTTGGTTGGGTAGGGATGGAGTGAGGAAGGCCAAAGCCAAGGCAAAGCTGAAACACAATTTGGCAAGAAACACCAAGAATAACAAGAAGGGTTTCTACATGCATGTTAACCAGAAAACAAAGGTCAAAAAATGTGCATCCACACTGATAAACAACACTAGAAAACTGGTAACAATAGATGAGGAGAAGGCTGAGGTACTTAACAACAGTTTTCACAGAATCACAGAGTGAGTGAGGTTAGAAGGGACCACGATGGGTCATCTTGTCTCAACCTTCCTGCTAAAGCAGAGTCATCCTAGAGCACATGGCACAGGATTGTGTCCAGGCAGTTCTTGAATATCTCCAGTGAGGGAGACTCCACACTCTCTCTGGGCAATCTGTTCCAGTGCCAAGTCTCTTGCAAGGTAAAGAAGTTCTTCCTCATATTTAGGTGGAACTTCCCATGCATCTGTTTCTGCCCACTGCCTCTTTTACTATTACATGGCACCACCAAGCAGAGCCAGGCTCCATCCTCTTCACACACTCTCTTCAGACATTTATATATGATGAGGTTCCCTCTCAGCCATCTCTTCTCGAGATTGAACAGGCCCAACTCTCTCAGCCTTTCCTTATAAGAGAAATGCTCCAGTCCCTCAATCACCTTAGTCACCTTCCGCTGGACCTGCCCCAGGAGTTCCACATCTCTCTTGTATGTGAGAGACATGTACAGCAGCTCTCATCTGGAGGGCTGTGTCCTCACCAGCGCTGATTAGAAGGGCAGGATCATCTCCCCTGCTTTACTGGCAGTGGTGTTCCTAAAGCACCCCAGAACACCATTGGCCTTCTTGGTCATAAGGGCACTGCTGACTCATGGACAGCTTGCTGTCCACCAGGACCTCCAGGTCCTCCTCTGCAGAGCTGCTTTCCAGCCGGTTGACACCCAGCCAGCGCTGTTGCATGGCGTTATTCCTCCCCAGATGCAGGTACCTGCATTTACCTGTCTTGAATTCCAGAAAGTTCTTCTCTGGCCATCTCTCCAGCCTGTTGAGGTCCTTCTGAAGGGCTGCACAGCATTCCAGAGTATTGTCTACTCTCCCAGCTGTGTGTCATCAGTGAGCTTGCTGGGGAGGCATCTGCCCCTTCATCCAAGTCACTGATGAACAAGTTAAATAATACTGGGCCCAGTATTGAACCTTGGGGAACACCAGTAGTGACACACCTGGACTCTGTGCCACTGATTACAACCCTCTGGTTCAGCCAATTCTCAATCCACCCCACTGTCCACTCATCCAGTCCACACCTCCTGAGTTTGTCTATGAGGATATTGTGAGAGATAGTGCCGAAAACCTTGCTGAAGTCCAGGTAGACAATATCCACTGCTCTCCCCTCATCCACCCAGGTAGCTGTTTCACTATAGAAGGCAGTCAGGTTGGTCAAGCATGATTTACCTTCAGTGAATCCATGCTGACTACTCCTGATCAGCTTCTTGTCATCCATGTGGATAGAGATGGCCTCCAGAATGAGCTGCTTCATCTCGTCTCCAGGGAATGAGGTGAGGCTGACTGGCCGGTAGTTCCCTGGGTCCCCCTTCTTGCCCTTTTGGAAGACCAGGGTGACATCTGCTTTCTTTCAGCCTTCAGGCACTTCTCCTGATCATCATGACCTTTCAGAGATGACTGTGAGCAGCCTAGCTATGGTGTTCTCTAGCTCTCTCAGCACTCATTAGTGTGTCCCGTCAGGGCCATTGGACTTGTGGATGTCAGATTTACCTAGGTGTTCTCTAACCCAATTCTCCTTGACCAGTGGAAAATCTTCCTTCCAACATTCCTTTACCCTAGTCTCTTGGGTCAGAGATTCCCAAGGGGTGGTCTTGCCAGTGAAGACCAATGCAAAGAAGATGTTCAGTAACTCTGCCTTCTCTGCACTCTTTGTTACCAGGGTCCCCCTTCCATTCAGTAACGGGCCTCAGTCTTCAGTGGCAATCTCTCTTCCCACACCTCTCAAATGGATGGGGACTAGAGGAGCAAAATGCTTCCCAGGTTCATGATCACCTGAGGAACCTGAATGTACATAAGTCTACAGAAGCCAATGAGATGCATCACAGAGTCCTGATGGAATTGGCCGATGTAGCTGCCAAGCCACTCTCCATGAGATTTGAAAAGTCAGAGCAGTCAGGTGAAGTTTTAGGTGACTGGAAAAATGAAAATATTGTGTCCATCTGTCAAAAGGGTAGAATGGAGGACCCTGGGAATTAGCCTCACCTCTGTGCCTGGGAAGGTCATGGAACAGATCCTCCTAGAAGCTCTGCTAAGACATGGAGAACACGGAGGTGATTTGAGACAGCCAGAATGGCTTCTTTAAGGTCAAGTCTTGCCTGACCAACGTAGTGGCCTGTCGCCCTGGTTTTCTACTGTTCTCTGTTTTTACTTTTGTAATAGAAGTTCTCACGCACTTTCTGTAAACATGGTCATGTTTTGTTAACTGTACTTTATTGTTTTCATTCCATTCTCCTAGGCGGAGACAATTGATGGATTTTTCCTTTGACCAGTGTGATTGAGGGGTAATTCCTCCCTCCAATCCACGGTGGTTCTTAAGAAGATATAAAATAAAGTTCGGGGTCTCGCCCCGCTCTCTCTCCTTTTCTTGCTTCCCACCTGGCGAGGTCTGCGTGGTTTTTTTGGTGTCTGTGTGCGACAGTGGCCTTCTACAATGAGTTGATAGTAGTGACATGTAGAACAAGGGGCAAACTGCATTGTCTTTTTTAACAAGGATGTAATTATTACAAAATTCTTAACCATAGAATTAATCTTAGAATTACAGAAGTTGTTTTTGGAAAGGCAGATTGAAATATGCTGAACTAACCTATCTATCTCAAATACCAAAAAAATCCAGATGCTCGGAGGACTGTTCCATGTATCTGAGAGCAGGACAGAATCTGAAAGTGTAAGATAAAACCAAAGCTGTGATTTTGAACATCTTGAAAGAAAATGCTAAAAATAAACACCAGCAATGGGAAAATACGAAAAGGTGAGATTTCAACAATAGGTAGCTGTAGAATACACCACAGTTTCTTTTCTTAACAAAACACTGCCAGAATCTCTCCACTTAAGGATATTTTAGCAAAACTGCACTCACCTTAATGCAATTACTGTACATTGATGGTAAAGATGTTTATGCTGTGCCTAAAGCTGAATAAACAACTAAAAATTGCTATGCAGCATACACAACTGACAGCAAAAATGAAGAAGGGGTGATATATGAAGCCTTTTCTTGAAAAGATAGTAACACAAAACCTGGCAATCTCTTTGGGCGTAAAATAAATTCCAGTAAGGTAACCACAGAAAGTTTCCAAATTTTAATTGCTAGGTATTTACTATTCTGCTAGTTATTTCTATGGGACGTAGCTAAAATGGCAGCATTTATAAGTTTTCTTCAAGCTTTTTTAGCATCTTAGTAAGCAATAAGAATTTGAATAACCGGAATAATCTATGTAAGTGAGTACAAATGAAAAGAAACTTCCAGAAAATATTTTATGTGTAAGTAACTCTAAAAGCTTCAGAGGTGTATAGACTATATTGCCCAATGATCCTACTTCATGCAACATTATTTTTTCCCCTGAACAACAGTACATTAGGCATGCTGCAAAAATAAACAGAGATACAAAAACATGCACCACCAGAATTATTCATGTTGTTTGTTTCATAGGGCCTGCATCCACTTTCACACCCTTCCCTCTCAATTTCCTTACTTTGTTCTAGATTTTTTTTGGTCTCCTCTCAGTTACCTATTACTAGTGTATCATCTTTGCAATCTTACCCATCGTTTTCTCACTTTATTTGGACACTTATTTGAAAAGAGGGACATAACTGAACTTTCTATTTCAAAGACCTCCAAAAAATAAAAAAGCATTTGTAAATAACTGTTCTTCTATGGGGTAATAAATACAATTATGGGGTCCAGAAGGAGGACTCTGCCAAGCCTCGGCTGAACCATCAACACTACGGCCTCAAAAACACAAGAGTAAGGCTTGGCTTGACAAAAATATAACTGCTCCAGTCTTACATCAATTAACTAACAGAAGCTGTAAAATTAGGTAGGACGAAAAACTCCAAAGAAGGAAGTTTATGGCAGTTTCCTTTCTCTTTTAGACTTATTTCATTGCTCTTCTTATTTGCCCCGAAAAAGAACTGGATGCATGTTAAACCACAAGAACATTCAACCACAGCATAAGATAAGTTATACCTAGCTAATGCCAGGCTAATGATGAGCATGAGCAAAATATTTGTGATTAGCTGAAAAAAATAAGATTGCATTGATGTTAATGCTGCATTAACCTTATAAAATAGCTGATTTGGGGAAGTTAAGATTTTTTGAGTGATGAGTGCTTAAACTTTCACTTGAAATCCAATTTCATGCTAGGAGGTACTCTCTGAACTTATTATTCTGCATAATTTTTTAAAATTAAGGTCCCTCAAGAAAGGATCTTAAGTCAAAGATCCTCTCAGGGATAAAAGGATAAAATAATAACTTCAGAGGACAAAATGTTGGGTGAAGGAAATAGACAACGCACTTTTAATGCATAGGGCCACTGCCAGCAGAGCATTACAGAGCTACATATTCCTGAGGGATATGGAAAAGAAAGGGAGAAGTAAGGTGACAGTGTCTGATGAGGATACTGAGCCAGTCATAGAACTGACCGCAGCACTGCAAAAGTCAACAACTGGATATTGAAATGGCAGATTAAAAAAAAAAAAAAAACTATAAAAGTGTGGGGACAATGTGGAATTTCATATATTCAAAACCATTATTGATACTGATGAACAAGGTTTCTAACCAGTGTATAAGAAGATATTTTAATGGCCATTAGTTATTAAAAATAAATTGAGTACCGGGCCATACTACTGTTCCACATTATAAATCTAAGACTCTGTCACATTTTAGCTACCGTGTACGGTTCTGGCCCCCCACTATTTACAAAAGGATGAAAGATCAACAAATTTTCAAAGAAGCACAACCATAATTGCAGGTTTGCAATAGCTTCCATGGGAAGTGTGCTAAATGGATAAGGACTCTTCAGAAAAGAGACAACTGAAGAAACAAGTTGCAGAGGTCTTTAGTATTCTGAGTTACTGGGAGTAGCAGCAAAGCAACAGGGACCTCTCAATCTGTCACCATAAACGTACTATAGAAAAGATTATCTATGCAAGCTCTTCAATTCCTTCTCATTGCAGACAGTTCTCAGATGCCAGTGAACAAAATATCCAGCAGGAGGCAGAGGACTGTAACCCTTTGCACTCATCAACACTGAATCCACTGGAAAAAATTAATAATAACTTAAAGGGAGCTTTGCAGTTAACAAGAAGTGAAAACTAAACGATCCTGCTTTGTTTATTTGAAATTCTGGGTGTGAGTCTTCCCTCAAGATATATTGAAATACATGTGCATCTTTCACATATACATAAAAGAATAGTAACACACATAAGCGTTCAGCATTTAGATATTCTTTTAGTACCTTAACTATTTATTTTTCTTCTCTGTAAAAAAAAAACAACTGTTGTTTTACTTGGGGTAGAAAAATGTTAGCTGTGACATGCAAACCGCCATTACACCATTTGTGAAATTACTCATTCTAGATGTAAAAGAAATGTTTCTGCTCAGTGCAAACTCCATTGTTCAATGTTTTTCTTGACTCAGCTTGACTTGACCTGAATCTACTCGACTAACCTCTACTCTCTACTTTTTCTACTATTTTTTTAAACAAAATAGTGTTTACAGCTATTTAGCACCTGTGAGGCCACACCTGGAGTAATGTGTCCAGTTCTGAGCTCCGCAGCTGAGAGGTCTCTGTGGCTCATTGAGCAGGAGAAAAGGGCCATCAAGTGATGAAGAAACTGGAGCATCTCTCCTGCAAGCAAATGCTGACATAACTGGGATTTATAACCCTAAAGAAGAGAAATACTTGATGGGAGGGTGCTAAGAGGACTGAGCCAGGCACTTTTTAGTGGTGCTCAGTGAGGCAATGGGCACAACCAGAAACACAGGAAAGACTTTCTCAGTGCCTGACACAGGTTGCTCAGAGATTTAATGGAGTCTCCATCCTTAGATGGAGCCATCTGGACACAGTTCTGGGCAGCCTGCTCTAGCTGGCCCTGCTTGAACAGCAGGGTTGGACCAGGTGATCTCCAAAGTTCCCTGCCAATCTCAACCATTATGAAACCCTGTGATTCAGTTTTTGCATCTGTCTTGTTTCCTACTGAACAAAGACTAATTAAAGAGCACAAGTGTGTGTGTGTACATATATGTGCTTGTATATGACTATGTATATACACACACCTACATTTATTATGACCATGAAAAATTTTGCTTGGTTCCCAAATTATACATACTTTTACCAAATGGGACAACACTCCTGATACTGATCCAACAGATTATTAGCTTTTCAAGACATCTGCCTGTAACTAAATACCTATTTAATGATTATTCTCATGCCAATCTGAGTGATGATAATTACTATGCCAGTGTAAGACTGTAAAGATAGAGGTTTGTGTAAATTATTTCTTTCCTAATAATTTCCAAGAAATTACCTTTCTAGCCAAAAAGACATCATGAATTATGGATATTCATTTTTATAATCTTTTCCTTAATATTTAGTCCCATTATGAATTAATCTGAATTATTAATTGAAGCATTAAAATATATATATGCATTATAGCAAGCCAGATGAAGGACTAGGTTTTTTGATGCAAGCTCAGAAACCAGACTTTGAAAGAACAGGTGCTGAGAGTGTCCTGGCAGAACTACTCTTTGGAATAGAAATGGCAAATTAATTTATCTCTTCACAATACATTTTCTTGCCTTCCTCAACATGAAATAAATGTATTCAATGATAGATCTGAAGTGTTTTGCTCAAATAATCTCGGGAAGGAGGAAACAGTATCTTTGAACTACAGCAGTTAAACAGACAAAACAACGTGACCTGTGATGAGCAAGATGGGGAAATATTTTTTCTTGGGTGTTTGAAATTTATTGCCAGACAGCAGAAGATTTGCTCAAAATCTCTCTAAGCTCTGTTCAAGGGCTTTTGCTGCAGACAGATCTTCTAATTGCTCTTTACACAGCAAATCTCATGGCTACTGGCTACTTGTCTTCAAAATCTACATTCCTCTCAAAATTTTTTGTCAGTTTGAGAGGTTGAATTTGGGATACTGTCTCCAGCTGACCAATGCAGGCATGGGCAGACAATTAAACATTAAGACAGTGTGTTAATCTAGATAAAGAAACCCTAGAAATAGTATAACAATAGTGCAACAGTGTACATATTGTCATTTTAATTTCCTTTAAGTCTATACACCTCAGCATAACAAGCCTGACAGCAATCAAAAGAGAACAGAAAATTTTCCAAACATGTGAAAGCATTTGTAGGAAAGCCATTATTGTTACCATTACTTTTGCTAAAACTCTACTGGGACCACAGTCTTTTTATTTTTTTATTAGCTCTCGACAAATAGGATGTGAATTCCAGCATATATACTAATAAATATTTTCTCCTTCAGTACCCTGAGAAAATAAGGGATTCAGATGATATCTCCTTAAATGTCTTAAGAGAATGCCTATGCCATCTCATATGCCTTAAATGCTTATCTAAAAAAAAAAAAAAAA
>VZTE01001513.1:996349-1020958 GCA_013397775.1 Eulacestoma nigropectus
TGCCTTAAAAAATTTACAAAAAAAAAAAAAAAAAAAAGAAAGAAAAGCAAGCAACCAAAGAACAACAAGAAGTTAAGCACATCCTCTCATTCTATCCCCAAATATTCACTTGGCTTCATTGCACAATTGGTTATTTTCCATTCAAAGATGTTCTGAAAAAAGCTTATTAACACTTAAGGTCAGCTCTAAAGCAACGTTAAAACTCAACAATTCACTTTTTCAAAAGGTGCAAAGCATTTTCAGCACTTTCAAAAGCTAACAAAGACAGTTGCCTTTATTCTGTGCATTAGAAGCCTGATAAAAAGCCATTCATTCACTTCAGGGGGACTTAGATCAACTTTTCATCATTCATTAAAGCTGGTCTATTCTTTCATTAAACGTGGACCAAAGACTGGTTCTCTGTTCAGAAAAGAAAAATTTTGTATTGGTTTACGGTATGACACTATACAATTACATTGCCTTTGCCTACTTTTTAAGTGGTTGCAAATAATATGATAGTTGATAAAATGTTTCCAAAATACTCCAGCCTCAATGAAGTGCTTAAGTAAAATTATCAGATCCTCAATACCTGTTTTTTAAACAGAGTTCCCAAGTACTGCAAGCTGCAACGTTCTGTTAAATAAAAAGTGTTTTGGTTGGCAGGATATCTTTGTTTCTTTTTTTTTTTTCCCAACATGGCAAGGAGGAAGTGTCATTTATTCTAATAGAATACTTAGGTCAAGTCTTGCCCTTCTCACTACTATAGTCACGGGTTGTGCTTAGACTGTAACAGCATCTGAGGAGCCACGAGCAACACGGGTGTGGAAAACGTAGTAATAAAGGAAGTAGGGACATGGATATGGGATTGCAGCCTCAAAGCAGAAAGCTTGTTTTAAAAAAAATCTGGCCCAGTCCCATTGCTGTGTTAAGGTAATAGTTCTGCATTAGCCACATTACAGAATACCAGTTTCAGATCCCTCCCAGATGATCTCACTTCACAGATTTGAGATGTCAGAAATGGGGTAAGACCATTCTGAATGTATCATCTTGCTGCTGAAACATCAGGGGGTGATAAGACAGCTTGGAGAACCAGCTAAGATGTATTTCAAAGAAAGCAAGGCATGACAGCAAGTATCTGCAACTATCCCTGTTGAACATTAGAAATATAATTTAACAAGAGAATATTGGCTTTCCCAGCACAGATTGAAATAAGCAGATGAACAATGACTTTACTTCCCAAAAGACTTCAATTACTCAAACTTAAACAAAAACAAATCCACAAATGCAACTGGAAGAATAAGAGTCATACTTCTAGTGCTGAATCAACTTAACAAATCTAATGGTGAAACACCAATAGAGTAGTTGTTGTTCTAATAGCTATATTAAACCTCTGAGCATAATCAAAATGACTTTGATATTTCCATAAGGCAGAGTAAACTCAGACTGAGTTCTATGCTTAAACCATTAACAGTATTGTTGCCTTCCTGATGATTAGTTTGTGTTTGGAGTAATCTACTATATTTTACGCTAGAAAACGAGAAATTATGCATTAGGGAAGGAACATTTCTTATTATTTGTCCCTTTTTGGAAATGGAGAAGTTTATCTGGCCCTTAACACCATTTTCAAATTCTGTTGCTCTCCAAACTGGTTAAAGTTGCAAATCACCATCCCAGCACTGGGCAAGCTAAATTCTGTTCTAGAACAGACACATACAATCCTCAACTTAGCCAACTTCCAGGGCTATTCTATATGTATACAAAGGGACAATTTAGTCCTCTTCAGCACCTTTTTATGTCTCTTCATAAGAGTATTAATTTGTCCAACAAAGCCAAAAAAGTGAATAGATACATGTAAACAAATTAGTAATCTTATGTCTTTCTTTGTTGGCCCTAGGGCAAGGCCCATATGTTTCAAGCAAGGTCTGTGTGAACTGTTAGCGTCTCCTAAGCATTTTTGAAGGCTACTTAACTCTCCATCAGGATCCCGTAAGTGAATGCAGAATGCATTATGCAGAGCATTAGCTGGGCACCTGACATGGGGGTGGTCTCAATCTGGAGTCTCATTTCCCAGACTAGCATAGGATGCAAGTGTCACAGAGGCAATGTGTTGAGCTCCCAGGAAAGCTGAGAGAAAGAAGGGACGTATGCCCTCAGTGATGCCCGCATGCATAGAAGAAGCTGGATCTCTGGTGAGAAGGATGCCATGAGACAAAGCCTAAAAAATGAAAGGATGTAAAGAGATGAATGACACAGGCGGCGAAGGATTTGGCAGGGTTCCAGCAAGGATTTAGGATATCTTAAAGGAGAGGGAAAGGGTGAAGAACGAGAGGGGGGGAAAAGCAAGAGTCTGATTTATACCAACAAAAATAGGAAATTCAGCTAAAAGGCTGACAATCTGTTATCTACTTATCACTCTGCATAGATATTTCAGTGGTATCGGGCAGTAGAGAGTGTCAAATTCTTTTCATGCTGTTACACCCACACATAGCTCAGTAGGTTAAGACTGGCGTGTTCTAGCTTAATTGTGCCTGAGTCAGTCCAAGCACGTACTTTTGTAAGGTACTTTTTCTTTACAGTTTTCTTTTCTTACTTTTATTAGCAAGATCAAAAAGGGCACATACAAGAGAAGATAAAAACACAAACTTTGTAAGATTTTATCAGGTCCAAATTAAACTGTTAGTGTGCCCCCATCAACAGACTATTCAACGGCACTTGGATGCCAAGCTCTTCCCAGGGCTTTACACTCTTACAAGGTGCTGACTTCTTCTGAAGGAATTTGCTGCTCAGTGTTTCATACCACAAGAGCAGCATCCACTGTACTTACCCTTATTGCCAAATAACAGTTGTGTTCAGGAGCCATTAGCGGAACACAGTATGGCTTTTCACATGACAAATACCACCGACGGAATGCTAGCCTGCATTTCAAATGTAACAATACAGCTCTGTTACCGCGGCATAGTTACATACTGTGTCAAATAGCAGCCTCCTGTTTATGTCCACACTTTGAGTGAGTAGCCACCAAGTTCAGAAAGAAGGCAATGTTCAGTAGCAAAAAATAAAGGTGTTAATTCTTCAGGTCCAAAGTGTACCTGTAAATGGGAAGTGGGAAGAGAGAGTGAGAAGGAGGAGGTATGAGCTCTTTACGTCTACACTGGAATTTAAAAGCCCTCACTCCTTTTTTACCCAATGATTTTCATCAAGGAAAAAAAAATTTATGCAAGTTCCGTATCTCTTCTACTTTATTCCAGAAGTATTGAGATACAAGCAAATAGGAGAAAAAATAATCACATCTGAGGCTTTCTCAAACAGAGAAAAAATTAATCTCTTTTTTTTCATACTGTAAATTCAGTTGCACCTGGTGAACAATAAAGAATTAAAAACTTTTTTTTTAATTTCAGTTTGCTGGTTGTACCTGTTCTTCCGTCTAAAAATACAGAAATGGATGCATCTGGGATAGGAAAAGAACATGTTACACACTCCCATTACAGGAAGATGCCATATATAGTTTATTTGACAAACTACACTGCATTAAAAGGGGAGATGTCTGCTGCAAGGCCAGGCATAGGCTCAGGCTGCTGATCTATGCCTTTGAGACACACTAATGACAATAGGAGTGTGCAGGAACCTCTATTAGAGGGAAAGAAGTTCAGAGAAAAGAGCACCACCTGAATCTTTCTCGGACACAAGGTGTCTGGACCTATGTTGGCTGATGAGCAATCAAATGGATTTCAAGGATGTTTCAGTACTGTTGAAGTAAACCTGAAAAATCCTTACTTTCCTAAATGTCTTCTTAATCTCTCCATAACTTCAATCGAGGAGCTTAATGATTGTTACCAATACTAGTAAATATTTCTCACACACAGTCCCTGTTACAGAGAATTAATTTTACAATAGAAAACATTCTGTTTCATTCAGAAGTAGTTCTGCAGATTTTACAAATTTCTTACCTAAAGAAAAAATAAATTTTCCCTTAGACTAAAATAACTGAAAGAAGTATTCTCAAGGGTTAATTTTAACTAGTGAGACAAAGTTGCCTAAACTGCCTTTATAGTTAATGGGGAGAAAACTACTTCCCTAGAGAGTTAATTCAGCAGTTTCCTGGCCCCAGAGAGCCTGTCTCTCTTTGGGGTCCCTGGAGGGAATCTGAAGAGACTGGACAATATTAATCTTTCAGAGTGGTCCTCTCCATGGAACACCTGAAAGGGTTTGTGGTTGTTTGAGGTTATGGGAATGACAGAAATATAAATTAAATTTTCTCAAATCCATACTTTATGTAATAAAATAATGGGATATTAGCTACTTATGAAAACAAAGCAAAATGAGGAAGGAAAATGTGCCTATTTAGGTAAGATTCCTCTTTTCAGAAGGTTCAGTATTTTTTTAATTTATGAAACAATCTAAACACAAACCAAGAAGAGTTTGTGGTGCAACTTTTTCAAGATTTCAAAATAACTTTGTGTTAATTGATACCAGCTGCTGTATGAAAGGAACAATCCCATGTACCAGAAGAATTTGATATATGGATGGGAAAAGAACAGTAATGCCTAAAATGTTTCCAAAACAGCATGTTGAAATTTTTTTTCTTGAAGTTAAGGAATGAAAAGTAAGAAGTGTAAAATCTGAG
Source organism: Eulacestoma nigropectus (assembly GCA_013397775.1). NCBI lineage: Eukaryota > Metazoa > Chordata > Aves > Passeriformes > Eulacestoma > Eulacestoma nigropectus. Next base: position 1,000,953 of record VZTE01001513.1, read on the forward strand.
AAAACTGAAACATCCAGACACAGAGAAGATCCAGAAGCCCAGCTAGTGTCATCTGTGTTATCCTGAGCAGCAAAATGACATCCCACTAACGTTCAAATTTTCTGAAGAAAGAAAATCACATGAAAGCTTTTGGACAGTGACCAGGCAACAAGCCTAACCAAGAACAAATAGAGTTCCACAGAGGGTTTTGTGTTGGCCTCTGTTTCACCAATAATGAATCAAGTCTTTTTTACAAAGCTTATTTTCCAGTGTTGACCTCTGTCTCCTTCCCTCTGTTCTGTTTCAGGGAAATACAAAGAGGAGGTGTAACATCCCCTTCCTAAGCACAGGGAATTATCTTCCACCACCAGAGCTACCCTCTGCCTTCCATCAGATGGAGAGGAATCTTCAGTGTGTGCTGAGTTCATCACCTCTTACAGGCCTGGCAAATTTAGAGGACAATCTTTTTCCCAAATCCCTAGTGCTCTATTTACATGGGAAGTAACAGAGATACCTAGGAGAGACGATGGTGCCAGTTATTTAGCAAAGAGCAGTTCAGATGCTACACCACCACTGCAGACCATTGTGTGGCTGACAAACACTTGAGTTTCTGGACAGTGAATTCACAGTTTGTGAACAGATTGATCAGTTTCTGTTTGTTAATATACCTAATCCGTGCATGTTCCCAGTTTCTATGCTTCAGTACCCCGGTGCACAGGAAAACAGAATTTCTTTGCATGAATGCTCTAATCTCCAGATCCAAAGTGTATCAGGACCACAGAAATTCTACCTCATTGTGGGCATCATTTATAGGACCAGAAGTTTATTTCACCTGAAGTGAATTCAAAATGTGATCTCTGAAAGCTTGATCTTTGCTTGAACAGAATTAAAATCAAGCAGTAATGTGTTTCCACACATTTAAAATAACAAGCATATTAAGTTAATTTCTTGTTTAAGAATGCCTTCTGGGATCAAATTTAAATCACCCCTTTTTAATAATGACAGAGATCTATTTACAGGCAAACATCAGTAAGCAGAAGAAGCATTTCAACATGTTTAAAAACCTATTCAAGAAGTTTTCACAGAGAAGCGCAAGGAACCATAAACAAGAGGGGCTGTAGCTGGATGCTATTATAGGATCTGAAAAGATTATTCCTTAGAAAACATGACCATAATATGATTATTTTTCTATGGATTGGATACAGCATTTGGCACTACATCTTTTCCAAAGATGTAGTTAACTTTCTTGGATTTTTATAATAATGACGTATGACACAATGTCCTCTGGGATTAATCACAAGTATTTTTAAAAGATGAGGCTTCGTTATATCTTTGTTCTTTATATCTTGGCTTTTGTTAGCGCATTTTAATTAGGATCTGGTATCTGCAATAAACAGTAAACATAAAGAGCTTTGCAAAAATGTATTAGACTGTTTGTTTTCACACTCTAATGCATATTTGCACAATTTTACCATGAAAAAAGGAAAACATGCTAAGCTCTTGGGCTCTATCCCAAATGTCCTGGAATAGAATCCGGAAATTACTAAGAATGAAACCAAACCACATCATATTTCGGTAATTAACCTAAGAAAAGAGGGCACACTGTCTATGTGAAAGATAGTTTTGTGGGAGGCATTTGTGAAGAAAAGAAGCTTCTAGAAGAGACATGCAAGCAACTATTCAGGATTTGATTTAATTTTCTTTGACCAGGTAAAAACTTGATAAATGCACTGAGGTTACAAACTTTTTTTTTCTTTCACAACAATTGAGAAAATATTTATCATTTATTTCTTATTTCAGAAACAAAATGTGTCTAAAAGAAACTGAGAATAAAAATACAGCCTGAAATTCAGTACAGCACCATTTATTTTACTAGTTAGACAGATGTCAAAAATACAAAGGAACAACTTCAGGAATCTGCAGAATAAGTGAATTTATAGTGGATTGCAAAAACAGATGTTGACAACAAACAGCCTTGGATGCAGGGGACTGGATAAACGGACTTCATTATAATCACATGTATACTGATTTGAAGGAAGTTCTGGGGATTAATACGGCTTTTGTAATGCACTATAACAACATATTAAAAAAAACCAAAATACTCAGAACAGAAAATGCCATTTGTCAAAGACAGATGTACTTTCATTTCAAAGAATTCTTATCAAACTCTATCAGAAAACTTGAAAGGTTTAAAATGTGGCTCTTGTGAACAATTGGTATTGATATGACACCTTGATAGTATTTGAACGTGACACAAAAGTCATAAAAGTATATAAGCAATTGTAAGGTGTAAAGTGATTTTTTCCCACCAAAGCTAGGCTTTAATGTGTTTCCAAATAAAACACAAGATTAAGTAATTTATTTTGTCATATGATTTATTTATGGGCTGAAACACTGTAAACAACAGATAAAAGATACAGACTCAGATGTCAAAGTAAAAGATGAAAATCATTACATTTTATTAGCAGAAGATATATAAAAATGCCAAGATGAACTGTAAAGAGAGGGAAAGTGTTATGCTCAGAGGTCCTTCAGCTGAGTTGCATTTGTTTTTCCCACCTCCCCTAAAGGGGAATAATAGCTCTGAATTTAATTAAAAATCTATTTTTTAAGATTAAAGTAATGAAAAAGTTAAAAGACTGGATCACAAAGAAGAGTAACTGTGAGGATCTCAGGGAATATGAACTGATGAACTCCCTTATATTTTATTTTCTCTCAGCTATTTGTGGGAGGATCACTAGTGTTGCATAGGAATTGTTAGTCCTGGATAAAAGCAAGGATTTTATAAACCAATAAATTTTTCATTAGTTTTACATAAATTTTAGTAGCAATAGTTTAATTCCAGTCAAATTATTTCAATCAGATGAGTTGCTGCTGAATGCAACATTATACATTATATTAACTGGGGCATTTAGAAACCTGGTTCCTAACTGTGCTGCAATGCTTGAGGCATTGTTTGCCATACATTTTTTCTTAAAATAAAAATAAAACAGAAGAGATAATGAGAATGAAAGTGAAAAGGAATTTCAGAAACTTCTAAGCACTGAGAGGACTGGAAAACCAAAACTGACTATTTAGACACTCATAAAAATTTTTTTTTTTTTAGCATGTTTATATATAACTAGAATTTTCTTGGTTCTCATAGAAATAAGTCAAAACTATTATGAAGTGATTTCTCATCCTTCAACTTCAACTGTCCTTTTTCTCAGCCTGCATACTCCAAGAAAAAGCTGGAAGAAATAACCTTGTTGCATTTGATCTGACAGTTTCTGAACCTGGACTTCAAAAAGTCAAAGTGATACATCCTTGAAAGTACATTGGCAGCACATATGACATCTCAGAGAAGCTCAGGTAGGGAAAAAGAATTTCTCAGATCATTCACAACCACTGAAGGCCTGTAGGTCAAGACCAATCTCTTCTTCATCCAGTTATCTGGTAACATATCATAAGACTAAGCATAAAGTGGTCTTATGCAAAGCAGACAGAGAATCTAGTCACATTTTAGCTAAAGGTTTTCAGGGCAGCTTTGTCTGGAGTGTGTTCTGCAAGTGCATTTCAAAGATGACAAAAGTTTGAGAAACCATGGCTGGGGGCATTTATGAAAGAAGCACTAGCACACTTCTTTCTTGCAAAGTGCTGTTGAATGTAAACCTCCACTGCTCCTTGCCCATCCACACTACTTAGCCAGGCTCAAAGAGATGAGGATAAGGTCATGAGAAAAGAATCAGTATTAATCTTCAAAGAAAACAGTTTCATTTCAGGGGGTGCATTCCAATATTTATAGGTCAGTGCTGGTGGACTCCAACCAGAACTATATACCCTTAATTAAAATTTTGATAATACTCATACATTACCCTTCCCCTGCTTCCCATTTTATTTCTGTTAAAATTATGGAATGACACCCAAAAGTCTGTACATAGAGATTTCCAGTGCCAAATAAACCAAGCATATCTTTTTATGCTGTATGGTTTATAATTTTCTTGATCCTGACTTCAATGGAAATGCTGTGTGTGGAAGGATGACAAGATTGGGCCCTGAGGCAAGAGCTCTGTAGAATAATGTGTAGGAATGTTATTGTTGGAATTTTAAGAAACAACATCTCTTAATTGGGCCAAACCCAGGCCATCTTCCTCATGCCAGTAATCAGGGAAACTACTCATATGAGTAAAGAAAAAAGCTAAAAATTATTATGGTTTACTTGAAAAGGCTCTATCTTTTGTGGAGTCTTTCTCCGTTGTCTACATACAGTTGTACTAATGCCATCTAGTTAGCAGTGGCAGGTGGTTTCCTAGCTCATTAATCCCATGATACAGATAAATGGATTGGTCTGATCCCCCATTTCTAGTGAATATTCTGCCCTGTTTATAAATAAGCAGAAACTTTGCCACCTGTGTCCCAGCGAGGTTAAGAAAACATGTGGTTCCATGCTGCCAAACATGGCAACTTACAACACTTGCTACTTGATACTTAGCACACATCACACGAACCATAGCTTATTTTCACGAGTAATAAATTCATCATTCATAAAATTCGAATTTATGTACCTATCCAGAGAATTCAACTTTGCTCTTTAAACACTACAGCTCATAAGTCAACTTGACCATTCTCAAAGAAATGTTTTTGCCAGAGTACTTGAAGACCTTATTAAAGTTCCCAGTAACTCAGTGTGATTTTATGCAATTAAGCAACATGTTTTGGACACAAAAGGAACACTCTGTTACCATTCCTTCTACAAGGAGTACTTTTTATTGATAACTTTATAAGCGAGCTTAATGGAGTGAGATGGGGAAGAAGACAGAAGGATAAAAATAACAATGAAAACACAAAGCTGTAACAAATTCTAAAACTTTATTGCTGAGAAGCTTGGAAGTACAAATCTTTTCCCTATGAATTTTGTCCTCTGTTTGCCAAACAATTTAATTTGTTGTTTTTCTAGCACAGAAGAAGCCAGCATGGTTTTGCCTTTTCCTTGCATTTCTGTTGGTATGTTAAATTCACACTATTATATTTGTAAAGGTGTCAGCAGCAATGTGCACAGCTCTGGAAACACAGTTTCATACCAGAAAATTGCCATGTAGTCCACCTATTGCTTTTCCTTTGCATGAAAGGCATGTTGCTTGTTAATTACACACCACAGCGCATGGAACAGAGGGAAGCTGGGCAGACAGTGAACACGCTGAGCCATACCGTCCCCCATAGTGTAAACAGAAGGAGAATAAAAAAAATGCACCAAAAATCTCTACTAAACGGAGCAGCACAAACTCCACCTAACATTCCCATCAGCCCTAAGTGAGTTTGTTCTGCGAACAGAAATCAACTGGTGTTGCAGTGAGTGAGGAAGCTTCAGTCTTGGAAAGGGAGCCTTTACCTCCATGCAGTAAAAGCAACAGCACGTATGCCTCCTGGCCACCCAACATGCAGCCATTTGCTTATGACCACGCTTTGTGAAGGGATAAACTCCTCACGCCAGACTTGCTGTTTTATTGAGCTCCATCTTGGAACAGAGGAAAACTTTCACTAACAACTCAGTAAGTCAAAACAGGCAGACTGTGGCTCAGCTCTGAAGATCCCTCAGTTAACCCCTGCGACCACTTGACTGCAAGACAGCAAATGGATGTACAATGAGGGGTTTCTTATGCTTAGCAAATGAGGCAGGAGATGCTATTTAAACATGGTGAACACATATAACTGAAAAAAAGCCATAATCATTAGATGGGTAAAGAGATGCTGCCTGAAGAGGAAAGGCTTATGGGCTGCTGGCTAAACATTGACTAGTAACTTTCAACAAGCATGAGAGACCCACACCAGCAAGTCAGCTTTCCCCTCTCTCTCTCCACTCACCAAACTCTAGGCATTCCAGTGGATGCTATGATTTTTTAGGTCATCCTACCTCTCATGGAGCTCAATTTCAAGTTTTAAACTAAGTGCAGAGGGAAACATTTTGAGTACAAAAAAAGTAAAATGCAGACTTGCTGCACAAGCTACGAAACCATGAAAATATTTTTTTAAATGACCACCAGAGACAATAGCTAAGAAAAAGAAAGTATATACATAAGAGACATATTACTGATTATGAGAACAATAAATCACAGACACAGTGCACCAACACTTATTAGCTGAAGACAGACTATGGAATAGCACCTAGCCACAAAGAGACAAGCTTGAATAAATGTACTTTTAAGTATGTAACAATCTACCCTATATACTCTGTGCTCACTCCAGGGTAGTCACCCTACACTGCTATCACAAAAGGGTGTGTTTGCAGATGCAGTAATGACAGTGAACATTTTATTGTCATTCCTGTCACTGTTCATTCACTTTATTTTTTTACACATATTATTACTTTGCATCAGTTCTAGACAAAAGAGAAGGCAGAAGGGCCATGACTTTCAAAACTTTACAAGAGGCTATATCTAGCTTTCCTCACAGAGAGCCCGAACCAGATTCCTGCATTAAAATGCTTTCCATTTCTTTATCGTGATTTTGTCCAAAACAAACAAGCACGTAGAAACCTGTACGTATCACCACTCAACTGACACAAGCACCTGATTATAATTTTGTGGCATTTTTCTTTATCTTGTATTTTTATCTTCCCTCTTGTTTTCACTCCAACATAAAGTGTTCCCATTCCACAAGCAGAGGTCTTAGGCAGTATGTAATAATACAGCTGAACAATATAACTGCAGAAGCTGATAGCAGTATGTTAATTTGTGCAGAGTTTAGTTTCCTTTAACTCATGACCATTTTCTAAATTCCTATATGCATTATAGTCTGTATGAAACTCCAGAGAAAGGAGCCTTAAATACTGCACAAAGCACAAAAGGACTAGAGGCCTTACCAGATCACAAAGCAGCCCCACACAGCTCTATATCACCACAGCAAATATATACATAAATGTTCTTCTCCTTCTCTGTCAATGATGGCTATTGGAAAGGGGATGAAGACACATTTACCCCAGAAATTTTAAAACAATATGCAAGAACCAGGCAGCTCTCTATGGAAAAATATCTGCACCATATTGTTTAACTGCTATCCTCCAGGCACAAAGACACTGTTGAAAGGCAGTAAACACCAGAAAAAACCACAACAAGCAAACCAACAACAAAAACTCCACAAAAGCAAAACAAAAACCCCTAAAAAACAAACCCAAAAGACAAGAGACCTTGAAACAGATTGAGAAAGCTCTGAGAAACATCAGTTCAATCAAATCAATGACAATGAAAGAAGTGGGGTTTTTTTTCAAATTAACATTTAAGGTAAGTCATTTTGTCAGAGTCATAGCCTTTTAACTGATGTTTATTTTTCCACCAGATTACAAAAGACAGGCTGATTAAAACACACACTCTGTTAGTTTACCTTTAAATGTGAAACTTACATCCAAATGACCAAGTCCTGTACTACAAAGCAGGCTTTGAAATGAATAATGCCTTACTCCTAGAGTGGCTATATTTTATCATACACAGCTTATTTGTCCATGTTCATCTCACTCTGCTTTGATATTTGTAATAATATGAATACTTACTACAAACCTAATTCTGCCATCAAAAAGAGTAAGAGAACAAAGTTGCTATACTAATAACTCAAACAGCAAAACTGTTTGGTAAAAATACCAAATGAAAAGAGAAAATATAATATAGTGTATGTTTCACCTTAGTTAAATTTCACAGAGGTGCTTTACATGGAGAGAAAAGCATCTTACTCATCTACAACTGATTATAAGTGCACCCATTGCACAAATCTATTTCATACAACAACGGGGTGGATTCTCATTTCATCTATTTAAGAGATATATAAATGGAGAAGCACAACATTTCTTCTAAAAACAGAGTCAATTCAAGCTATAACGTCCTTAATTTGGAGATACAGTGAAGGACTCTGATTATCTGAGGAGCTTGCTGTCATCATGAGACCTAAGCTGTATGGCTATAGTGTGCATTCAGAAATACCGTACTTCTGAAGGAGTTCTTCTGCTCGCATTTCAATGTAAAAAAAAGGTGACAGAATCTTCCCATCAGTTTGCCCTATGCATGTGTAACAGTAAATCATTAAGAAAAATTAATTAAGTTCATCTTAAAGTTAATGAATAGAAGGTTGATACTTTGTAGTTAAAAATATAAATGAAATAAATTATTTTAAGACTCAAATTTATAAACATGAAGATAAGCAGCTTTATTTTCTGAACCTGTGAGTAGCTCTACCAACCCCAATGAAGCAAGTTCAGACTCCTTTTCTGTGGAAAATCAGTCTTGCATGAGACATGGAATTTTTTTCAGGGAAAAAAAAACTGTTTGGGAGTAAATTGAGAATTAAAGTGCATAGATTCCTTTCATCTGATCATATACCAGTGAAATAACAGATATCTCTGTTCGAATAGAGGAGAATAAAAGTGGTTTGCATTGGAGATTCAATACTCTATTACTTAAGGATAAAGAATTTCTAATAGCCATTAAAAGGAAAATCAAGGAATATATAAATTTTAATTTGGTCTCTGCTTCATATCATAGTGTACTGAAGGCTTTCAAAGTGACTTTTAGAAGCTGGATTTTAGGTGTATGTCATGAAATTAGGAAATGCCAAAGGCAAGAATAATTGGAGCTATTAGCAAAGATAACAATAAAAAAATTAGAACATCAAAAATCCCATAGTAAAAAGCTTGTATAGAATTGCTACAGATTAAGGCACTATTGAATAATATTGCTGTTAAAGAAGCCAATTATTTTTATAGACCAAATAAATTTTTCTATGATAATTTATATAAAACTGGTAAATGGTTAACTGCCTTAATAAAAGGGGAAGAGAAATCTCAACATAACAGCAATTTATACAAAACAAGGGGTGATAATGAACAAGAAGAATTAGGTATGTGATATCTCCAGGGCACATTATGAGATTACATAAATCTGAAACTTCTGAAGATTGTATCCAAAATTAGGGACTGAAAATGAAGAAATGGAATGTTATCTATCTTTTCCTTAACACAGGAAAAAAGAGGTTGGCTATGGTCCAAAAGACACTGGGAACAGTTAGACCTCAGTGGCAATAGGCAAAGATGGCTGTCCATCAGATTTTTTTAATGCTGTTTGAAGTACTTGGGCTCTTCAAGCCACAGATCTTCTAATTTTCTTTCAAATGAAGCTAAATATCCCCTATCATATTACTGAAATAATTCCTATTTTGAAACAGAAAACAAGGTGTCTGGGATTTTTCAGCTGTAAGCCTTTTTTTTTTTCTCATTCGTGACAATATCAAAATGTTTAGTCAGCAGAAAAAGAAAGGTAGCAAGAAAATAATCATGAAGATCTGTAGGGTTCAATAAAAAAATACTTCTTCTACAGAATACTAATAGGGTATTTAACATTAGCACTATTTCTGCCCAAAACATTTTCTTTGCCCCTAACTGGTAGCTGCAGTAGCTACCGAAAGATTGTATGACCAGCAAAATTGGCAAAGGTGTATAGATTTGTTTGAAACAGTGCCTTGAAAAGGCAGTTCTTGACACCAAAATCTCACTTTGAATTGAGTCTTCAAACTCAACCTTTGTTTCAAAGACACATTTATCAGATGAGATAGCCTCCTCAGAGGTCTCACAAAGAATTTGTCCTTATTTATGGGTAAAACCACCTCTGCTGAATTTAGTAGCCAATCCTACACTGACCTCAGTAAGTGAAGATTCAGTTTTATTCATGTCTTCTTTGCCTGATACCACAGGCAAAGATGGGTTGGTCCAGCAACGACTAACTGCATTTGGCTATTTTCATATTGTTCTGACTCTATCTAAAGAATAGACTTGGTGAATAAGTTGTTTGTCCACTTCTCATTTGCTATTCAGAAACAGTGACACGGCAGGAATATCAATGTTCAGGTGCTTTCCTTTTAACTCACCTACCTCTCACTCATGCTATTTTAAAAATTTTTGTTTCATCCCATATAAAGATTCATGATGAGAACAGGACATTTGGTCTCTGCATGACAACTCACTCCAATTGACCCATGTTCTTCTGCTTAGGATGAAATTGATAGGCAAGGAGAATCAAGCATATTGTAAGAAGTTTAAAACCTTTGCGTTTTTTCTTTTTCTTATTTCTATTTTCCTTGAAAAAACCTTGTGCCTGGGGAAGTCAAAAGCAATAGCGTTCAAGATTAGGATACGAACATTGTCTGGAGATGTGTTGTAACTAAAAGGGCTATATTTACACTTGTCTAGCTAAAAAAAAGTCCTTTGTGTGGTCTTTGAACTATCTGATATTGATTGTTAAAGCTACAGATTGATACTTGTAATTTTTGCAAGAGAAACTGAGCGTCCTTTCTAAGGGTTTGGGGTTTTTTTTGTGTAGACTTGGTAAAGATAGGGAAAGGGATTACAGAAGGTGATAGAAAACATTATCAGTTCTTTATCCAGGTCTCAGTCCCTTCTGAAGAAAACTTGCCCTTTGATGGGAGAATGGCTTTTGGTTTCCAACTCTTGAGGGAAGGGATAGTTGCATCTCATTGGACAGTTGGCACAATAGCAGATACCCTCAAGATTTACGATAATTTAGCACCATGGGGACTCTACTAACTGCTGGTAAGACTGCAGTTGGAATTATTGGATTTCAATAACAGTTGCAGACTTGGCCTTTAATCTGATTTCCAGTGTGCTGTTTTATTTCTGCCTCATCCAGCATGGTGTCAGCAATACAGGATCAGGCCCTTCAAATTTGCTCACTGACTGCTAATAAAACTCAGTGCAGAAATCATGGGTTTGAAGTCAGTGTTTAACTAAGGGCTCAACACAATTTTTCCTACTGAGAGACATTCTAAAAATGTTTAATGGCTTGGCTTCTTGTGATTTCAAGAAAATTTTAATTTTAAATGGCTTCAGTGAACAAATGCATTCAGAAAAGAATAGCAGAGCAAAAAACAGACTTGTCTTCTTTATGCTTTTATAAAAAATCAAACATAATAGGTTTTTTTAAAGAAAATCGTGTGTATGTGATCAATGGATATGTTTCATTTACCTGGGCATCTTTTTATAGTACAAATTCATGATCCATAAAATTTGGAAGATTTTGTGATGATTGGAAAGTGACTGACAGTGTTACATGAATCAACAGACTGGCTACCTGAAGGTTGAGAAAAGAATGTGCTTTTTTCACGAAGACTATACACACCAACATTTTTCCTGAAAGAATTCTGTCATACTGAAGTATGAGGAATCTACACCAACCTGGGATTTTGGACAAAGAGAAGAGAAGGAAAAGAATTAAAGGAAAGACAAAGCACACTATTTGAAAGAGAAGTTGTCCTTCATTTGCCTACTTGATTTCTGATTTTAGAGGACAAAATGGTAGTTGAAAGCCATTTTCCTTTTCCCAATCCCCCATGAGACTAAATATAAAATTGGAGGACTGGTTTAGGTTTGTTCTCATCAGTATTGATCAAAACCATAGCTTAAAGAACTCCTGAGACTCCTGATACCATTGCTAAAGTTGCAGCATTCTCCTTGTTGAGAGACGGTTCTAGAGATCAAGTGTTCGCATGTCCGAAATTGCAGAGAATTCCTAGAAAATTCATAGATCATTCATTTTCCTAAAAAACCCAGAAGCTATGTCTTTCCTTCTCTATTCTTCACTGCAGACATTTGCAAGTCCTCAGACACTCACCCTTGTAAATAGTGAAAAAAAAGAAACAACAAAAAATTAATTGTGTTTAGAATTCTAGATCTTGAAGAGAATTTTGTATATCAGATTCAGGAAAAGATACTAGCATTTTAATTCACTACTTCAAAATTGTTACCATTTAGAGCCAAGGCAAACAGGAGTACGACGACGTTTATGTTCTCTAGTTTATTCCTTGTTTGTCTCCTGCCCCCCACATGTGTAGATAAGTGCTGTTTAGACTTTCTGTGCAGTTTCACTCCTGCAGAAACTTAACATCACTTATATCCCTACCTAAGATCAACAGGAAATATAAAAAGCTATTCAAAAAGAGTAGAAGTATAGAGATGAATAATGGTAATTGTCTTCAGTTGCCTTCATACTGGCAAGGTGAATTTTTTAAAACTGTTTTCTCTGGCTCACTTAAACACTGCAAATGTTTAGTCAGAGAGGAATAGGACCAGTTTCCTCGGTTTACTCTGAGGGAAAAGAAGAATTACAGAGAGAACAGAAATAAGACAATCTTCCCCCGGCAGCACTGCATAAAGTGTTCTACAGGAAACAGTCGCTTCATCCCTTCCCAATCTCTCACTGGTTATTACACTGAAATGCACCCCAGACAATCACTATCATAATGAGGTTAACGGATATGATAAATTCAGCAGAAGCGTTCTTTGCTTTTGATTGACTTTGTGGCTCTGAACTCCTAAATTCCTCCTTCCCACACTTTACTCTATGACTGACAAATATTTTTTAGGGCTAATCTGAATATTCATTGACACATTTAAAGCTTTAGTGAAATCCTTAAATAAAAATTGTGGCAATAAAAAGTAATATTATTTTGAAAACCCCTCAGAGAGGGAGTTCCTTCTTTTTCTAGGACACCCCTCTGGTGAAGAAGCATGCTGCTACATCAGATCACCAGAGAAGAAGAGAATGTGCTTGACCACAGAGGATCCTGTGTACATTTTGCAGAGCCAGAGGGCAATTACTCTGTTGTTTGGCCCACACAAACACTGTTTCAGGAAAAAACTCAAAATTTAAACCACATTTTCAATGCTATAAGGTGGTAAAAAGAGTGCCATAAACAACATTTACTATTCAGTGTATGATATATTTCACTCATTTCATATTGTCAGTGTCCTTTTAAGAGCCATAAAAATCTTAACAGTTGTGCTGCTGTAGGGCTTACACTTAATTGTTGCAAAAAACAAGTGGGAATCAGTGTAATGAAAGAGGTGCTCCTGCCCTCAAACTCCTTCAGGCACTAAATTAGAGTTCTCCAAAATAGGGCATGGATTAGAACTACCTTTTCTACTTACCAGGGGAGCAATCATTTTCAGCATAAACAAAAGTCAATGTGCATCTTTTCACCTGTCCATGGGGATACTCTTTTATTAAATAAATTCTGGAAATAAAAAGATCAAAGTGAAAATGAACACTCTCTCTTACTTTTTTTCTCCGTAACTTTCCTCCTAACTTCTACCTATACTGTACCTGTACACAAGCAACAGTTTCACAGCCCATTATTCCGATCAATGCAAGTTGAGGGAATCTTCTGCATCAAGAACTGAACAGCAGGGAACATGTTTAATTACGTTCTAGGCTAGTGAAAGGACAGTATAAAATAATTATTGGCACAGCACATTAGTGTTTAAGAACAACAGCTTTAAGGTTTGGGGTTAATTTTATAAAAAAAAAAATTATAAAATTATATGTGGGAAGGGACTGAGGAAAAAAGTTAGCTGCAGAGAAAGAAAAATTACTGAAGAACTCGGTCAGCAGAACAAGAATAAAAAAGCTGACTGATGTAAAGTTACTCAAACTTTCAATTTGCTACTCTTCTCAGTTTTTGGAGACCAGGTAGGCATTCTACTGACTCTCACCTGCCCATCAAGCCTTCAGTGCATTTTCCTTTCTCCCCCATCTTCTTGCTTTGCTTCTTTCTCCAATTCACTAGGTTCAGCCTCTTCCCTTGACCAAGTGTCAGCAGCTAGAGAGGAGACCTGTCCCACTGCAGAGGAAGGCTGTGCTCACAGAGAGCTGTGGAGCTCTGCTGGGAGTGGGGGCAGCAGGAGATGTTGACCAGAACCACATGGTCCCTGTCACATTCAAACTGCTTTGCAGTATTTTCAAATAAATGGGCAAAGGAGACAATTCTTAAGAATTGCCCTTTGAGTGAGCATCCCTGGTTACCAAGCACTGAGCACACATTACTATAAGGGCTAAAGGTTCTTTTAATCATAGGCAATTTTTTATTTTCTGGAAGTGTGGCTGTGACAGCCTCATGCATGTGTATCTTACCAGGGTTGGAAAGCAGTCAGGTTGCAGGCACTTTCATCAGTGTAAAGTAAAATGGTATTAGCCTCACAGCAAGTTTCAAGTTTTAAATATCAAAATTGAATTGCACAACTTGAATACAAAAAGACTAACCTTTTTCAACAATATTTTTATTTAAAGAATTGTCACTTTCAGCAGAGGAACAGATTTTGCTTAAATTAAAAAAAAAAAAAAAATCAAACAAAATTTTCCCCAAACTTATCATTTCTAAGTAAAGATAGGACCATCTGCCCACTTACACCAGCTGGGTGTCTGGCCACAAATGTCTGATATTTCATGCCAAATTGGGTAGTTATCAATGGTTTATTATTTATTTATTTGCCTACTTACTACTTACTAAAAAAAATCTATTCACACTCAGTTAATTTACATAGCTGCAATTCCATGTTTCTCCCCTCATTTAATTTTTAAGGCACCTGAAGAATATGGTTGCTGTGCTGATCCCCAATTCAAAGTCTAATGAAGTCTCACCACTTCCAGCAGAACTCTAAACAAATGCTACCCTGGGAATCACACTGTAGTTTTCAAAAGAACACAAATGTTCATTTATCAAAATAATAATATCAACTACTATTTGAGTGCTTTATTTATATATCATATGTAAGTGGCTAATCAGAAGTAATAGCTTATTATTAAATACAAATGGTTTCTTATTTATATAAATAAGGCTTGTCGTACTTCTTTTGCCAGCTTTGGGTTCCCTGCTAGCCATCACAGACTGTATTGGCAGCCACAGTACCTTCACCAGTCTTGCCAACTTAAGTGGAAATAAATCTGATCTTTATTTTTAAATTGCAATTTAATATTGCCGAAATACACAAGCCTGATCTGAAAATTTGGGTTTTTATTCTGATTTTTTCTCAGAACAGCGTTTCCTACACAGCTTGTAGTTTCATGGCTTAGTTCCATCGCCATGTTCACAGACTGATACCTGATCTCATTGCTGCTGTTCCTCAGCACATCGGTGGTACAGAGTCAATGGAATTGTAAAAAGTAAAGATTTCATCCCTTGCCGATGCAGAATTGTTATTTATATAGATTGGGGTCTACTTTAATTTTGACTCATTTGGGGACTTTATTCAATACACCAAGGGTTTACTTAAACAGGGACACTCAGGAAAGTTAATCCAAAGTAATTAAAACAGTGAATTTAAAGTGGATTAGTTAAACCACATTAAACCCCAGTGTGGACTGGGGTTTAATGTGGTTTAACTAATCCACTTTAAATTCATACCTTTAGTTAATTTGGATTAATTTTCCTGAGTGTCTCTGTTTAGACAAGCCCTAAAGCCCCAATCCTGTAAACAATTTATGCACACAAGTATTTGTATGTGATGCACTTAATTAGCCTCGATTCCGGAAAGCACTTAAGCTCTGCTGAAATCAATGGAACTTAAGTGTCAATGGATGGTTTTGCCTGAATTGGGACCAAAGGCTTCACATGCAAAAATGTTGCCCTGGTCACTCATATTCACAGGAATCATAGTTTATTTTTGGATGTTCTTAGAAGGAACTTTTTCTGATAGCCAGTTTATTTTCTTTTTGCCCTTTTCCATTAAATCTGTGCATAGCCTTGCTCTGCTCTGTCCAGTTTCTCCATCTCTCTGTGCACTGGCTCAACAGCGACATGGTACACCACATTATGCTGATACGACTCTGTGCTGGTGCACTGTGTGTTACAAGATCAGGTCACTTTCTTTACACAATTCAGAGGAAGTCTCACACGTGGCAAATTTTAACTGAGCTAGTCTGGAGTACATAATTCCTTTTATTCTTTCCAACAGTAGTTCATCAGTCTTTATTCCTCTTGCTCTCTCCATTTTCCTTGATTCCTTTAAATTTTTTCAGAACACATTAAGTCATAACTCTGCGTCCAACTCACATGACGTATTCCATCATGTTTGACCTAACTGTCAGTATGTCAAGCTATGCATTTTACTGAGAAAGCATTTGATGCTTGGTTCTCTACTGGAGGAAGAGACAGTATTTTGTGTTAGGTGTTTGGGAAGTGTAAATAATAGGAGAATTATACTGAATCATACCACCCAACGTACAGGTTCACAAAGAGCTAACCTAAGCTCCACTAAAGCTGAAGATTTTAAAATTATTTAAGACTCATTTAAGTTATGGTTTAGATATCTATGGCCAAATCTTATTATAATTCAGAGGCAAAATGAGGTTACTTTGCATAAGAAGGCTTGGGTGGAGAATGAAAAGGACAGAACAAAACTTGTAATTAATTATTCTCCTTATGATTGGTAAATATTTTTAAATAATGTACAAAGCAGAACTTGAGAGTGATTAAGTGAATAGTTACAATGGAAACCGCAAGCTGACAATGGCATCAAACAGATTCTACTGGAAGAAAATTCATCAAATTTAAAATCAATATGACTTTGTTCTTAACAGCTGTGTATAGACTACATCTCATGGTAGGGTCTAGAAATAACAGAAGTACTCCACAAGTATTTCCCAGTTTCTCTATGGGAATTCAGTTGATAGAGGAGTTGTAGCTTTAATTGACTCATGGGAGAAGCTGCAGTCATAAAAACTTCCTTGAGATTTTCTTTAAATTCCTGAGATTTCAAAATCTCCTGGATTACAGATCAAATATGAAATCCAAACAAGATGCTATAAGAATTTGAAATACAAGTAATGTGTGTATATATATTTATGTATTTGTATATGCACAAAATCATGCATGCATATGCATTCAACAAAATGCTTTGTATATAATTCACACAAATATATATTAAAAATCTGTGGGAATTTTTATATTCTGTTTGCATGAGTTAACTAAGAGAAAAAGTCAAGAAATTTTGCTTCATATTTTATTCAATTGGTAAATCTATACTATACTTTTCCAAACTATATTAAATTCTCCTAACTAGTTCAAATGCATGTAATGGCTTTATTCTACAGCTGATAACAAAGCTGGGCTACTCTCTTCCCTCCCAAGGATGTGAAACTAAAATGCTAGCAAGAAACATAGGCATTTTTTGCTATGCATACCACTTACACATGACATGTGAAGAACTTGCATAAAACTTAGCCAGATTACAGGCCAGACTACTTAAATGAAGAATGCTACACATAACATAACTAAACATAAGCCACGATTTTCCATAATTGCAATGCACAGCCAAGTAAAATTTTAAAAATATTTATAACCTCAAGAATATTTCAATCAACGCCTAATATAAGAAACATTATTTTCTTCACCTATATGAAGTTTACACACTTTTACTTGTGACTGCAGTAGGATGTATTGTGAACATAAACTAAGCTGATTGACCTTAACCCTCCATAATCTTGAAAATACAGAAATTAATAATACTCGGAATTTATTTTTCTCTTTATTGGTGCATAAGTAGAAGGGATTAATTTTCTTAAAATGTTTTAATTTTTTAAAATCTTGCTTAAAATAGCATTCTAAGTGTTATGATTAGCCTAACAATTGATTGCCAATGAAACAAGAATAACTACTTTTGGCACACTCCACTGTTGTTTTTCCTGCTGGCTTTTGTTTTAGCTTTTATTTTCCATGGGAAAATTTTCATATTGAGAATACTGAGAGGGCCAAATCTTTTAAGACATCCCCCAAGCACGCACACAATTAGATATCCTATGCTCATATAATTACTCCAGTAGTTATTTAGATAACTCACAATTGCCTGAGTTGAGGACACAGTGGAAATATGTGCCAAAGGTAGGTGCACACTTCCCCTTTTTTAAACAGTAGCACAAAATCTGAAGGCTTACAAAGAAAAGGTTTTGATACTTTCAACACAAATTTTACCTAGTGACCCCCGTCTACACACCCGTATCTTCAACATATAATGTGCTATAATTCTTCACATTGCCATTTCATCTCCCAAGCACACGCTACTTTTGCGCATCTTCTTATCTAAAACACACTGTATTGCAAAAGCAGAAAATAGGCACTTCCATGTATTTATAGTGGACAGGTCACTGTGATATATGCAGACTGACTGTAGATGGCTGTATTATTTCTAAATCAAATGCTGTGCTCTGTGTCAAACAAAATTGTATTTTCATCACTGAGCTGTTCAAGGTATTCAAAACATGGTATTACTAGAAAAAAATTATATGCTTGACTGCTTGGCTTTTTTAATGTCAAGATCTGCTGTAACAAAAAATAAAAGTAAGGAGAGACAAACAGAAAGTCTTTATTGCAAACAGAAAATGAAACTATGTGTTTGAAATTAATGGATATGCAGACATGCAAGGAAATTCTCGTATCTTCATTTGTTCTTTGTCCTGAGCTTTTTAATTTTAAATCTACCAACAATTTAACTTTAAATGGCTCTTTCTACTTTAAACAATCTGATGTAGCAAAAAATGTAAATGTATGGCTGTAAAACACTATCATCAGCAGGCCGGAACCTACTCTGGTCTCTCTTTTCTTAATCAAACATCTGGGAATCAAAAACATCTGTAGACTGACATGGAGTTAAGATTTCCTCTCTAAGTATCTTTGGCAAAACCACATAGATAGGCTGATTATCTTGCCCTGAAATCACCCAAAAAGCAAAAAAGTTCCTTTCTGGGAATCAAGGGAATTATAAGAAATGTCTTCAGAGATTAGATACCATACATTCGTCATGCAATTTTTATTAAATGTAAAAAGTTTTACTCCCATTTCATTTCTAGGTGCATCTCAGATTGATCACCTTTCTTCCTATGTTACCTTGAAACACATTCTAATAGTCAAACATGCCAGTTTCAGGCTTATTTTTCCAAGACTCAGGTTCAAATAATATCTCTGCTTCAGCTACCATCTACAATGTAGTATTTCTCTAGTTTCCCCCTTCTGTCTTGCACCGGTTTCTCCAAAGAAAAGCTTGGATACCTAGTGCATCAGCACATATAATGAGAAACTGTGAAACAGTCACAAGGAGCAACCTAAGTCACAAGGTGCTTCACGGCACCTTCAAACTCTTGCCTAAATACACTCCTAGCAGGCTGTTTTTGCAAGAAAAATGAACTCTTTAATACTTGGGGCTCCTCTGTTCACATTCCTTCATGATTTTTAATGAAGGGCCGATGCCAAGCAAACGGCAGGTTTATCGAATTTTCCAAAACTTAAGTAAGTAATCTTTTTGACGGATGTCAATCGCGTGCCAGCGGTTCATGGGTGCCTTGGGAACTGACGCGTTTGTCCCAGTGAGCTGCTACCGGGTTGCGGGGTCGCGCTCAGTGCCCCCATTGCTGGGGCTGACAAGCGCCCCGGGCGGGCAGCACCCACCTCCGGCCGCCCAGAGCTCCAGCTGGGCACTTGACTCCTTCCTCCAGGACGTTTCCCAAGCGGTCGGAACTCGGCCAGCCGCTCCCAAGCAGCGATGTTAAGGACTCACTTTAAATTACCTTCCTTTTAAGCCCCTTCCCCCCAGCCTTCACCACGCATTGCGTGACTGGTAACTACACTCTACGCACGCTTTATATAAATACAGGCAGATCGGGCTTCTTCAAGAGGCCGAAAGGCCCCGAAGAGACGCAAACCATCCCAATTTCAAACAACCCCGGCGCCCTTCTGCTGTTGCCCAGCGCGGGTGGCGAGAAGCAGGCGCCGGCCAAGCCGCGAGGGCAGCTCCATGCTCGCCTTGCCCCGTTCACCGGCGCCCCGCAGCCCCGGCCAGCTGGGAGCGGGCAGCGGGACCATGGAGCAGGAACATGGAGCAGGCGCCGGGCGGCCGCGAGCTCGGGCGCCTGCGCGACGGGAGCGGGGCGGTGCCACCGCTTGTCCCCGCGGGCGGGCAGAGAGCCCTTCCCCTTCCCTTCCCTTCCCCGGGCCTCCCCCACCGCCTCCCCTGCCCCGCGTCCCTCGCAGGGCGTCGGGCCGGCACGGGGGTCTGTGCGCCGCGCCGCGCCGCAGGGAGGGAGGGAGGGAGAGCAGGAAGGAGGGAGGCGGGGAGGGAGAGACAGAGAGAGAGGCTGAGCCAGATCTTCATGCCACTGCAGGCAGCAGCAGCAGCAGGTAAAACCAGCCCCAGAGCATCTGCTCCCCTTCACCCGCTTGCCCCCCTCCCC
>VZTE01001513.1:1021139-1123639 GCA_013397775.1 Eulacestoma nigropectus
TGCCGACGGCAGGTGCTCCCTGGCAGGGAGCTCTGCAGCCAGAGCCTCGCTGCCGGGAGGTGAGAGCAGGGAGGGAGGAGGAGGCAGGTTTGTCACAAGGTTTCCCTCTCTGGGTTGGTTTGTTGGTTTTTCTCTTTTTTTTAATTGTTGTTGATGATTCCGATGGCTGAAGAGGGAAGTTGAAGGTCTTTACGGTTTTTTTTTTTCCCTCCAGGCCTTCAAAAAAGAGTTTTTAGAAGAAGCTTGCCTTCCCTCCAGTTTTCCTGCCCCAGAGCCTCTCTACCTCCCTGTTCTCACCTGCCTGACTCAGACTGTGCTATCTGTCCATTGCCATCAGTGGTAGATGTTTAACCATCACACGTGTTTTTCTTTGGCATATAGCAGTTCAAGTGGTGTACAAGTCTGCATTTCTGTGTAAGGGCTGCAATTAACACATTTTAGCTGTTTGAGAGTTTTGTACAGTGAGATTGCTGTACTGTACCCATCAGTAGTTCAGTTTAGCTACATGCCCTGTGGTATTATACATCCTTATTATACATAAGGCTTTATGGTTTGCTTTTAAGAAACAGTTGTTCTATCATATTGGCATAGCATTGTTTTGGTGGTATACTCGTGAAAGAGGTATACATGTGAAAGAATCATGTACAAAATATACTGGGGTGGCACTTGGGAGAAAAGAATACACTTCTAGCTCTGCCACTCAGCTCCACAGTATCCATCCTCCACTTGACTCTCAGTAATCCTGCTTACCTTCCCTTACAAAAATCTGAAACTTGGTTAAAAAGCACCGCATAAGTCTCTTTTCAGACCAAAGAAACTTCATTAAAGTTATTTGTCAGTTCTCTTACTTGTCACACATTAGTTGAGCTATTTACTGATAATAGTCTGTGGAAACTAAAGATTCCAAAATACTTTCCAATTACATGTGGGCTGATTGTTGTTATTGAAAATATTTTTAAGAATTTAAGGTTCATTAAACATTCGGTTAAATTAATCCTCGATCACATCTCTCTCTAAATCATCATCCACTGTTACTTTTCCAACTCAGGTTGAAATACTGTAAGATCTAAAACTGGGCAATAAGAAAATTACATTGTTTGTGGGTGATAATGATTTCTATTTTTGAAACCAGTCTTTTTTTTTTTATTTTTGTTAGTGTAGTAACTGTAATTGTGAGTTAACACAATTGTGATTGCCAGTTGTCAGACTTTTTTTTTTTCTTTTTTCTGACACACGTAGCCTGTGTTTGGCCTAAATGCTGTACCCATAAGAGTCATATGGAGGTATATAAATAGTAGCAATTGCTGAAGTTGTTAAAATTAATACCGTGTTGAAATAAGTTCAGACTTCAGGTAAACAAACACAGCCTATTCCAAATAAACTGGTGAATTTCAAACCTTTTCCTGTATATTTTCTTACTTGAAATTGGCAACTTTGCTATTGAGCCAACAACACGAGCTGTATAGGCTGTGAACCTACATAGTGAATTTCAGTGCCTAGCAAATGATGAGACCATGAGCAATTACTAGATGTGTAAGTGCATACTGGAAAGATGGTGCATTTTTTCCTGCTTCTAGATTTTATTATGGCTTCATAACTTAGGTACTACAGATATGGTAAACTCTTGTGAAAACTGAACATATGAAAATATATTAATGGCATCCTTTTGTCAGTGAGATGAAAACTAGAGTCTGTTCTCCAGCTTTTTGGATGGGAATGTGACTAAGTAAGGCTTGTACTGGTAGCTTTGTTCAATGATTAATTAAACTGATGAGATTCTTGCATATTTTGCTTCATTTCACCTTCTCTTAAATCTGAGAAAAGCCAGAAACTTGGTATTTATAAACAGTTTTTCTGTTTAAGCTGTAATATTAGCAAAGCTCACTTGCCACACAAAACTGCTTCAGAGGTTTTCTGAAACTACTTTGCCACTTGTGAGGAGGGCACGCACTTTTAAGAAATATAAGTGAAAACATTCCTCTGATATTTTCCCTTCTTTACATAACCGTGTTGGCTTTACTTGAATGTTGTGCTTTTCTCCTTTGTTTGCACTTGAATCTTTTAGCCTTTATTAACTTGTACTGAATGTGCAAGAAAAATGTGATTTGTTGGAAATGTGTTGTACATTCTCTGCCTGCCTATAATTTATGCTAAAGTAGAGATCATCTTTGCTGTCTCCAGGTTGTTTTTGCTATTACAACTTCATTTTTCACTGGAGAAGGGCTGTGCAAAGAACTGGTTTACACTTTGCCCTGAAAGGAATTCTGTTGATGAAGTCTTAGAAAGTTTACTTTGCACTCCATCCTTAGGAGTTTTATCTTAAACTGTTAGGTATGCTGCTGTAATTGACAACAGCTGTTGCTGAGAATTATGGAGGATAGACAGTTTCTAAGATAATCAGTTCCTAGTCCATTGGAGGCTTTGTTGATTAGCACGTGTAAGAGCATTTTGGATCAGGAGCCAGTGATGTCTGCTGAGTGCAAATGTGGTATGTTATCTAAACTGTTTGATTTAGGCTCTACACTGCTCTGAAGCAAATAAGCTGTAGGTTTTGTGTACTTTTTTTTTTTTGGCCCAGGAAAGAGACCAAAGAAGTTCAGTTTGTATTCTATAAAAACACATCTTTAGGTGAGCTGTGCTTTCAGAGGAGGACGAGGAGGACTGTTAAACATGATAGAAGGAGTTGCTTGCCTGTGTTTGGTGGTTACATTAGTGAGGCTTGAATTCTGGTTTTGACCTCCAAAAGGCATTGTTGGAACCATTTCCAGTTTTTAGGAAGGTTGTTACTGTGGTCTGTGTTTTGCTTAAGAATGTTTTTATCACTTACCCTAGTGTCATTATTTTTCTGATGTTGCAGCTTCTGTGATCAACTGCTTTCACAAAAAGGGTTTGCAAATAATGTAGTTTGAAGTCCCGCATTATAATCTGATAATTCCTGCTCTTTTTAATGACATTAATTATAAAAAAGGGTGGTTTTTCTGAATCTTATGTGAATCCATGTGTGACAGTGCTTGAGGAGAAACAGTGCATTGTGACACTTGAAATAAGCAAGAGCCAAGCTGGAGCAGTTAGTCAAACTGCATCCAGACCTTGGAGATGAACGCTGAACACTTAGCATTTATTTTGGATTAAAGTTAATGAATTACCAAACAGAATATAAATGGGTGTTCTGCCTCTGTTAGTGGTTAGATGTAGGTTTCCCAAAAGCACTGACTCGTAACATGACCTGAAGTCTCTTTGGAAATGTTTTGAAAATATTAGGAAGAATCAGGTGTCACTGATACTGAATTGAATGCACCAGAAATGAGACAGTACCATGGTGTTCTATTTAAAAACCCCCAACATCATCCTTCTGTATATTTAATTTGGAGGGCTTTTTGTTCTGTTAATGGGCTGGCAAATCATTATTTTAGGTTTATTAAAGACCATTACTACCATGCTACTAATTCATCTAGTTGTATATGTGAAAAGTTCATGTGCTTTTTGAAGTTGACTTGCATTAAGTACTGCATCTATCTTAATACGTGAACATTTCACCTTAAACGTATTACAGCATCAGTTTTTGTCTCAATGGGTTTGATTTCTGAACTTCTGGTTGGCTAAGTTGTTTTTTTTTTAAAGTATATCAAGATACTGAGAATCTACCATTTACTTTTCTGGATGACTTGTTTCAGTGATTCATCTTTGCCACTATTTAAAAATAAGGCATGCAATTATTGTTTGAATACATTTGAATGCATCTGTCTTTCCTTAGTTCTTGTTATCTCATCTGAATTCTCTATCATATCAGGCTGCCTTAAACTTGATTTGTCCCTTTGACACTGTGTTTTCACTCCTCTGCATGGTGACAGTCCCTAGCATTTAAAAACACCTACAGATTTTAAAATACGTAGTTTTAAAAGAGCATCAGCAGATCAAGGATTTGCTGGGCTGGCTACTCTAGGACTCTGAGATAAGTTTAACGAGTATGCTGATTTAAAATGTTTTTCTCACAATGTTTTTTAACATCTTATCTGGAACATCTGCTTAACAAATGAGTTGGAAGGAAAATCAATATAATGTGATACGATTATACCATTTTGAATCTTTCCAACTATAGAATGAAAGTATTTATTGACAAGTTTTGATCTGTCCTTACATTTTTTAACACTTAATGCCACCTCTGTCTAGTTATGGGCCTCTGTTATTGTTGAGGTGGTGTTTGTTACTAACACCCTTGGTGGTGTCATGGGTGGATGTTTTGTGTCTCTTAGTTTCTACACTCTGCAACAGTTTATATTGATGGTGATCCAGCCTCCCCTAAGTTATTTTTTTAAATTCTTTTTTTTAAAAAAATCAGTTTTTGAGAAACTAGGCTCAGCTGTAGCCAAAACTGTACAAAATTTGTCCTTTTGCTAGCTGTAGCATTGCCTGACCAAAGATAAAAGCCATTATAGAAGTTTCTGTTTTCATGTTTTTCTGTCTTAAGATTTTTCTTCCTAATTAGTTTTGTTCATAACACTTTTTAGCTTCTGAAATTTTGAAAACTCAGGAATATGAGCGTCGATGTACCTTGCATATTTATATAAAAGTTAGTAATCTCTATCTGGATATGTAGTTTGATCATGATCAGTAATTCTTAGGCTATGCCAGATTGCTACCCCAGTGACTTACTCATTGTAGCTATTATAATGGAATACATGATAATTTCTCTGGTTATGGTGAATGCTGTTAGAAAACTGTTGTTAATAACTTTTTAAAAACGGATGTTTTTACTGTTGGCTGCTTAAGATCCTGAGATACTAGGTTTCAGTATTAAAGACTTCAGTTTGACCTTTTTCTTTCAGCACATTAAGGATAGGGCTTACCAAAAAAAGTCCTACTGTTCTCTAGTTTGAGCTAATGGTCTGTAATAGACCTCTACTATCACCACCTTCTGAGCGAGCTGTTGTGTTTAGCCTTTAGACCCACATGCAGTCAGGATCCTTTGGTTCTGAATTATCAAGTAATAAATGTCTGAATGATGTTTCTTGAAACCTGGATTGTGCCTGCTTCATAATTAATGTTATTTTTATGTAGTCTCTGGATTTTACACAAGTGGGCCTTTGGTCTTTTCTTTTTCTTGTTGAGAAGTATCGTTGTGTGACGCACATGGAGAATAGACTTGAATTTAAGGAAGGGATGGAAATTTTTGAAAATTTTAAAGAATATTTCTAGAGCTGTAGAAGTAAATTTTTGGCATTTAGACTTCACTGTAATGTTAGTGCAAGAATTGTACCTGGTATCAGATGAATTGTCATCCAGGCCATTGTTTTGTGACTTGGTGGCCATCAGCAGATGTTTTAAATGAAGTTACAAAAAACTTCCCAGTTGTGGATTAACTGCCATACTATGGAGCTCCTCAAATTCTGGTCAGTTTTGTAAGGGTTTACTATGCTGATCCTGAGTTTTGTTAACCATAATAATTTTCTTGTTGACAGTTAATTTTATATAGGTGGATGTTTTCATTATCCATGGTAATATGTAATTATTTTACAAATTTTACAATGCAGTGTTTATAATCTACCTTCCCAGTGTCCTGCTCAGCACTCTTTCCTCAGTTGTTAAAGAATAGCTTAATGCTCAGTCATTACTTGAGTAACATTGATAATAATTTCTTATCTGCTATGCTTTAGTCGTGTGAACAAGCAGTTTGATTTGCCAGCATGCTGGCCATTTAGTTATATCTTTTAGCTTCATTTATTTCACATGGTGTTGATGAAGATGGTTGTGTTCTGGGTCCTGATATTTTCCATTAGCAGTGGTGGATGTGACCAGTGGCTCCTGCATCCAATATTATGTGGATAAGGACACTCTTTCCTCAAACCTTTGGTTTTTTTCCTACCTTTCATTGTTCACAGTAAGGCAACATTTATATCTGGTGAAAGATCTGCCTATATTTTACTGATTGAAGCCTGATGAGCTGCAGTGTTGAAAACTGTAGTTGTATTTTCTGATCTTCCCCAACAGATTCTATTTCAAAATTAATATTATTCTCTTAAAAAGTTACTAACTTTCTTTGTCATCTCTGCTTTAAAAGTTTTTGTCAGTGTTCCCACTGACCTTTCCCATGTGAGTTGGACCTCTTTAAAAACTAGAGACTTTCAAGCCTTGGGTGGTATGTTTCATGTTTATTTCATTATCATGCTTATATCAGCATGCTTGCTTGCAATATAAAACTGAATAACAGGCTCCAGTGTCAAGTTGATACATTGATTTCTTGTACCTTGTTATTAACTAAATTTTATCTGGATTATTCATGATTAATGTGTAGTAGTTTTGTAGAACCTTTCATCTAAGAATGAAAATAGCATTAATAATTTTCAGTGAGGGGAAAGTGACTTACTCAAGGCCAAACAACAACTCAAAGGGAAAGATTCAGTAAAGACCAATTTTATACTATCTCATCACTGCTAATACAAGAGTGCGTTGTAAAATATTGAATAAATCTTAAAATTTAAGTGCATTGGTTAAATGGGAGAAATGAAAAGTAATTTTAACATGTTAAATAGTAAGCAATGTAAAAAAAGTAGAGTGAAAGAGTACACATAATAGAGAACCTGCTATATCTACTGTGAACAAGATGTAACTCTGACCTGAGCAAGTTCGGAGGAGGACCCAGAAGATGACCCAGAGAGCTGGAGCACCTCTCCTGTGAAGACAGGCTGAGAAAGTTGGGGCTGTTGAGCCTGGAGAGGAGAACACACCAGGGAAACCTTAGAGCAGCCTTCCAGGACCTAAAGGGGGCCTACAAGAAAGCTGGAGAGGAATTTTTTTACAAGGGCGTGAAGTGAATGGGACAAGCGGTGATGGCTTCAGACTGCAATAGGGTAGCTTTAGATTGGGTATTAGGAAGAAATTCTCTGCTATGAGGGTGGTGAGGCACTGGAACAGGTTGCCTAGAGAAGTTTTGGATGTTCCCTTCATGGATGTATTCCACATCAGGCTGGATGGGGCCCTGAGCAGCCTGGTCTAGTGAAAGGTGTCCTTGCTCAGGGCAGGAGGGGTTGGAACTAGATGATCTTTAAGATCCCTTCCAACCCAAACCAATTATGGGTTTCTTTGATACAAGGAGAATAGTACTAATGCTAATGACAGATGGAGGTAAACATTTAGTATACTTCTCTTAATGTATATCTGATAAGTTATTTGATGATTGTGCTGGGAATGATAATGGCGTAATTAATTTCTTTAGGGAAATGAGAGGCTCTCTGCTGATACTAATTTTTGTTTTGCCTGTCCTGCTTCCTATAAAACTTACCTATGCTTTCAGAACAGTGACTTGGGCACCTGCAGAATATTCAACCTGTTACTTTTGTTGGCACCACATACCTAAAAAAAGTATGTGAGAGCCTTACTTGTTTTTCAGTTGTTCATGAGTCAGTAGCACAGTGTTTCTCCTCCTGACTTATTTTGAATTCACATCACTTATACTTAGGCCTATGATGCTAATAAATATACACATTTTGGGGAAAGCTAATAAATTCAAATGTGTGACTGGGCAATTCTTATATGTATCTATGTATTTCGGTTTGTTTTTTTCACACTAAACCTGGTGCTGCTTGTGACAATACCTTTTAAAGTTCATTATACCCCATAACATTTATGTACAATGTGTTGAGCGGTCTAGGTTAGTGGGACAAAGATTTGAGCTCTGTTGATTTTCAGTGTAGATTCACATTTGTCCGTAAAACTCACACTAGTTGTTCCTGCCAGTTTTACTGCTTCATGAAAATATGTAGCAGATAATTTTAAAGATATTCTTTTATTTTCAAGTATGTAAAAATCTGGATACCTGTAAGTTTAATTTTTGTGGCTGGGTGAAAGAACAGTGAGTGAGTGCAAGTAGAGGAAAGTGCAACAGGTAGGAAGTTGCTGACTTCCTGTAATAAGAGGAAATTCGTGTCCCTGTCAGTGGAAAGGTTTCTTCCAAACTTGGGTGGTGTATGTTCATTGTGCATAAAACACTTTTAAAGCATTCATTCAGAAGTTGGTGCCTTGAGAAATAAAACCAAAGGAATAAAAACCCTGTAATTTTAGAATGTTGAAGTGTGTGCATTACAGTTATGAGTTGTTGAATTTTTTTTTCAAGTGTAGCAGCCAGTTAGAATTAAATGAGGATGTTTTATGAATGAGGGTAAATTTCACCTTTTGTTTGTGAATTTACTTCACAATTTTCTGGAGAAACGCATCACCGTGAAATGCCCTTTGAAATTTTATGTTGGTACTTGGTGTATTACTTTAAGTAAGTTTGTTTCAGGCAGTTCTCTTTTCAAACTAAAAATTGGTTCCTATATAGAGTTTTGAAAAAAACTGTAAGGCAGTATAAATACTGTACATTTGGTCCCTTTCTCACAAGATTACCCTCTGTAGTCAGGGTCAGTTTTGCCTAGTAGAAGGCTATTTTGATTTTTGGATTTCTGCTGTAGTCCCAACTCTTTTTTATTATACGTCTCATGAGTCTTGATTTGCAGACTGCTTGATTTAGGTGCAAGATGACAGTTGAGGCTCCACTGCAAGTCAGGCAATTGGAAGGAGATTTAAGGGATAGATGGAATGAGATATGTATAAGGCAGGATGTGTCTGCTGCATTTTCAGCTGATTGCCAGCTGCTTGTGTCCCCTTTCATACTACACATTTTTCAGAAATATAGATTGACCCAAGCAGCTTGCTAATTGCTTTTGGTTCCCACCTTTGACTGCTGAAGTTGATGGCTGATTTGACACACCTTCAAGACAGAGTGTCAAACTTCAGTTTGCAGAGATGGAAAAGCTGCTCCTTTTGTCTCTTATGACTCATAACTTGAGCCTTAAGTACTTTCTTTGGGGTGAAGCGTGGGGAGTTAAGTACCTGAAAAGAAATGAAAACACATATTGGACAGATACAAGTTAATGTTAATTCTTAATAAGTATAGATGATGATGATGGTGTCAGACATCTATTTGGTGCAGTCATGCTGTCTTTACCCACAAATTCAGAATCAATTTATCACAAGGTTCAGTCGTTACAAAACTGAGTGGAGAGGAGCAAAGGACAGTAGCAGCTACTGTTACTGAACATAGAGCTCCACTTTGACATTTTGCACGATGGGGATGGATTGAGGTACACATACAGAATGAACAAGTGGCACTGTCAGCTGTTGCAAATCCTGTTGAGATGCAATGTTACTTTAATAGCGCTCCTGTGCACTCTGAAGCCTCAGTGATTGGAGAAAGGCCTAACTTGTTTTTCGTTATGTTAAACATTTTTGTTCTGGTCTTTAGCAATTTTTAAGTAAACTGCCTGAATTCTTGTATATTAGATGAAAAATACGTAGTTCTACCTATAAGTCAATATTCAAGTGTTCCAAACTGACATATGCCAGGAATTAGAGTGTTAGAACTATTGCTGTTTCATTGCTGTTGGGGGGAGACTAGATTTTTACATTAATTTACAGTAATAATGTATGATCAGTCATAGTTACAATTTCCACTGTGAGTAATTTCATCTGAGAAGAGGACAGATGTGGGCTGAGTGAACATCATTTTACTACTTGTAACAGCTTACCCAGATTGGGATAAAAGTGTGTTGTTAGACTCGCGCTATAATTTTTGTATGTTGACTGGAGTGCTTAGTCTTGTAGAGCTGCTGTTAATTATCATTTAGTCCCTAAGCATGTTAGATACCTCCTAATACAGATAGTCAGTCTTTTGCCAGAGTTTTGAATTAGCTTTCAGTAATACTTGGGGTAATCTTTCCCTCTCTGTTATGCTCAAAAGCTTCAGACTCATACTGTTCTCTTCCACAAGTAATGGATCAGCCTAGGTCAAGCCACATGAGCTTGAGAAAGAACAATGCACAGATAGAAAGTGGATGACAAGGGCTTAAACCAGTGAGTTGAAGAAGAAAACCTTCAGTATAAAGCTTATTAACAGGCATTGAATAGTCTGATAGTCTTTTTTTCCTTTTTTTTTTTTTTTTTAGCAAAGAGCATTTATCTTAGATCCCTCTTTCTGATGCAGTTTTACTTTGCCCTAATGCTTGTAGCCTTGGACTTTCCTAAGCATGAAAGAAGCTGACATTCTTTTAAGATTCCACCTTCTGGTAACATGGAATAAAATCAAACCCAATAACACAGAATGTGTGTCTTGAACTGGCCATTATTCTTTTTTGTTTTGTTGTTTTACGGAGTATGTCTCAACATTTTGTTTGTCTGATTTTTGTGCATGTCAAGCTCCCCTGCTTCTGTGTTTTCAAGCCGTGAGGAGATCCAGCTGCAACAGAAATAATTGTAGGGTGGTGTTGTGGTTTAACCACAGTAGGCAGCTAAACACCACATAACTGCTCACTAGAAAAGAAATGTGGGCAAGGAAGAACAAATACACTACCTGTAAAGATACAGCATTAGATATTGAAGTAGATTGTATTGGCTCACTGCATTTGTAGTAGTAGTGGAAGACAGGCTTTTACAAGGGTTTTTACTCACGTTGTCTTCCAGTATTGTATCATGGTATGCAATGATAAAGATGCAAGCAAGAAGAATAATGTAAAATTGCTGATTAAAGGCTTGATCATTCAAGATGACTGTCTTTACAGTTATTGAAAACTTTGGCAGCCAGTGAGATGAGCATTTTAGAAACTGTGCACTGCATGGATTGACTGGAAGGCAAGTTGAATCTCATGAGAAAGTGGGGTAAATGAGAATTTTTGATGTATAGGCAGATTGACTCTTACATGTATTGGTCTTATGCAAAACAACAAGAACAACGACCAAGTTTCAGATGAGATCTGAATATATTGGAAGATGGAGAGGAGCTGATGTAGCTCTCATTTTGAACCTAAGTGGTAAAAAGGGTGACAAAGATGTATTTGATACTGAGAGGAAAAAGTGGTCAAGGATTTCTCATTTGTCTCAAACATTCAATTTACTTTAGAAAAAAATGTATCTGTAGCAGTACATTACATTAAGCTGACACTCTTTCTGATGTACGCAGTATACCATCTATGCTTTTTCATTAAAAAAAAAATGCTCGAGTTGCCAGCAAGTCTCCAGATTGCTAATACGGTATTTCAGCTAATGTTTCTTACTCACCCTGACCAGACAACTCTCAAAATTATTATTCAGGTTAACTTCAGAGTAAGTGAAGGTTGGGTAGCAGTTTCATTTTTTCAACGTGGAAGAAGTTATCTTTCAAAGTCCTGAGTTACATTCTGCAATGATTTCATCATTGCAATGTATCCTGAACTGACAGCAATAAATTAACTGACATTTCACTTGAGACTAATTCCTGTCTACAGTTAAGAATTTTGCTTGGTGAAATGTTATGGCCATGCCAATTTTATTCTTGTTCATTTTGCTTAGTTGTGAAGGAACTGAAACAAGTGTCAATTCCAGAATTTTGTTGTAGTAGCTCGTAAGGGGTTTGCCATGATTCATTGCTATGTCTGTTTATAGCATCCACTGGATATTGTAACTTTCTATGTAGTCCCTCTTGATATACTAACCTCTTCCCGGTAACTTGAGATACATTTCTGTAGTTTCACTAACTTAACTGAATGTTTCAAAATATTTTTACTTTCATGTGACATTTGCCTTTTTCTGAGACTGAGGCCTCAGAAACTGTCAGTTCCGCTCAAAGTCTGCCACCGTTGTGATACAGTGACTTGAAGTCATGGGTAAAAGATGACAATGAAATGAAAATGAACTGCAAGTAGACTTTCTAATTGCATGTACAGATAAACAAATGAAAAAAATCTAAATGGTATCTGTCGTCTTGCGTAAGTGAGGGAAGGTTTCTCTTCCACACTGGACATTTGGTTTCATATCTTCCTCCCCGAGCTCTAGCTGTGCCATCCATCTTCTTCAGTGTTTCTGAAGTGGACTGTCTTAGAGCAAGAGCTCAAAGTTCAACACCCTGCTGTAAGCTCTGTTGGCTATGACAGCTGGTCACAGATCATCTGACTGCCCCGAACCCTCTGAGGCATTACTGCATCCATGGGCATTTATAAATTACAGCAGTTCTTGAAAGATTAGTTATTTTATTAATACTATGATAAAAGAAAAAAATAAACAAACCTGCAAACTCCCTGTGTCCTAAGCTGACCTGGTCTCTTGAGGAGAATTGCTTTGTGACCTCTCAAATTGAAAAGGTCTAACACTGAGTTGAGTAGCTGCCCCTTGTTAGTGGTGCAGCTGCATCTTGATGGTGGAATGGCTCTAGATCTAGAGGGAATGACAATGATGAGGCAAGTTTAAAGCTGAATTTTTGTTTCCCTCTGCCCCTTTAAACCTTAATTTGAAATGTCTTTCTGCAGAAATAGGACAAGTTATTGGTAACCATCAGAGGCTCCTCAGTGTCTGCCCCATTGTATGCATTGTGATCCCACCAAGTGACATTTGGTAGGAAATCGAAAAGGAAATGTCTGTCACCAAGTATAAGCAAATAAACCCAATACTGTACTAGGTGGGAATAGATATATCTGAATTTAGTCCCAGTCTAGTGACTATGCACAATGGGAGTCTTAGACTCAACAAAGTTTAGAGCAATCACCTTCATCTTGTTCAGTAGGATGTCCCCTGATTGTGTTCTGCCCAAAACAGAATTCTCTTTTCACTTTGATTTTTTCGTTATACACCTGATCGTCATACTTTTTGATGTTCAGTAAGGCTGGTATAAGGCCTTACTGTGTTATGTGGTTACCTTACTGGTAATGTGTTACTAAGAAAAACTTTTTTCATTCATTAATTGAAATAGTCATACATGCATGTTGTTATGCATCTTTGACCATTCAGCTGTGCTGGATCTTATGTCAGTCAGTCTGTCTTGGTTATGACAGCTCATGAAATGTGTTTCAAGTACTGCCTGTTCTCTTTAATTCTCTAGAGAACTAAAATAAAAAAAGAAGTTGTTTATTTTTTCATTTACATCTCTTTCATAAAGCCATAGTAGGTGGTGCTATGAGATTTTCAATATTTAGTCAGTGTCAGAGGTTCTGTGCATACATATAAGCATTTTAGAATTCTATATCAGATATATAAACCTTATCTATATGCATACTATTATAAGCAAATTATATCTTTACTTTCGATGAATCTTGATCTTAAGAAGGTGTCTGGAGTATTCAGGCCAGAAAACTGCTGCCATTCCTAGAACAGCATTGAAATGTACATACCTGGGGAAGAAAAGCCAAGAATGGCTGTTCTATTCACCATGTGGGCTTTCTTTTCCTACACTGGTAGTGCTGCCATAGGTCATCAGGAATTTCCTACAGTCCTGTAGTTGGACTGTAGTTATTATCAGGAAAAGGTTCTTCACCCAGAGGGTGGTTGAGCACTAGAACAGGCTCCCCAGGGAAGTGGTCACAGCACCAAGCCTGACAGAGTTCAAGAAGCGTTTGGACAACACCCTCGGGCACATGGTGTGATTCTTGGCATGTCTTGTGCAGGGCCAGGAGTTGGACTCAGTGATCCATGTGGGTCCCTTCCAACTCAGCTTATTCTATTGTTCTATGACTCCAAACTAAAGTCTGCTTCTTAGGCATTGCTAACCTCAGTGATGGATTTGTGGATAAAGACAATGTTATGGCAGCTGGTTCTGTATTACAGCTAATGAAATGGTTCATTCTTAGATTTGGACGGTGATAACACAACAAAGTTTTGAAATTCACGAAGTAAAAGTAAATTAGACCTGCATTTATTAAGAACTTTGTGTCTTAGTTTTACTCCTACATCTTACTCATTTGATCAGGATTACAGTCAGTGAATTGGGAATTTTTATTCAAGGAATCTCTAGTTCAGCATATGGAATAAAGGAGGATGAATGAATTACTAGGGCCTTGAGTGGTTACCAACTAATAATTAAACACACAGCTATCTTGGTAATCCTTGAATGATGCAAGCTTCACATCATCTTGTCATGTGACTAGTAGATAGAGATGCAGCAGGTTTGTTTTTTTTTTAAGATCATGTGAAATTTTTGTTCAGGGTGTAACTGTTATGATCCTGAAGATAATCCTTCATAATAAAAAATGTTAACTTCGCATTGCGTTTTCTAAGTTGCTATATTTTGTATTAGTAAAAGTACAGAAGATTGGTAAATACAAGATATAAAAATTACATGTGCATTATTCCTGCTGTTTATGATTGACTTGGCGTTGTGTTTAGATTTTGGATTTTAACTGATTTCATTAGGTAAGCTATTTTGTTTTTATAGCAAGTATTGTTTGCATTCTGTGTGTAAATTTAAGGTTAAAAAGTGTAAATTTAAGGCGTTCATCTTGAATGCCATCACATGGCGTGTACAGGACAGCCTCATGATCAGACCCAGCCAGCATGGCTTTATGAGAGGCAAGTCCCATTTGACCAACTTGGTCTCTCTTTATGACAAGGTGACCTGCTTAGTGGATGAGGGAAAGGCTGTGGGTGTTGTCTACCTAGACTTTAGTAAGGCCTTTGCCATTGTTTCCCACAGCATTCTCCTGGAGAAAATGGCTGTTCATGGCTTGGATAGCCATGTGCTTCACTGAGTAAAAACAGGCTGGCTGGCCAGGCCCAGAGAATGGTGGTGAATGGAGTTACATCCAGCTGGTGACAGCTGGTGTCCCCAGAGCTTAGTACTGCGACAAGCCCTGTTTAATACCTTTATCAAGGGTGTGGATGAGGGGATGGAGTGCACCCTCAGTAAGTTTGCCGATGACACCATGCTGGGCACGTATGTTGATCTGCTGGAGGGTAGGAAGCCTCTACAGAAGGATCTGGAGAGGCTGAATCGATGGGCTGACACCTGATGGTCTGAGGTTCAACAAGGCCAAGTGCCAGGTCCTGTACTTAAGTCACATCAACCCCAGGCAGTGCTACAGGCTGGGGCAGAGTGCCTGGAAAGCTGCCCAGCAGAAAAGGACCTGGGGGTGCTGGTTGACAGCAGCTGAACACGAGGCAGGAGTGAGCTCAGGTGGCCAAAAAGGCCATTGGCATCCTGGCCTGTTTCAGCAAGTGTGGCCAGCAGGATGAGGGCAGTGATGGTCCCCCTGTACTCAGCACTGGTGAGGCCACACCTTGAATCCTGCGTACAAGAAACATGTTCTGGTCTGGAGTAAGTCCAGAGAAGGACAGTGAAGCTGGTGAAGGGTCTGGAGTGCATGAGGAGTGGCTGAGGGAGCTGAGTGTGTTTAGCCATGAGAAAAGGAGGCTCAGGGGAGACTTTATTGCTCCCTACAACTACGTGAAAGGAGGTTGTGTGTGGGTGGGGGTTAGTCTTTTCTCCAGGTAACAAGTGACAAGACAAGAGGAGACACCCTCAAGTGGTGCTGGAGAAGCTTTAGATTGGATATTAGGAAAAATTTCTTCACCAAAAGATTTGTCAAACATTGAAATAGGCTGCCCAGGGAAATGGTTGGGTCACCATCCCTGGAGGTATTTAAAAGATGTGTGGATGTGGCACTTGGGGACGTGGTAGGCTTGGCAGTGTTAATGGTTGGATTTGATGATCTTAAAGGTCTTTTCCCACCTAAACAATTCTATGCTGTTAAAATGAAATGGATGATTGTAATGGCAAGCATTCTGCATAAGTCGCCTATGCCACCTTTTTCTGGCAAGCATATGATATCATGAAATTATTTTACTATAAAGTATTGTGTAACATGCTGTACATTACTGAAAACAGCTTTACTGGTGGTATACAGAATTACTTCAGTGAATTATTTTTAAAACCT
Source organism: Eulacestoma nigropectus (assembly GCA_013397775.1). NCBI lineage: Eukaryota > Metazoa > Chordata > Aves > Passeriformes > Eulacestoma > Eulacestoma nigropectus. The sequence continues at coordinate 1,036,847 of VZTE01001513.1, forward strand.
TTTTCACTTCTTCACAGCATATATTCTATCATTTTAGAGGAATTCTGTTGTCTTGCTCTGCTGTTCTGAAGGCATTTGTCTCTGTTACCAAAATTAATTAATCTGACAGGGGTCAGAGGAAATATCTGTTGGTTGCCTGCATGGTTTTGCTCCATGCCAAGCAGTATGCTTGTTATCATTATGAATTCTTACCTAAAATGGATAATAAAGTGCTTGTATGGCTAAGTGAAGTAATTCATTGCTTTCCAGATGCTTACTAAGCACTTAGTTCCTGAAGTCAAGTATCGGGGTCCTGAGCTTCTGGATGCTTAAGATTTGTTCCAGGAAGACAAAATTGATTTGTACTTGTAAGTCCTGAGTGACTTCACTGTTGATGTCAGTGATGGAAAGACCTGCAGCTAAACAAACTTGAACTGACCAATATAGTTGTGATCGAGATAAATTTACTGGAGGTGAGGGGTGGGAAGAAGAGATTGTGCAGCAATTGGTTAAATGAAACTATTGTTTGTCCAGGGTTTCTGGCTCTGATTCTAGTAATTAACTTAATTTCTGCTGTTACTCTTCTGTGGGGGTTATGACATCTGCAGTATGTAAAAATTAGTTTCCTTTGTATGGGTTAAAATTTTACTTCAAATAAATTAATGTCTAAAATTAGAAAGTAAACATTGATGAATCTGATTTTTAATGACTAGCAGCAGAAATCTTTTAAATACGCTATAAAATTACACTTGAACATACACTGAGAGGGATTTAATGAATGTAAACTTTTTAAAAAAGGAATGGGAAGACTTATGTAAGATATAGGTGGTCATACTGAGAATCGGGAGTTCAGGAAGGAGAACTAAGAATAACTTCTGAACAGCAAACACGGGATTTTAAATTACCTTAATTTAAATTAAAAGCATAAAATCATGTGTCTTAAGGCTGTTAGTCTTTAAATGGGGCGAATTTTGATTCTGATCTGTGTCAGTGAAGAGTTTTATCTTGAAGTCTTGTGAGTAGCACTCCAATTTCCATGTGACTAATAAAATACAGATACTTTGGAGTTTAGTCAGTGAACAAATATGAATTATTGTTCAGATTTAGATAGTGAAAGAAAAGAAAATGTGGGTTCAAAGCTGGTTAAAAATCTGAGAGTATCTGTTATTAAGAAGTATTGATACTGGAATTTAGGCAAGAGAAGGAAAAATAAGATCAGTCAGGAAAACCAGTCCTATGGTTGCTTATGGGCCTGGTCATGCACATTTGACTTGCTAATGATTTTTTAGTATGATTAAAAACTCCCAGAGCTCATGACATCAAAAAATTCATTGTGTGGAAAAGACTAAAACATTCCTTATTGTTGGCTTCGGTGTTATGTTTGGCTTTGAAGAAACTGACTTGTTTTACAGTTTCAGTCAAAGATCAACACAATCATTTGAGCCTTGACTTTCTCTTCCAGGAGTCTGACAGAGCTGGCAGCATTTTTGTCTGTCAGGCTTTTGTTGTTTAAGATCAATTCTTTGACTCACTGACACTGTAATGAGGAGTAAACAAGCCCTACTTCTTTGCGACATTTTGTAGTATGTTTTTAGTGGGTTCTGAATTTAGCAGTGCTGGTTTAACAGTTGTTAAATCATGTAGCCGTAATAAACTTCTTTACTAGTGATAATAATTGAGTCAAGGAAATTAGTCTCACAGCCCCCTGTGGAGGTGTTTGCCTTTGGTCCTGAGAGTGTCAGCTTTGGCCCTCCACTGCTACCTGTCTGCTTGCTTCAGTTCAGAATACCATCTTCCCACTTCTCCTCTTGCATTTAACCACTACTTTTTGGTAGCAGAATTTCAAGTGTCCTGCTTGGCCTTTTGTCCCAGTGATAAATGTGGTAGATAGTTGCAGGACCACATGTGCTTCTGATCAACTACATGAATGAATGTTCTAATATATGGGGCTTAAAAATATGTCTGTCTGAGAATAGGTACTCAATTGTACAAGTACAATTTAGAGGATACGGTACTGCTGAGAAGCAAAGATTTAAATTTCAGGTAATTTCTCTGATTAGAGAATGTAATGGTGATGTCCCTTAAAACCAAGTTAAGAGTCAACGTTTACAAGTACTGATCCTGTCTAGCAGGTATATAGATATCTGAAGCCTTTTGGATATCTGATGTTAAAAAGAAGACAGGACTTTGGGTCTTGCAGAACCTTCAATACAAATAAATCTAAAAAGATAAAATTATTTAATTCAAGATTCCATTGATTTTAATTTTTATTCTGTGTTCCAACCAAAGAAATGTTATTTTTGTTTACTTCTCGGTGGTTGGTTGCTGTCTGTTCACCATGCAACTTATTCTTCATTGGTGACATTTTCAGCAGACCTGAAAGTTATGAGAATTAGGTAGCAAGAGTTAAAGGAAAGTTATGTTGGCATGATTATTTAAGGAAATTTGACTCTTGTATTCCAAATTCCATCTGGGATGAGCTAAAGCATTCTTCCCATGATTTTTCAGTACTTTTATACAGTCATTAATGTTAAAATCTATCACCAACAAGTGAAATTGTGTATTCATAATATAGAACAGGTTACCTGCTTATTTATCTGGAAAATAATAAAGTTACCCTTCACCGGGAATTAGTTGTAAAGTTTTAGATAAGGAAGTAATCTCTTCGGGATGAGGAAAAGAAAAACCTTCCAGGCAGCCCAATGTTATATAATGAAGTTGGCCTGAAGTAAATTAACCATGTCTGTTCCTTGATTTGAGTTTCTGTTAAGAATTCCATGCAGACATAAGTTTTTCACTCAGTGAACAAAAAGACAGGAAGGGAAAAAATCTCAGATAGTTTGAAAACACTAAATCAGGGAAACTCTCGCATGAGGGAATGTTGCCATTGACAACACTTCATTTTTCTGACTACTCCCTCAGTTGCTAGAGGAATTCCATTGGTCATGGGAGACCAGGTTCAATGAAGTCCTTTTTCACCGAAGAATTATCCTGTACCTGTTACTTCTAGGTTGCTGCTGGACATTTTGGTTATGACATGCTTATAGTCTCTTGTCTAATAAAGTTTCCCATTGTAGAAGTTAGAAATTCACCAAGGCTAAAAATGGAATTCAGGGGACCTACCAGTGGGTGAATATCGTAATTGTGAGAGAGAAGATTAACTTTCAGCATTTCCCTGACAATGTGCATTTTTATCTGAAGTGAGGCAGAAATAAGAGAGTGCAAAAGGCTGCTTTCAATCAGAGAAGGGATTGGCTTCTCTGCTTTATGTAAGTCCTCAAACCAAGTGCACCTTAGTAGAAAGAGGTTACGACTTATTTTTGTCATGTAATGGTAAGGTTCTTTTTGATTGCAAACTGCCTTTATAGATTGAATAAGAGGTACATCATTGCCAAACTGATCAAACTGGAGACTAACAAAAGGTGCAGCTCATGTAGTTAATTTTCTGTTCCACTGTTGTAACTGTAGGGGAGTGTAACTATGTGTTGAGTTGAATTAACTTTAAAATGCATTGGTACAAGTATGTTTTACTAATCATCAGTTGCTATAGATAGTGAAGGTTCTATAAGGAAAATAATAAGGGTCCTGCATTAGAGGTGGCACAATAAGAAACTATTAATTTAGTTGGAAAATTTTATTTTGTTGTTTTCAGGTCATATTGAAGCCTGAAATATCTAATCTATAATGCCTAAAGAAGAAAGAATTTCTTCCCCTGTAAAAATTAGATACATAGTTGCTGTCGGAAGCATTTTATCAAATTCTAGTCTAGCATTTGGAGTTCTCTTCTTTTATATTATAAGAACTTAAACTCTGTATCTCATTCCATTAATGAAGTCCTAAACCTGGCTTAAATATTTTCAACGAACAGTTAGAAAAGAGGTGAGTGCAATATTGTTATATCATGCAAAATATTAATTTGTCTTAATGAGAGATTTAGTTAAAGGAATGTAAACAGTGAATGTGTTCAAAATATATCAACAGTCTCTACATAAAACAACAAAAACTGATTTTTTGGATATTCAGATTTAATTCAAATATGTTATTTAATACAGAATGACCTTGTTAAGTCAGTAGTTAATGTTTTCATAATAACATTAATTCTGTCTCTTTTCAGGTACTTTATATAGAATAGTTTACTGCTGTGTAATTTATTACCTATAGGATTCCTGCTAATATCCATTATCTTGTAAATATTACTAAATTTTCACATTTGTATTTTCCAATGTCCTTTGTGTTTAGATTGTCAAAAAAAAAAAAAAAAAAAAGGAAAAAAAAAAAAAAANGAAAGAAAAAAACAAAAAAGAAAAGGCAAGGGATTTAATTTTTCCTACTTACCACCAGTTCAGGCAACTTGTCTTCTTAGGCAATATTACCACTGATTTAAATGTTGACATTTAAGTTTCTGTTGGTTGAATCTTTCCTTCTCTTTACTGTGTCATAGTAGGCTGACAAAATTACAGCATTTTTAACAATTAATCCATTTTTTCCAGGTAAAACTGGCATTCATCAGCCTTCTAATTCATCCGAGTATTTTAGAGGACATAGCAATGTCTGACATTTGCTTTTGTGTTTTGCAGACCAGGTATTCCTACCCTTTTATATTTTAAAGTGAAGCCCTGATTTTTATTTCATTAAGAGTCTCTTATACTATAAATCTAATCTGTTTTGAGATTTAAGTTAAAAACTGCTGCTGAACTCAACTTAGTGGGTAAACCAACTACTTTATAGAGTGTTTGCTAACAGAGGTAGCTATTTTATTGATGAATATGGAAAAAGCATATAGTCCAGTGCTTTGTTCCATTCCTCTAATTTGTGGCACCAGTAATAATAGATGATGAATGAGATATCCAAAACATTAATAAATTATCTGAAGATGTGTACTAAATCAAAGAGGAGGAGACTAAGAAATAATCTCATATAATGCCTCCAAGAAAAGTAAGCTAATTCCAGAGTCATTTATTCAGCGATATGCAAAAACCCTGAGAAATTTGTTGAAATTGAACTGCTATAGTTAGTACGAGATTAATATAACTCAGCATTTCAAATGCGCTATTATAGACATTTGGATCACCAGTTTCAGGTGGCGTAAAACTTACAGACTAAAATCACTCTTAAATGTTTAAGTTCAAACGTTGAGTTTAAGCATGTTTAAAATAAAACCCAGCAATTTTGCCCTACATTGATGATACTTACATCCTCTTCCCTAAATTCATCTATCCACTAACAGGATTGAAATTTTCAGCAGTTTTCTGCTGGGGTTTGCATTCGGTAACTTGATGATTCTGTGTAAAATAGTTACTTGTTCTAAGAGAAACTGTGCAGCCTTTCATTTTTCTTAGCAGTGAAGTTTCTATGTTTTGTCCATTTGGATGCCACAAGCCATAGTTCTGGTGACACTGGGAGTCTCAAAAGGAGTCTTCATGTCAGAAGAGGCATTTGGCCACTTATGCAGTATTCATGTGCCACTTTGTTATGGACAGGCAGCGTCCAAGTACTGGGCTGGTTTTATGCAAGCAAACTACTGCCATTCATATTAATCTATTTCTTAATGTTAGCAAGTCCATTGAAATTCAGTCACCATGACAAAATAGAGTGACATTTAGGGAGTGCAAGTGTTGGTAGAAGTAAAACATCTTGGAGGTGGTATAACGTTTTCTGTTTCACAAATTGACACTTGGAGTTTTTATGAATGTGATTTTTACCACATTTAGATAACCTGTGTGTGAACTTAGATAAATTTGTCATCAAAATGATCAATATTATCTTTTGTCCTCCCTCTGTTCCCATTTTTTGATATTTTTCCTTCCATGCCTTGCACCTTTGCTGGAGTTCATATGGCTGTACAGAACTAACCAGCTGATTGATAATACATTTTTTCTTTGTTGGGGTTATACAGTGAGTTGCAAAGTAGTTAAATGTTTTCGGGATGAAGTTAACTAAACATCCTAAAGACTATACATTCTACATCAAGGACAATGGAAGACCCTTATCCCTGATGATTTTTGATCATATCTGATCAAATCTGATCACCTGTGGATACAGGTAACTAAACTTACCTACCTAGTTGTATTGAATGTGCCCATTTCCATGTTGATTTCTCCTGTGTGAAATAGTGCCAGAGGACAAATTACTGTGCAACAGAGGCAGTAGGTGGTTTTCTATGTTTCATGGATTCAGCTTCATTTTTGTGACTAAGATTATGCATAGACTGTTGGATACTAAGCCACTCCTACTGAACTTCTGGATTTTTTTCACTCAGTTGTCCCTGTCGTGATCCCTTTAATAGTCTTAGTGATCTGAACTGGCTATAGTGTCTGGATGGTGGCTTGCTATCCCTGAATTCATAATGTTTGTCTTAACTGGACATTTTTTAGGTACACTATTTTCTTATTTCCCAGAATGTGTTGTATTGATCTTCTTTCCACATATAGCCTTAATCTAACCTTTAACTGTGGAATTTATTGTAATTGCAGTTCTTCTCATAAAAGTTGTCATCAGAAAGTATCACCAATTGCTTTCTACGTTCTGTTTCCTCTCAGTTTTTGGTAAATACAATGAATATTGTTAATCATATCCTACTTCTAATCATCAATCTTCAAGATGAGTAATTAACATACTTTTTTAAAATAGTAATAAACAGTATTTTCTTTTGTTTCTAATTTAATCTAGGTTCAGGCATCTTGTGAAAAGGTTTATATAAATTCTAACTTAAATGAATCATAGAATCACAGAATATCCTAAGTTGGAAGGGATCCACAGGGATCATTGAGTCCAACTCCCAGCCCTGTACAGGACAGGCCCAAGAGTCACACCATGTACCTGAAAGCATTGTCCAAATGATTCTTGAACTCTCTCAGGCTTGGTGCTGTGACCACTTCCCTGGGGAGCCCATTCCAGAGCCCAGCCACCCTCTGCGTGAAGAACCTTTTTCAAATATCCAACCTACACGTCCCCTGACACAATTTCAGGCTGTTCCCTTGGGTCCCGTCGCTGGTCACCACAGAGAAGAGGTCAGCGCCTGCTTCTCAGTTTCCCCTCTTGAGGAAGTTGTAACTGCAATGAGGTTTCCCCTCAGTCTCCTCCAGGCTGAACAGATCAAGTGATCTCAGCCCCTCTTTGTATGTCTTCTCCTCTAGAGCCTGCATCATCCTTGTGGCTCTCCTGTGTGCGCCCTCCAATAGCTTTATATCTTTCTTATATCGTGGTGCCCAAAACTGCACACAATATTCAAGGTGAGGCCGCCCCAGTGCAGAGCAGAGCGGGACAGTCACCTCCCTTGCCCGGCTGGCGATGCTGTGCCTGATGCACCCCAGGACACGGTTGACCTTCCTGGCTGCCAGGGCACTGCTGATTAGTATTCAGTTCACCACTGACCAGGACCCTCAGTCCTTTTCCACAGGGCTGCTGTCCAGCCTCTCATTCCCCAGTCTGTCCATACATCCAGGGTTGCCCTGTCCCAGCTGCAGAATCCAGCATTTGCCCTTGTAAATTGTCATACAGCTGGTGATTGCTGAGCCCTTTAATTTGCTGAGATCCTTCTGCAAGGCCTCTCTGCTATTGAAAGAGTCAACAGCTCTTCCCAATTTAGTGTTGTCAGCAAACTTATACCTTTGAGTCTTGCATCCAAATAATTTATGAATACACTGAAGAGCACTGGCCTAAAATGGAGCCCTGCAGAACCCCACTAGTGACTGATTGACAGCTTGATGTAACCCCATTTACTGTAATGTAAATGAATGTGCTGTATTTATGAGTCAGAGTAGGACTTCTTTGGCTCAGTCAGCCCATACTTAAAGCAGTTGTTAAATTTTACTTATTTTTCTTCATAGCTGACATGACCAGGTTTGTAATTTTTAACAGTCAAGTTTAAAGAGACGTGGGGATATCAAACATTTTTAGAAACTAGAAATTATATCTATTTTCTAAATTTATTAGGTATTTACATGTAAAATATATATGTAGATTTTATTAGCGTATTTGTCTTATATTTCCCACTATTTTCTTCTGGCTGTTTATATTGGAGTTTCACATATAGATGTAGGATCTTTACTTCACCTTTCCATTTATCTTAAGGTCTGCCTTGGCTACAGAAGTATAAACCTTACAGCCAGTCTTTGAGGTGGTTAACTCATAGCACTGAATTGTAGAAAAGAAACCAGGGTCTTTCTGCATTGGTATCTGTGGTGTTCACATGCGGTCAGTGATGAGAGTGGAATGTATTTCCTGTTTCTGCAGACCTCTTTCTGCAGACCTGCAGACTTTCTTGTTATGTTCAGAATTAAATCAAGATCTGTCGAAGACCAAAAAGTTGTTTCCCAATGAGGGAAAGATTGAAGAGAACTTATTTGCTTTATCAGTATTTGTCGTGTTGCCAGACCTTAGTTTAAGGAAAACAGCTATTAAGTAAGCAACAGAATCCCATCATATATTCACTAACTTTCTCTTTATGTTCAGTGTGAAATCAAGACTTTTTTAAAAACCAGAAAAGTCCATTAAAGAATGTTTTAGAGGTTAAGGTGATTATTCATGGTTGTGGTAATGTTACTTTGAGTTTCTTCTGTCACTGGTCCATTACAGGCACTTGAGTAAGCATTGTGTATCTACATGAGTGTGCTGATTTCTCTTTTGGTTGTGGAGAATGTCGCAGAATCCCATAGTGGATAAATCTCACTTGAAATTAATTGGAGCTACCAGACAAAAAGAGAATAGTTGCAGAACTTGAAGTGTACAAAGCTCAGCTAGATAAAAGCTGAATAGCCTCTGCACCTCATTCAGTTATATATAAAAACAGAAAGATTCTGCATTTTGCAGAAATTAAAATATCTATATTGATATTAAAATATGCTGAGAAAGGGATCCAGCAGCTCTTGCTTTACCAAAACTGGTGCATGATCCTTTAGTACAACAGCAATTAAGGCCTGAATTGGGAGAGCCCTTCTATAGAACAAGACGTGATCTGATCTTTTTGAGAGTAAAATGCAATATCCACTCTTTCATATGAATAGACTTAAAGAAGAACAACATTAATTGTGGAAGATAATGATTGCACATTGTATAATCTTAGAAAATAGTCAATTCTTCACATGAAAATGTGTGCAATTTGTAATTTTGTATTTTATGCTTCAATAAATAGGTTATCCAAAATAAAAATTGAATTGCAAAGAATAAATTTTCAGCCATGTAAAAAAAAAAGTAACCAATTCAGTTAATATATTTAGTGATGACAACAGAGGAAGCCTTTGGCCTTAAGCATATTACATGAAAAATAAGGATCTTAAATGTAGTGTTGTCCTCTGTCATAAATGACATCTGTGGGCTTGTTAAAATCCAGGAGTGCATGACTAAGATTCTTTGAAAAAGAGAAATAAACTTTTAAGTAGCAAAATGTGAATATTAAATAAGTGCAAACTGCTTGTTTGCCCAGTCTATTTAAGTATAAATTATATTTCATCATTTCTGATAAATCGGCAGTGTATTATTTAAATAAATTTTAAACACAATAGAAGAATGTCTGTAATTGGCAAATTAAATTTTGCTACCAAAATTAAGATCGCTTAGTTTGGAGTACTTCTAGGTTAACATATTATTGAGAAGTTCCTGTTGAATACTGCAAATCAATACAATGAAGGGTTAATTGTGAAAACTGGTATAAGTTTTATTTTCTTATAAATCAAGAAGCTGGTAAAATGTACACTTACTACTGATCATTAGAATACAAAACTATCTGTTAAAATCAATTAACATACATATCTGATGGCTTGATTATATAAATATGAAAGTCAAATAATTGTAATCGTTAACCATGGCTTCAGGTCATACGAGTTGTCAGCTCAAAAAAACTAGAGGAGAAGGGGGTTAATTTGCATATATTTAATGTGGCATGCTGTACATGTGGGAATTTGAGATAAACCTTTGCTGGTAATCTGCTTGTTTTTATCTAAAAATCAACTAGGAAACGTGGGTCATAACAGTCAAATGAGCTATGTCTTGCATTGATAGGAGTTGATTCAGTAGTCTGGGATTTAACATTTTGCTATGTTTTAATATTTTAAAATTGATTGTTACCTTAGAGACAATTGGAAGAAGCTGGTTAAAAAGTTATTCAGAAATACTCAAAGTTTTTGCCAAGAACATACTCAAAATTATCCTATAACGTTGTAGGACCCAGTTACTTTTACAGTTTTTAGTTAGACTTACCAACATGTATAATAAACACTTTTTTACTTTTTATGATTAAAAAAATCAGATACAGGAAAAAATTTTATGTAGTACTGTACTGCATCACAAAAGTATCTTTCTATGTGAAGTGGACCACAGATAATCTTTAATTTTTGTAATAAATAGAGGGGAGGAATTGTGGCAGAAGAATGACTCTTCTGGTCTTGAAAGATTTATGCGTTATTTAAGTTCTCAAGTATAATAATTGACTGCAGGTTTCTTTTATTTATTTTTTTCTTTGATAATGCAAAATATTTTGTGTAACTTACAGCAATTCCAAGAATCCTTGAAAAGTGGGTCAGAATACAGTGGTCAGTACCTTACATTAACTATAATTTGGTTAAGCAGGTCTGTCCAGCCTTTCTCTTTCTCCCTGTGTTTACTCTTAAGTATTAAAAAAAAATCCTAAATTTTGATATTACATGGTAATCTCTTTCTAAAATTTCTGTGTTTCTTATATTCATGAGTTCCCATAGGAAGGAAGCAGCAGTATGTGGTTTCTTTTGGTCTGATTTGTATCTTCAAACTAAGAAACTTTCTGGTGATGGCAATATCAAAAGGTGGAGAATGGAATAGCTTGTTGCTCAGTCCTTTTACTGTGAGCCTTATTTACAGTTTTGCCATTGTAAATATTTGAAATTTGTTCGTAGATATAGGGTACAATCAAGTTCCTTATCACCCAAATTAACTTGAGTGCCAGCAAGGGAGCCTCCCTATTGCAGCACAGCTTCCCAGATTGGGCAGAGTAGAGAATGCACACAATTGCTTGATTTTGCTGTTCTCCTCTGTGAAGTACACCTGAACGTCAGTGCCTTTTGCTTTAGTCTTCTGTTGACAAATCTTCCTCATGATCTGTTGCGTAAGGCACCTATACAATGTTTGAGGGCTGACGGTGGAAAGGACCAGGTGGCAGAAGAGAGGAAGGGAATCAAATTCAGTTTCTGTCTTTGTCTCTTGTGTAGGGTGGAATTTGCATGTGATTCCAAGTGGGAGAAAGGTGGCAGTATCCCAGGTCATTGGCTGGTTTGTGTCCTTCTTGAAATGATTTACATGTCTCATTTGAGCAGGGAATTACAACCCTCCAGCCTAGACAGAAGTAGTTGTCTGAGGAGGTGAGTTCTGTAACTATAGATGGGAAGCCCCAATTAAACATGAAAGTAATTAAAAAATAAGTAAATTTTGAAAGGAAGAAAAAAATTTGGATTTAAGACATCAGTAACTGTAATTACAGTTTTAGCTCTACTGTAACTCAGTGTTGAAAAATCACTTTGCTACCAGAGGCTCCAAAGTTGCGGTTGAATGCTCTATGACTAAATGGTTCTTCCCATAGAAGGTCTGATTCCAGTACCTCCAGAGCCATTGTATGTCTCAGTCATCCTCAAAATCTTTTAATGCATAAAAGTATAGACTGCTTTTACAAGGACCCATTGCTTTTAAAAAGAAGCATTTGGGATATATATGATTTGTTTTGGGGGTGAATGGGATTCAGAGATGTGGTGTGGGAATGAATTGTCGTTTTCAAACAGAAATCTGTACACTAAATGAGAATACCTTAATAAAAAAACCAGTCTCATTTGTCCCACTTCAGAAACACATACTGTGAGAAGAAAGTGCTTCACGTTCCTTAAAATATAGAAGTTTTTGTACTGTTGTGTCTTGGGGCTTGCAGTGTTATTAGCTCAAAGGGGAGGTATGCTTTTTCATGATGACTATATTTAGCCAGGAGGAATAGTCCTTTTTAAAGCAAATTGAAATGAGTGTATGAGAGCGTGAAATTATCAGCAGCGCTGGTGCACATTTACATTACTTCTACATACTCTTTTGAATGACCACACAACAGAACAAGTACTTCATTTCCACTGTGTTGATTTTTCTTGACAAAACATGGCAGTCTATCCAAAGGAGGGTGTTTAGCCAAGATAAATATAAAATTTATGATTAAGCAAAGTGTTTTCTTATTATAATCCCTAAAGAGAATTTGAGACTTGTTAAATATAACGTGCCCAGGTAGTTTTAAGAGTAAATTATCCTTTATGCTTTTAAATGCTGAAATACAGCAGAACCATCAGCAATTTGAGATATTACTTGCAGAAACAACACTGCACACTGACTCCCTTTGAAACAAGTAGCAAAAACCCATGCATGTATACAATATATAACCTTAGGTTTGATGTATCCCTTCATTTTTACAGTCCAGTGCAGAGATAAAGAATCCGTGTCAGTAGCGTGGTTTGTAAAACTGTCTCGCTCTTTCCTGTATATAATGTGTGTTATGGAAGAAAGCAAATAAACCTTTTTGATAGAGTGCATAAAAGCTGATAACACGATTACACTTGTGGCACATTTCTTCAACTGCTATATTTACAGAATACCACTTTGAAGAAAGCTATGGTGACTGTCAATATTATTCATTAAAATAAATGGAGACTGAAAATTGACTGGGGAGAAGAGTGGATTTTGACCTTTGTGGTACCAGTGTTGCTTTGGAGTGCAGTATTCTAATTCAATTGTGAATGTACTTAGATAGTGGATATTAAATGATCTCACTGTATTCTTTCAAGGACTATGAACTTACAAAATCAAGGATAACATTAGATGTCAGCCAAGTATTTTGTCCTTCTCGTGGTTTGTCTTTACATCTGAATTAGTGCCAGTTTGCACAGATTGTGTGTCAGCTTAAATACAAGAAACAGGCCTCAGTCTGCTTGAACTCGTTCCACCAAAGACTTCTAAAAACTTTCCGTAGTCTGCAAACTGTAATGGTTGTTTCACATTAAGTTGCTTTGTAGAATTATAAAACAGCTTTTCTTGTGCTTTCAAATAAAATGTTGTCATCTGCTAATGAATGAGATACCATCTGTAATAATTAAGGTTATTCTACTTGTTTTTCCCCTGCAGCAAAACTTCTGAAGGTTTGTGGAAGACAATAAGAGAACCACCAAGAAGGCTATTGCAGTGTTGTAAGTACTGCACCCAGGAAAAAAAAAAAGAAATGTGAATTGAGAATGTTGTAAAGAGATTTTCATTTTGGGGGGGAAAAATGAGCTACATGAAGGGATTACGTGTAAAATACAGAGCAGGATGTATTGTAGCAATCGTGTTAATAATTTACAAGGGAAAAACTGCACTCTTGTAAAATCTAAAATTGTATCCTTGTGCAGGGTAATCAGGAATTCACCAATAGCAGTGAAAAATATTTCTCTATCCACCAAAGATTGATCTAGTTTATATACATTTGTGTATTTAAAACTATCAGAATTTAGAAAATCATTGTAGTTTTGTAGGTTTGTCATTTGTTTTAGTGACTTATTGTTTAGGTTATTTTGCAGAATTATTTATTCGCTGATTTATTTATGTATTTCATTATTTATTTATTTGATTATTTAGTAAATTATTTATCTGATGAATTATTAATATATCTTCATGACATGCTTTAAATTATTTATAACTTAATTTTGAGTTTATTGCTTTTCGACGCTGCATTGTTACTGACTAGTTTTGATTTTTTTTCTTGGTTCTTGAAAATTAAAGTACTAGCTCTAAGGCAAAAGTATATTCTTTGCAGAATCCATAGATGGTTTTCAATGAAGTAATTTACCATGTAGATACTAATTTTGTTTAGTTTTATATTGCTTAATACCACTTTTCTACTTATTTAGCTTTTGCTTCTATGATTCCATAGGTGTGTCAAGATCAAATGAGTGACCTTTAAGGGGCAAAGACAAATGTTTACTTTAAACTGTGTAGAAATACAGTAGTTTTATTTCCCCTTCATAAGTACTCTTTAATTATTCTTCAAGTTAACATGAGATATTTTTGTCCCAGTAAAATGAATGTTTTTAAAATAAGATTTTTGATATTTGAACTAATACATTTAACTTTTAATAAGAAAATAAAATATGCACATTAATAACCCATATAGAGAGTTCTTTTTTAGTGGCAAGGTTTTAAATACATGGGGACGAATGGTGGTATTTTTAGATACATGCAGAAGAAGATACGTATTGCGGGGAGAAAGTGGATAGTAGGGATTTTTTACTTCTGCAGAGTTTTTTGTGTGCATGGGAATTTATAAGCTCTTCAAATTTAACATGTCTGTGTTACTGTATGTAAACTACTTTCAGCTTCTGTGATCACAAAGAATCGTTTCTAGTGCACAACATAGTGTGAAACCTGTTTTTGTGTTCCTTTCCTCTGCCAATCATAAAGGTCTGAAATATCGTCTTTAATCCATAGAGGCTTGAGTCAATGTATAAGAGTAGTGTAAGGGGCCAATTCCAGGCTTTGTGTATGAGCACCATCTCAACAGAGTTTAAAATTGGTGCCTGGGATCAGGATTTGACTTGGAGTCAGTTTTGACTGATGGGATCTGCAGGGCTGGTGAGCCACCTTGTTCCTGAAGTTGCCTGTTTGGCCTCAGTTGCCACTGAGTACCTCAGGTGGTCCAAAACCACCTTGCAGGACTGACAGCCCTGTTTCAGAGCTGTAATGAATAGGGCAAAGCAGCAGTTGCTCTGCAGAAGTGCAGTGTGCATAATGTGCCCTTTATTCTATGTTTAATGCTTGAAATGAATTACTATATACTTTAAAGTTTTAACACAGCATGGAAAGGCTGCATTGTACATTTCAAGTTTCAATGCTGTTGAAATACAGTAGAAATGGCCTCTGTAGACAGGTTTCACTATAGAACTTAAATTATGCATGTGTATATCCAAATTCCTTATTTTGAAATATTGAATGTATGAATATTTAATTTGTATCTTGCTTTAGTATCTTCATATGCTTGCCTTAAAGGAAGCTGTTTCCTTTGATTTACATACATGGATAAAAATGTGTGTACAGTATGTATCAATAGTTTTTCTCTCTATGGTGTTAGATGAACAGCTTTAGATAATGATAGCTACTGATTTTTATTCTGCAGCTTGCTACCATTGTATAAAACGTAAATTTGTCGTATTTGTTCTATTAATCTTACTTGAATTTCAAATTCATTTGCTTTCCAGAAATATTTTCTTAATTACATGCGTTAAGAAAAGTCAAGTATTTTGCAGATCTTAATGATGCAGTATTTTTGGTCTGTGCACAGTAACAAAGCTCTGAATATTATTATTTGGGGCAGAGTTCCAATCTGAAATTTACATTTCTCCTTATTTGAATGTTTTCACTGAAGCTGAGAACTCCAAGGGAGTTCCTCAACACATCCTAGTTTATGCGATATGCTCTCTGAAATTTAGTACACTCTTATTTCCTTTTGTAAATGAGGTCTTACTGTTGAATAAGACCTATTAGAAGCAGCTACAAAGGTAAGTGCTGTCAGTGCATTCTGCCACCAGTTTCTTGAAGTATGAAACACTCCCTGAAAGACGTGCTACTACTGTTATGGGATAATATAACGCAGCTTATGTGTTGGCACTGAGAGTAGCTACTTCATAATGATGACAAGTGAAAGTACAGCCAAAGGTCACATTAAACAAGAGATTTCTTTCACACCTCATCCATTTTCTGGATGTGATATGAAAATAGCTTTGTTCCCTATACTTCAGTATTTTTAAAAAGGAAGTTATCTTGAAATAATTTTTTATGCCTTGTATATTACTTTGTGTTTTAAGAGATAGACTACTGAATTCTAGCATGCTAAATTGATGCTACAAAAGTGTTTGAAATTAGCTTAAATTTTGGGTGCAGTTAGACAACACAAGTAGTATTTCATCTCACTACATTTTTTAGTTTGCAGATTTGCTTAAATACATAGCTTTAAGTTAGAGAAAAGGAACTATTGATGTGTGTTGTCGTTTAACCCAGCTAGCAACCAAGTACTTTGTAGCCTCTCCCTCACTCCCCTCTCTGATGTGATAGGATGGGGAGGAGAATTGGAAAAAGGTAAAACTCATGAGATTTTGAAATAAAAGTTGAAATAAAGTAAAATATAATAATAATAGTAATGAGAAGAGAGAAAACAAAAAGAGAGGAGGAATAAAACCTGAGAAAAACAATTTTAAAAAAATTAAATTGCTCACCACCTGCTGACTGATACCCAGCTTGTCCCTGTCGTTGAACAGTGATCAGCCCCTTCTGATTAACTCCCCCCAGTTTATATACTGGGCATGTTGTTCTGTGGTATGGTATATCCCTTTGGCCAGTTTGGATCAGCTGTTCTGGCTGTGCTCCCTCCCAGCTTCTTGTGCACCTCCACACTGGCAGAGTACGAGACATTGGAAAGTCCTTTGACTTAGACTAAGCACTACTTAACAAGAGCAAAAACATCAATGTGTTATCAGCGTTATTCTCATCCTATCCTAAACCTAAAACACAGCTCTGTACCAGCTACTAAGGAAGAAAATTAACTCTATTGCAGTCAAAACCAGGGCACTGTGCAAAGTGGTATTTATACTGATGTTGCATGACCATGGGTTTATTCTTTTTCTGTATCTTCTAAAAAGAAAGATACTGTCTTTTTTTCTGAATTAGAGTCTGTTCAGAAATATGAAAAGTGTCAACTTGGCTGTGTTGACAGTTTCTTAGCTCTGCTTTAATGAGATCCTACCACTATTGTTAAAGGATCATTTCTACTGAAATGGTGAACCAGGATGCTAAAATAAGGCAACATTTTAGAAAAATGATTAGTAAGTATTAGATAATGGAAATGAAGCTCACTTGTTTCACAGAGAGTGTTGAACAGTTAGGAGATACTGGTTGGGAAGCCTAAATCTGGTATATTATTGGTAGGTATATTTCTGTTCTAATCTAACTCCATAGAAATTGCAGAAGCCATATTAAGCTCTTCTTCAATTTGTTTCATACAGATAAAAGAATTTGCATCTCATGAGTCACATATTTCCTGTTGTATCTTTAATACAGCCATTTTTAGTATTTTTCTTGCCTCTTTCCTCTATTGGTATGCTTAGAGAGTCTGTGTGTAGGAGCTTGTTATTTCACCCGTGAGGCAAGGAGGAGTTCAAATCAATAGCAGTGTGTTGTTGACACTAAATGATGTTTCTTCTTGCCACAATAAGACTTGATTTTGTCATCCTAATGACGCTAGCTTGCTTCACAGAATAGGGATCAGCACTCTCTCAAATCGAACTTCACAAGTTTAAAAAGAAGGAAGTACTAGAGAAATAATTCTGTATTTGTGACCAAACTCATGCATTGGCTTTATAAAATGAATATTCAAGTTCTCTTTCATTTTATAGGGTAGCTGCTTTGCAATGCGTTGTGGAAGTCTGTGTTAAGGGATGTAGGATTGATCAGAGCTGACATTGATGAAAGTCTGATATTTTAAAAAGATATGTTGCAAACATTATTTAAAAGATAAGCTCACGTGAAATATGGATCTTAGTAAGACCTTGGCTAAAAAAACTGAGCAAAACAAGAAGGCTCAAGCTAGTAGAAATTCTATGTTTCACAGAAAAATCTTTGCAGCACTGCTTAGAAAGAGAGTATCTGCAAGAGGAAATAGGTACAACCAGCAAGACGTTACCAGGCCCGGTCCATGATTGCACTCTACAACGTGGTCCAAAAGGAATAAGCAGTTGTTCCTGACTTGAACTAAGGATCCCGCAGGGAGACTGCAGCTGTAGGAAGATGTGAATTTGAGAGAAATGGTGGTAGTAAGCAGTGATGATAGGAATTTCCAGGCTTAATGTTGGTAGCAACAGTAGATTATTAAGAGCACAGTGTCTTTTGTGTTGGACATCTGAAAGCAATGACAGAGTTGAATCAGTCTATTATATTATCAAAATATCTACCTCCTTACAATAATATTTGTATATTTATTTACATACTTTTTACATTTACATAAGGAAAGATGTTACCTTTTTATCTGAAAGAACTTTAAAAGGTATGTCTGCATGATTAAACATTCACGTTGCAAATTGTGAATTGTTCTGTTTGCACTGTTATCATTGTTTTGTATTTTTGTGCAAAACATGGCTTCTCAGATGTTCATAGTGTAAACTGCAATCTAATGTTTTTTGGTTTCACAATAGGTCCCTTTCTCATTTCTTCTCTATGATATTCATAAAGTCACCTGACATAAACTGTCCACGTATTATGGTGACCTTTCCTGGAGAGGAAATGCCTCCTATTTTGCAGTCAGTGAAATAAATGCTCATGAGAACTACAGAAGCTAGTTGTAGTTCAGTAGTGGTAGTGAATATTATATAAACTTATGGCAATATTTGGTGGGGGGTTTTTTAATTTATGTTAACTGTGGGGAATGATTAGCACCTAAAAGATGACTAGCAACTTGAGAAACATAGCTTGTTGAGTTTTATTAGCCTCAAATCCAGAATGTCTTTGCTGATTCTGTTTCTTATTGAAATATATTTTAGTGAATTTGGTCATGTCTAGATGAGGAGCACTTCGCAAGTTTGCCTATACTGACAAGACACATCTACCTTGGATGCAACTTACTAGCGGTGTGGTGGTAGTCAGAATATCTTAGTCTTGTTCATTCTGTCTCCAGTGCTGAGAGAAGCTAAAAATCAATTTTTCTAGTGTAACTTCCCCTTATTTGCATGAAGCTAGCACGCTTGTAGAATACCACCAGTATACCCTGTCCTGCCGTGTCTAGATATAATATCTTACCATATACATTAAGATGCCTACCAGAAAGAGCCTCTAGAATCTTACTAGCAGTGCAGTGAAGAATCAAGAAGTTCAGTGAAGAAGGCTGTGCCTAGTATGGTGACTTTACTGAAATAGGTTTTTCCTCTCAGCTGAAATTCTGATCTTGTAAACATTTAGGTGTAACTTGCGACAAGCTGATAGCACTGAAGATGATGAATATATTCTCTACAGCATTATATTTAGTAAACATTAATTTTAGGCTATTTCTTTATCCTAGGCTCTTGCATATTGTTATAGCTGGATTTAACATTCCTTACTCTGTTGTGAGGATAAGCAAACATTAAAAACATCCCGTATAGTAGTTACAAAACCAGCAAAAATATTAAGTGTGAAGAGCTTTGTTATTCTTCCTTTTTTGATTGTAGTTTATATTAATTCTCACATTTCTGTTTATCAGGCTATGTGTGTAGCTAGTGCCGTGTTTCAGTTGACCAGAGTTTTAAAAGATCCAAGGCATCTGGAACAGTCTCATTTAAACGTATTTATCTCACTTCCAACATTTCATACAAAAGGGTTTAGATTAGTACTGCAAAACTTAACTTTTGTATAGGAAGCTTCAGCGTGAAATTTATATGATTTAAACTTTTTCATTTACTTCTTTCACTTTTTTCTGTTTCTGTACAGTTCATTTTCTATGCAGTTTGTTTTTGTTTCTCTGCTAGGAAACTCCTTGCCCTGGTCTGTCTAAGCTATCTTTTTTTTTAATTGGTTCAAAAGAAAATTTTCTTAGCATTTTCTTTCACAATTTCTGAAGAGTTTTATTTACCTTGCTATGCCTACTTGTTCTTGATAAATACCTGTACTACCTGGGAGTGAATGTCCAAATAACTTGGAATTGAGAAGTTTATTTTGGTAACAACCTCAAAAAAGTAAATCTTTTGTTTCTCTTTAACCAGCTTAAAAAAGTACTATTCTTAAGACTCTTTCTTAGAGAGAGTCTTTATTATATGCATGTGCAGGCTATACATTCTTGGAACAATTAGTAAAACTATGGGCACATCTGAAGGCATATTCTGCATTTTTAGTGAAACATATTTTGAATAACTAGCTGATCTATTGAGTAGAGTTGTCCATTGATTCTAAAGATACTTTTTTCTGTGCTCAGACAAATCAACATGGTAATCATTTATAATTTCTTGTCTTCATGAAAAGGAGTGATGAATAATATGATTGGAAGGAATGCATGAGTCATGAAATGGGGAGCTGGGCAATCATGGAAAAATTCACTTTAAAAACTCTTCTGCTTACCAGGATGTGTAATGTGAGTTCAGTTTTCTGTAACATAATCCAGAAATTACAATGGTAGAGGTTTTAATAAAAGCCTTGGATGGATGAACAACAAGTCCCTTAAGTTGAGTTGAATGTTGGGTGGTGGGTTATAAAAAGGAATTTTTTAACTTTCAGCTAAAAGTGATTGTGGATACAATGATCAGAGGACACTCTCTCTTCTGACCCCTGTTTCAATATGAAAATAAAATGTCTTAAAATATACTACAGTTAATACGGAGTGCAAATAGACAATCTTGAAGGTATCTGCACTTTTATGAAACAGCTTTTAAGAGAGCTGTTAAAATATTGATAACTTGGTAGAGCACTTCAAAAACCTCTTACTTGTGTTTCAGAGGTAGATCTGTGTAGCCAGTCCACATTTGAACTCTTTTGTTTGATGTACACAGAAGAGAAATATTGTTACTAAATAAATGTACTAAATAATGTAAAAATACTAAATAAATGGTTCAATTTGTCATAGCTCCACAAAAAAATCCATCTTGTTTTCAGTTTTTCTCCTATACTAAAATCATCAAGGAAGTATTGAATAATTGCACAGCAGAATCAAGCACCAACTCTGGGTCCTGGGCAAGACTCACATAACCAGCTGTTCTCCCTGCAGTGACCTGGGCTAGGCAGCCTGGCATCTGCCTCTGTTTTCTTTTCAGTGACCCAAGCCAGATTTCTTCAAAGCCTATTGCTGATATTTTCCCTACAGTCATTCATGCTAATTTCTTTTATATGCTACAGCTGGTTTTGAAAGATCTTCTCACTTTTTCTTTTCTGACTTCTTTCTGTAAATTTAAAGCGGTGATTTTTTAGAATTGTTGGATAATCTTGACCATAGGACTGTTCTGGTTATCTTGCTTTAAGGTGTATGTCAGCACTGTAGAAAAAGAGTAAATTAGATTTACTTTACAAAGAAAAGCTCAATCTGACCAATGGTCTTTATGGACAAAGAATCCTGATCTTGAACTGAGTTCATTAGAGTCATTGAACTGGAAAGAATCAAGGTGAATCTGTTGGTGGTGGCTCGGGACACAGCAGGGCTCAGAAAAATTCAGAAGCAAAAGGGTGGATATTTTTCTCTGTGAACCAACAATATGAAAAGATTGTGTGGCAAAACACTAAACCAGAAGAAAAGGCTGTTAATGATATAAAACTGTTAATTACGGGATTAAGCTGACCTCAGGGAGGCAATATTGCTAAATAGCTAAATGCTAACCAATAAAGTGTAAGTTTGCGATTTTGGAGGAGATGTAGCTCAGCTTTCACAGTTGTTGCTAATGGAAATTATGGAAAACCTTTTAGAAAGGCTAATTTTTTAAAAGTAGAAGAACCCAAAAGATTCGTGGTTTTCTTGTTTCTTTTTTTTTTCCCCTGCAAAACATTCAAATCTTAAAGTAAGCCAAAAGTTCTTGGTTCTTTGCACATTTATCTTTTAGGAGAGATTGTGCATCTTACTTTCAGTTTGCAGTATTAAAATTCCTTTAGCAACTTCAGTTTACATGGGCAAGTGAATTAAAAAAAAATACTCTGGCTACTGCTGAGTGACTAAATTTTGCTTTCGCTGAAAATGCAAATGATATGGATAACATGAGCATTTTATCCTTTCTAGATGAATATGAAATGCTTTTTCAGCTACCTTTGTTCGGGAACAGCTAGGTTGGTTATTGTTTGAATAAATACTACTCTGCTGTATAAACTGAAGCATAATAATGAATGACTCTTTGGGAGAACCAGTTCAGGTACTGAAGAAGGTAGCCTTGCTAAGCCCCTTTCCCTAGCCATATGTTTTCACCACTTTTATGCAGTCTGCTGCTTGTGCATCCTGGCATTCTTTTGCCATGTTAGTTTTAATCTTTATTTGATCTGACCACATTAGTACTAGTTCAAGGAAGGAGTGAAAAAAAGACAAAAAAAAGTTGAAGCAGGTAGGAGACAGGCATGAAGCAATACTCAGACCCAGTGCTTAGGAATGGTGAGAACAATACTGCTGCCAGGTACATGAAATGCACTGATAGTAATAGCTTACTGTCTCTCAAGTTTCTCTCTCTGTATTTTACAGCAGCAGGAGTGCAAATTATAATGTGTTTGGCTACTTTTAACTCTAATTTTCTCATTTCTACTGTTGTTGATCTTCAGAAAGTACAACAATATTTTAAAAACTCTCAGACACCAGAAAAACTAATGCAGAAAAAAAAGCCTGTATTGTTGGAAAAAAATTAGCTGTTTGGCTCAATATGATAGGGCTTCTCTTAAGTAAATTCCCTGTGATGCATTGTTTCTTCAGTGTTCCAAAGTTGTCTTAAGGTAAAAATATGTGTAATTTTTAAGGCTTAGTTGACATCCTGAGTACGGGAATTCAAATTTTGTCTTGCAGTTTTTCTCATATACACCTCCATTCCATCTTGAAAGCCTTTGGTTTTCAACATTTACCTAAATTTTTCCCTACAAAAGATTTCCTTCCAGTTTTTCTGCTATTCTGGTACAACTGTGCAAACTGCCTGTATTCAAAACTCATGCACTGGTTACATTCAAGATACGCTTGTGGATATATGTATTTTGTTGTCAAAGAAATATTTTTGTGCAATTATTTCATTAAGATCATGCTATCAAGTACAGTGTTGTGTTCACATGATGCTTTCAGAGTCTCAAGAAACAACAGAAAAATAATGTGCATGACAATATTTGAAAATGTGTATAAATATTTTTAACACTAGTGATGTATAAATATCCGTTGAATACAAATAACTCGAGCAAAACCATTTATGCTTTCCCATAAATCAAATTACGGATTCACATAATATTTAAGGTCAGACGACTCCATTAGAGATCATCTAGTGCAACCTCTCATCTCAGTGCAGGGTCAGCTAGAGCAGGTTCTTCAGGAGATTGTCTGGTTGGGTTTTGAATATCTGCAAAGGTGGGGTGGAGACTCCACAACTGCTCTGGACAGCCTGTTCCAGTCTTTGATTATCCTATAAGTAAAATAAGTTCTTCGTATTTTTAAATTAATTTCCTTGTATTTGTATCCATTAACTTTTGTCTGTTGACTGTTTGCCACTTAAATGAATTAGGCTCAATTCTCTGCATTCCTTCCTATCAGAAATGTCTAGCAATAGATAAAAGCCCCTGAGCATTCTCCTCTATGGGTTGAACAGTCCCAGCTCTCTCAGTATCTGCTCATATTTCATATGCTTCAAACCCTTAATCGCCTTTCAGACCCTCTGCTGGGTGCACTGCAGTAAGTCTCTGTCTTTCTTATACTAGGGAGCCCAAAACTATTGAGTACTCCAGAAAGATATATCACCAGTGCTGCCTAAAGAGGAAGAATCACGTTTCTTGACTTTCTAGTAAAACGCTTCCTAATGATCTTGGCCTCTTTTGCTGTGAGTACTCATTGTTGGCTCGTGTTCAGCATGATGTCCACTACAAGGCCTGGGTTCTTTTCTGCAAAGCTCTGCAGATCCTTGGCAGTCAGCCTGTAGTGTGGCACATGGTGTAATTCTTTTTGCTGTATGATGTGAGGCTGACCTGCTTGTAATTCCATGGATCTTCATTTGTGCTCTTCTTCAAGAGAGTGGTGACATTGGGTTTGCAGAGGTCCTTGAGACCCTGCTGTGATCTCTACTCCCCTTCACACATTACTGTGAGTGGCCTTGCTGTGAAATTAAGCAGCTCCCTTAGTACCCATGAGTCCATCCCTTCAGGGTCCATAGACTTGTGTATATCTTATGTACATTTTTGTACAAATATTATGTACAGTTTGTTTCAATATTCCCAAACTTGATCCTGCTCTACCTCACACTGGTTTTATGGATGTGGGATTGCTGAAGGTTTGTCGCACCAGTAAAGACCGAGGCAAAGAAAGAATTGAGGATCTTGTCCTTTTATTTGTGATGAAGTTCCCTTTCAGCACTAGGCTCATACATTCCTTGATCTTCCCTTTGCTGCTGATATACCTGATGCCCTTCAGATAACTTGCCGTGTTCAAATTCAACTGGGTTTTGGCTTCCCTAATCCTATCCCTGCATATTTGGACAATGTCTTAATATTCATCCCAGTTTGTGTGTCCCTTCTTCCGTCTCCTGTATGCTTTGTTTTTGTGTTTGAGTTCTGCCAGCTGCTGCTTGTTCAGCCGTTTAGGTCTTCTACCATGTTTACTCATTTTCATGGTGTTTGGCATGTACTGTTCTTAAGGTTGAAGGAGGACATCCCTGACAATTAAGTTTTCCTGGACCCTTCTCTCTACAACCATCTGCTATGTGATTCTTCCAAGCAACAAGTCAGTCTCCTCTACTGAAGTCTGGGCTTATGATCCCACTTTTTGCTTTTTTACCTCCTCTCAGGATGAGGAATTCCACCATCTTGTGGCAACTGCAGCTAAGGTTGTCTCCAGCTTTTATATCCCTGATCTGTTCTTCTTTGTGTGTAAGTATGGGATCCAACAGAAAGTCTTCTCCTCAACAGCTCCTTAATAATTTGTGTTGTGAACTTGTGGTCCACACACTTTAGAAAACCTCTAGATTGCTTGATCCATGCTATGTTGTTCCTTTAATTGATACAGGCAAGGTTAAACTGCAAAGGAGGACCAGGTCCTGCAAATGTGATGGGAGTCATAGGAGTGTTACCCAAGGACTGTTCTCCTCAGAGATTTGGTTGGTAGATGAAAGAAAAAATAGCGCCTTTTCAAAAGGGAGAAAGGGAGAACATACGGAGTAAGTTAAAAGAATAATTACTTGCTTAATTCATATTAGGGATTTATCTGATTAGGTAGAAGGGATTTGGGAAAGAGTTTTTATTTTTACCCAAATACTGTGTATGAAGGAAAAGATTAGTGAATATTTTGCTAAATAGCTCAGAAAATTGCAACTAAATATTTTGCATTTCCTCATGCATTATTAACATTGCTTCTGTGAAAACATGATCATCCTCACTATTTCTTTTTGACAGCCAATTCCACAAAAATTTCTGCTAACAGATGAATAAATACATGGAAGGAAGACTGGAGGAGGAAGGGGTTGCATAGTAGAATTGTCATAAGCCCTATGATGCAAGGTTTCATTTTTGTCACTGATTATTTTCTGATGTTCAGTCTTTTTCTTTTACCTTTGGTTATATTTTTGAAATATATTGTCGTTACAACTACAACTGAATTTTAATGATTTATCTATTTTCTTTAGGAAGTTTTCAGAATAGAACATATAAAGCATGTTAGAGACCTCGTGTTTGAACGTTTTTGAGCTTTGGAAGTTGCAATGTTCTAATTTTCTTACTTTGTTCTCAAGTAGATAGTGCGCCCATAATCTTAATAATTTTAAGAATAGCAAACACACAGCTGAAGTGTATTCCATTTATTCAGATAAGAGGCGTTACTTGTTCCATATGGTTGTGTCTACCAACCTGTTAGCTAAAACATGATTAGAAGTTGAGTTGCTTTCTCTCGTGCTGCCTTTGTTATGCTGGTTATGAGAGTATGTTGCTCCTTAAGTCTGGGCATTTCTTTACATAGAGAGTGATTTTTCACTGCAAAATTATCGTGCCTTTTATTTGTTGTATGAAATAGCAAAATGAAGTGGTTTGCATGATGCTTGTTTGTGCAGAATTCAGAAAAGCTCATAGCATATGCTGGTTTTGGTATATACCTATGGCTGTCTTATTTCATGGGTGGGCTGGACGTCCCCCAGTATGAGGACAGTGTGAACAAGGCCTGCTTCTACTGCTAAATAATAAACCTCCTTTACTCAAATCACTGAGCCAGGCTGGAAGGGACCACAGTGGGTCATCTGGTCCAATCTCCCTGCTCAAGCAGAGTCATCCTCGGGCACATGGCACAGGATTGCATCCAGATGGTTCTTGAATATCTCCAGTGAGGGAGATATTCCAGATATTCAGACACAACCTCTCTGTTCCAGTGCCTGGTCACTCGCTCAGTAAAGAAGTTCTTCCTCGTGTTCAGGTGGAACTTCCTGTGCATCAGTTTCTGCCCACTGCCTCTTGTCATATTGCTCAGCACCACTGAGAAGAGGCAGGCTCCATCCCCTTGACACACTCTCTTCAGATACTTATGTATATTGATGAGGTCTGCTCTCAGTCATCTCTTCTTGAGGCTGAATAGGCCTAACTCTCTCATCCTTTCCTTACTAGAGAAATGCTTCAGTGCCTTAATCGTCTTTGCTGCCTTCTGCTGGACCGCCCCAGGAGCTCCATGTCTTTTTTTTACTGAGAGGAGCCCAGGGCACAGCCCTCCAAATGTGTCCTCACCAGGACTGAGTAGAGGGGCAGGATCACCTCCCTTACTCTGTTGGCAGTGCTTTTTCTAATGCACCTCAGGATTCCCTTGGCCTTCTTGGGCAAACTGCTGACTCATGGACAGCTTGCTGTCCACCAGGACCTCCAGGTCCTCCTCTGCAGAGCTGCTTTCCAGCAGGTTGACACCCAGCCAGCGCTGTTGCATGGCGTTATTCCTCCTCAGGTGCAGGAACCTGCATTTGCCTGTCTTGAATTCCAGAAAGTTCTTCTCTGCCCATCTCTCCAGCCTGTTGAGGTCCTTCTGAAGGGCTGCACAGCATTCCAGAGTATTGTCTACTCTCCCAGCTGTGTGTCATCAGTGAGCTTGCTGGGGAGGCATCTGCCCCTTCATCCAAGTCACTGATGAACAAGTTAAATAATACTGGGCCCAGTATTGAACCTTGGGGAACACCAGTAGTGACACACCTGGACTCTGTGCCACTGATTACAACCCTCTGGTTCAGCCAATTCTCAATCCACCCCACTGTCCACTCATCCAGTCCACACTTCCTGAGTTTGTCTATGAGGATATTGTGAGAGACAGTGTCAAAAGTCTTGCTGAAATCGAGGTAGACAATATCCACTGCTCTCCCTTCATCCACCCACGTAGTTGTTTCACTATCGAGGACAGTCAGGTTGGTCAGGCATGATTTACCTCCAGTGAATCCATGCTGACTACTCCTGATCAGCTTCTTGTCATCCATGTGGATAGAGATGGCCTCCGGAATGAGCTGCTTCATCTCGTCTCCAGGGAATGAGGTGAGGCTGACTGGCCGGTAGTTCCCTGGGTTCCCCTTCTTGCCCTTTTGGAAGACCAGGGTGACATCTGCTTTCTTTCAGCCTTCAGGCACTTCTCCTGATCATCATGACCTTTCAGAGATGACCTTGAGCAGCCTAGCTGAGATGTTAGTCAGCTCTCTCAGCACTCATGAGTGCATCCTGCCAGGGCCATTGGGCTTGTGGATTTCAAGTTTAGCTAGGTGTTCTCTAACCCAATTCTCCTTGACCAGTGGAAAACCTTCCTTCCAACATTCTTTACCCTGGTCTCTTGGGTCAGAGATTCCTGAGAATTGGTCTTGTCAATGACACCAACCTTCCTATCACCAATAAGGCATTTCCTGTTAGTTAGTATAAGGCTGAGCAGACAGCACACCATCCTTTGTGGGATCCTCCACTACCCGTCTCACAGAGTTGTCATCAGTGCTTTTCCAGGAACCTCTTGTACTAGCTAGTGCTTTACTGTGTTGCTTGTCCGGCACATTTCAGAGTAGGTAAAGCCCCCCAGTAGAACTTTGAGGCTGTCTCTAGAAGGCTTCATCCACTTCCTTGTCCTGATCAGGTGTCTTGTAGCAAACATCCACAACAGTGTCACCTGTGCTAGTCTGCCCTTTTATCTTAACCCATAAGCTCTCAACTCTCTCACGAGCCATCCCAAGACAGAGCTGAATGCATTCCAAGTGTTGTCTCACATAGAGGGCAACTTCAGCACAGCGCCTTCCTGGTCTGTGTCTCCTAAACAGCATGTAGTCCATCATGACCTCATTCCAGTCAGGAGCTCTCCTACCACATGGCTGTAATTCCATTGAAACCAAAGCCCTGTGATTGCACACAGGTCTCTAATTCTTCCAGTTTGTTCCCCATACTGCTTGCATTGCTGTATAGCACTTTATAGAAAGTGTTTGATCGCATCAATATCCTAATTTCTTTCATCTATTTCCATTGTTGAGGGTGATTACTATGTGTGGAAAGAAAAACAGACTTTACAGGAGAACAGACCCAAATGTCTGGGCTGTGATAATGAATTTTTTGGCTTGAAAATCAGCCTTTTACACATTGCTGGTTTAACTGGGCTGACCAGCTGAGTGACTTGAACATTAAAACTAAAAATAAAACAAAAGGACTTCATTCAAAAGGAGGGGGAAAATGGGCCATTTTTGCAATTTTTTGTCAAGTATTTCTATGTTGATGTAGTTGACTTTCATTGATGAAATACCTGGGAGTGAACTTTTTGGGTTTGGGTTGTATGTTTATTTTCTTTTCCCCAGAGTCTTCTGGGGATTTGAAGCCTTTATGACAATTAATTAGATGTCTCAGATGTCAGTTCAACATCTAGGGATAGTCCAGACACTGGATTTTAACCTTGACTTAGGCCAAGAAGTTACCAGATACTTAATAGCTTGCATGGGTTTTTACAGACATCATAGAGCTCTCCTAAGCATTTTCCTAAATAAAATTCTCTCTCATTTGTTTCAGTCTTGGAACTGTGTTGTTTAAGGTCCCTATTCAGAAATGTGCTCAACAGGTTTCGTAACTTTGGCTTACCTTTCATACCTTGTAGGTTGCTGGTTTTTTTGTGGTAGTGGACAGAAAAAGGTTTATGATAGCTCAGGTTGAAATGCAGCTCTGGAGAATCTTGGAGGTTAAATCTATGCTTTCTGCCAAAATGGTAATGATGGATGCACTGTTGATCTGTATACCTCAGAAAGTGTTGCTGTGGGAATCAGGAGATGACAAGTTCAATCCTTAACTCACCACCACATATGCTCTCTGGCCCTTCTCTGCCTCACTTCCTTTTGAAAAAGTGGAAATGACAGATTTACTGAATGGTAAATACAGATAAAACTGAGTGTTTCTTTCTTCTTCCTCAAGGTTTTGTCAGAATGTACAAATAACTGTGATGAAAAAAAAGTGAGGAGAGGAAACTAGATTGATTGAGGTGAAAAATCGCACCAAGAGTGACTGAGAAAATCTGTGAACCTGTGCCTTAGGTGAGGATGTTTTGTCAAAACTGACATTTGCCAACATGATACTTCTTTTGGGATAAATACAAATATAAATTTACCCAGTACTCCCTTAGGGACATTTCTTAAAAGCAGACGTTATTGACTATAGATAGACCCAGAACTGATAGGAGCAAGAAGAAATGCAGTTAGTTTCCTATATGCTGAGAACTGTGTATGAGAATTTCTTGTACACTTCCTTTGTATTTTTCTAGAGGCAGTGAAGATTTCAGTGAAACTTTCTAATTGCATATATTAAGGCTGATTTATTCTCCTCCTTGGGCTTGATCCTTCTCACCCCCATTTTTTAATTCCAGACAATTTTTTATTTAACTTTTGAAGAAACTCTACTTAAAATATTACTAAATCATTTTTGTGTGAGAGAGGTCATTTGGAGAGTGTACGATCATATCAATAGCTATAATTGCATTTTAATCAGAAAAAGATCAAATATTGAATTCTGGTTCTTGCCAGAATTACTTCAGCCTCTGATTAGCCTCTTGTTTTCTGTGACCAGCTGTCACTTCGGAGCACTTTCGCCTAAGTGTGTGATGAGACTCTAACTGAAGACTTGCCACAGATTTTTGTGGTGGGGCTTTTTTGGTTTGGATTTGTTTGGTTTTCTATGAATCTGTAAATAGACCTGTATAGAAATAAAACTTCATTGTGTACTTGCATTAAGAACTCTTATTAAGGGAATTGATGTCCAAATCAATTTTTCTCCAAGTCATAAGTCCTTCAACTTGTTCAAGAAAGATGCTATAACTAGTTGGGCATCAAAAGTTAGATGACAAAACAGCTTCCTGGATCTGTGCATTTATAGAATTCATGTCTGTACTCCATAAGCAACAGGTAGCTTACTTTGTGATTTTTTTTGTTTTTTTAAATTCGACAACAGTAAGTGCTTTCTTGTGAATCTAGATAACTGACTCCTATGGCAAATGACTTTTGACTCAATGATCTGATGCTGGGATCAAGTGCGTTTTTGTCTTTGGTAGGCTTCCCAGAGTACTTTCCCTCTGTCTGTTGAAACCTAAGGTTTTTGAAGGTGTTTTTGGCCCAGCTTGCGAGGAAAGCGTAGATATCAATACCTTGCCTGTGATTTAGCTTCTCTAACTTTTGCTGTATTTACAGTATTGCATTTTTTAAAATATTTTGGCTTGTTTTAGAACATCCTCTGTCATAGTGACGAAATTACTCAGCTGTTATAACAGTGTCATTCTCTTGAAAATTTTGGGAGGTTGAGTTCAGCTTGTGCATGGTTGGTTGCAGAAAATTTTGCGTTTTAAATGAAAGGAAATATCCTACTACAGAGTAAAATTAGAGTACAAATTTTACAATCTTACTAAAAAGAATAATTGACGTTTGAGAAATACATAGGATAATTGCTTTCAACTAAATTGTCTTAAATTTCCTGTGTTTGTGAAAATTTTTTCTATTGTTAAAAGCAATGTGAAAACATATTTTTATGTCAGCCATTTTGGACTTGTAGTTCATACTGTACTTTTCTCTGTATTGAGATTAATGTTGAGAAAAGGGGTAAGGCATTTTTGTTGCAGCCAATTTATTTTATTTCAGACTGTATTATCACTTGATGAAAGCCCTATTGATTAGCCTTCATAGCTTTACAGAGCTTTTCTTATAAGCACTTAAAGTTTGAGTTGTCTCAGTCCCATAGGACAGAAAGAAAGCTGTTAGTACCATGAAATTCTTCTTCTGTATGTTTCCAACAGCTTGAAGCCTCTTCTTGGAATGCAGAATATTAGCACATTAATGTTATTAACCCCTTTAGTACAAAATGGTTTTGGAAGTAAAAATATTTTTATATCTTCAAAGTCTAGTCTGTTTCTTCTGTGTCAGTACAGTTTCTTAAAGCTGAAAAATGTGTTGCTGTGCAACAAACAGATGCTGCTCTAACAATGCAATACATTATGTACCAAAAATGATCTTGGTTTTAATCATAGATGCTGATTTAATGAGAGAAGACTATCTTACATCAAAAATGGATTTAGGGTGTGATTTTGTTTTCTGTATGTTTTCGCTACATAATTAATAGGAATATGGTACCTTATATATTCTCTTTTAAATTTGAAAATGTACTTTGGTTTTACGCCATTTTATACTCCTGTTTTCTAATTCTGCCTTGTACAATACTTTTTCTTTAAATTCCTTTTTTGTGATATGAACAAAAGGGCATTAGTAAATTTTGTATCTTTAGTGTATTTCCTCAGAAATATTGCCTTTTTACAGAGTCATTCTGTTCATGTTTAATCCTTTCATTTTGTGCACATCTTCTTTTTCATTTATTTTCTAAATGTTTCCTATCCAGTGTTTTCATCCTGCATTTACCATGTGGGACATGTAAGATGTTTGTCTGTAACTAATGTTAGTTTATGGATCAGAAAAACAATGCTTATCAATATCTTCAGACCCTATCAGTACTTTATATGTAGAGAACACGCCTGACCCCCTGGGAGCATTTAATTGTTGATATCTCTTCAGTTTAGCTTCCGTTTTATTCTGCAGATATTTTGTAACTTAACTTCAGTTGCTTGCTCTAATCCCTTCTATCACCAATACAAATTTTGATTGACAATTTTACTTTTAGATAAAGTCAGATAATACTATACTTGGGGGGGAAAAAGTCTTCATATTGTGTTTTTAATTCCACTGAACCCAGCAGAGTTAAATGTAGTTTGGATGCACAGGGAAGAATTAATGATTGGAAGATACAGAGTTGGTAAATTATTTATTCTGGCCCTGAGGAAGCTGAAAAGCTGAGTGAAAGACTAATAAATCATTTGTGGTAGTGCTGGTTGTCACTTCCAATTATTTTAGACGGTTTTGTGATAAACTGCAGCACCTGCTAGATATCCCTGCACCATCCCTTGATGCTTGCAGTGCAGCTTGTTCAGTCGATTATCAAAGGCAAATTTGTCTAAAGTTTCCTCAGGTTGGAAAGAGAATTACTTTTCTCAGTCACCCCTTCCCCCATTTGTTAAGTTCTTTTTTCATTGCATGCATGTAATAGGCAAAATCAATGATATATGTAGAATTTTATTGACATAATGTACATTCAGGTATGGTTGATGAAACCACTGAGGGTTTCATACCTG
The DNA here is from genome assembly GCA_013397775.1 of Eulacestoma nigropectus. NCBI lineage: Eukaryota > Metazoa > Chordata > Aves > Passeriformes > Eulacestoma > Eulacestoma nigropectus. The sequence continues at coordinate 1,069,134 of VZTE01001513.1, forward strand.
AGGATGAGGGGTGATGTGTCTGTGAGTGTAAATGTACCTTTGAAAGGCTCACTTGCTTTCATCTTTCTGAATAGCAGTTGTTTCTAACATATGAAAACTAGTATTCGTCCTCTGGTTTTGAGGATTATGTTGCAGCTAGTGCTGAAGTTACAGAGAAGACAGACTTGAATATCAGTTGACTTTGTCACTTGTTAAACTTTTCTACTGCTTTTATTCAAAAGGTCTTAGTTTAAAATCATAATTACATGTACAGATCATGCATGATCTGTATGCGTGTAATACTTGCATAAATAGATTAAGACAGAGAAAAGTAGTTGAAGGACTGGAGAAAAGATTTAGAAAGAACAATGGAGTGATTTTTAAAAAGGGAAGGAAGGAAAATGTTGGAAAGATTAAGGCTGTTGGTAGAGAAAAACTGAAAGTGAGATGAAATGTGAAGAAATAAAGAACTGGAATAGGTTAGTGGAAGGCAGGTGTTTCTTTATACCACTTCACTGAGAATAACACTGTTAGTCATCATCTCATGTAGCTGCAGTCTGGGCACCCTTTTCTCTGAGACAGAAGAACCAGGCCTACCCTGAAAATATTTGTCTTTCCAAACTGAGAAGGTGGTAAAATATAATGCCATTCTATATGCATTGCTTGCAAGCTTCTAAATTGTCATCTCAGAAAAGAAAAAACAGTTTCATAAAGTTCAGAGGTTACATTGTGTGTTGTCTGAAGGATGGGGAGGAGGGAGCTCCTCGCTGTGCAAGCATTTAGCATGTTCTCTTTCTGCTCGTCTTGGGGAAAGAACTGCAAAGGTTTAAAATTCCATTTATATTAAAATAAATGGAAGTGCAAAGTAGTCAGCTTAAAGCTGTTGAGATTCTCTTTCACGTCTCTATTACTGGTGAACGAATGCATCTTACACATGATGCTGACAGACTTGCTTGTAAAAGTTGAATGTTGTAACTTATACAGTTACACAGTAAGTTTGCAGTATCTTCTCAATTATCTTCCTAACCTCGTCCATCCAAATAACACTGAGTTCTAAGTATTCAGGGTCAATACAACCTACAGCTCCAATCCTTGGAAGGTAAAAAATTCAAGTTTTTTTAACATTGATTTCCTTAGTGGGTCCCAGCTTGGAATTTCAATGAAATCTTTGTTTTAGGAAGTGGCGGTATTTTTACTCAGATAGTTCAAGAAAAATCAGAGAAGTGACCGTGCTGACTAAAATCAAGATTAAAAGGGCTTTGTTTTCTTGTTTAAAATCTTGTTCAGACAGACTTGTTTTTTCCATTGTGCTTCTGTAGATCAGGAAGGAATCAGATGGAAAATTCAAGCACAGTCACCTTGCTTCCCCAGATGACTTCAATACAGAGATCTGCAGAATTTCAGCTCTAGATCTGTGAACTTTAGGAAAGCTCCATGAATACATCTGTTCAAGTTCCAACAAGTAGAAACTAGGTGCCAGGAAAACATACAAAGCTCTGTCAAGGGGTACTTGTTGTCTGTGGGGGCAGGATTTTTTTCTCAGTTTCCTGGAAGCTTGCTTTATTGTGTCAGTGTCTGTTATTTGCAGCCAATGATAATAGTACAGGCTGTAGGAGCTGATTTATATTATTATAATTGTATTATTATTAGAGAGTTTTTATGTAATGGTATGCATTGGTATACACACGGTGTATGTGATGGTAACAAAATGAGTGGAACTATTCGTGCAGCTTGAATCATCCATTTATTCATGATTTGAACATCTACACTTACGTGGACGTTAATCATCAGATGTATCTTAATCTTCCCAAGGAATGGTGGTGTCTGTAATAAATTTGGTTTTCAAAAAAAAAGTATTTTTACTGTAGTAGTTTTGTAGTTACTTATTGCTACACACAATAAGTATATTTATGAATTTTTAAAGTACTTACATGTACAAAGATATGTACATATTGTTTACATGTACAAAATTAATATTTTTTAAATTTTGCATTAAAATAACCCAATTGATTTATTTTTAGGACTTTTAAAATTCATGATCAGTTCACATTGAGTTAAGTGCACAAATATAGTGATATGTTGGGTTTTTAACACATATGTTAAAATGGGTGGGACAAAAAAATGCATTTTGAAACAAAAATGGTTTTCTTTTATGAAATATCATTTATAATAAAATGAACTGTTAACGCTGCTTTTAAAAAAAAGTGAATTTTGTCTTCAGACAATCTTTTTATTCTGCTTTAAAATAGAACAAGTCTTTCTGCTTCTCCTGTTGTTTTACAACCTTCGAAGTTGTTGAAGTGTCCCATCCAAAACCATGAAAAAATCAGGTTACAAAAAAGAGAGTGTAACAGCTTTGGAAAAAGAGGCAGGCAACTCAGACTACAAGAATGCTGTGAGATTATGAAGGGCAAAAACAAGAAGGGCCAAAGCCCAACTAGAACTTAATCTGGCTATTGCTGTAAAAGAAAAAAAAGTTTCTATAAATACATTAGCAACAAAAGAAGGGTTGAGGACAATCTCCATCCTTTATTGGATGTGGCAGAAATATAGTGACAAAGGCTAAGGAGAAGACTGATGTACGTAATGTCTTCTTTGCTTCAGAATTTAAAAGAAAAACCCACTGTTCTCCAGGTACCCAGCCACCTGAGCTGGAAGACAGGAACAGGGACCAAAATGGAGTTCCTATACTCCCAGGGGAAGTGTTCAGTGACCTGCTACACCACTTAGACGCCCACACGTCTATGAGGATGGATGGGATCTACCCATGGGTAGTGAGGGAGCTGGCTGAAATGTTCACAAAGTGCTTTCAAGCATTTGCCAGATGCTCTGGCTCACTGGGGATGTCTCAGTTGATTGCAGCTTAGCAAATGTGAAGCCTGCCTACAAGAAGGGTCAAAAGGATGATCTGGGGAACTAAAGGCCTGTCAGCTTGACATTGGTGCTGGGGAAGATCATAGAGCAGATCATCTTAAGTGCCATCATATGCCATGTACAGGACAACTGCATGATCAGGCCCAGCCAGCATGGGTTTATGAAAGGCAGGTTCTTGTTTATCTAACCTGATCTCCTATGACATGGTGATCCATTTACTGGATGAGCGAAAGGCTGTGAATGTCGTCTACCTGGACATGGGTCATGGCTTTGTGACTGTTTCCCATAGCATTCTCCTGGAGAAACTGGCTACTCAGAGCTTGGATGAGTGTACTGTTTGCTGGATAAAAGGATGGATGGATGGATGGATGGATGGATGGATGGATGGATGGATGGATGGATGGATGGATGGATGGATGGATGGATGAGCCCAGAGAGTGGTAGTGAATGGAGCTACATCCAGCTGGCAGCCAGTAACAAGTGGTGTTCTCAAGGGCTCGCTACTGACACCACAGCCCTGTTTAATATCTTAATCAATGATCTGGATGACATGATCAAGTGCACCTGCAGTCATTTTGCAGCTGACACCAAGTTGGGCAGGAATGTTCATCTGCTGGAGGGTAGGAAGGCTCTGCAGAGGGATCTGGAGAGGCTGGATCGATGAGCCAAGGCCCATTGTGTGGGGTTCAACAAGGCCAAGTTCTGAGTCTTGCTCTTCAGTCACATCAACCCCAGGCAGTGCTACAGGCTGGGGCAGAGTGCCTGGAAAGCTGCCCAGCAGAAAAGGACCTGGAGGTGCTGGTTGACAGCAGCTGAACACGAGGCAGGAGTGAGCCCAGGTGGCTAAAAAGGCCATTGGCATCCTGGCCTGTTTCAGCAATAGTGTGGCCACCAGGACCAGGGCAGTGATTGTCTCCTTGTACAGGGCACTGGTGAGGCCACATCTTGAGTCCTCTTTCCAGTTCTGGCCCCATGAGTACAGGAAAGACACTTGAAGTGCTAGAGCATGTCCAGAGCAGGTCAGTGAAGCTGCTCTGGAGCACAAATCTGATGAGCAGCAGCAGGAGCTGGAGTTATTTAGCCTTGAGAAAAGGAAGCTCATGAGACTTTAGTGCTCTCTACAACTACCTGAAAAGAGGGTTGTATCCAGGTGGAGGTCTCTCACTTCTCCCAGGGAACAAGCAGTAGGACAAGGGAGAATGGCCTTGATGATCTTGAAGGTATTTTGCAACCTAAACATTTCTATGATTCTATTATTCTGTCTACTTAGGATTGCCCTTTAATCGTCTTACATGCTTGTACAGAAAAAAAACACGACATAAGAGAGCTTTCCTCCAACAAATAATTAGTAATCTGTCTTAGTGTACTGCACAATGGAATAATGTCGTCAAGGTAATTTGCGTACTAAAGGCAGTGTAAAGTAAAGAACAGTATCCCTGTTTTCCTTAAAAAGGAAGAGTGTCAATTCCAAATTGCTGGTGAAGGTGTCCCCTGATTTGTTGAACTGGACTGCGTACAGTAATTAAAATACTGATTTAATGGCAGTTTATCACTTTTGTAAATATCTATGTAGTGCACTTTCTTCTCCAATAAAATTAATTTAGGAGGTATTCCCAAATATTTAATCCTTTTTTTCTTTGCTGTTGAAAATGGTGATAAACTATAGAGCTACTAAGCCTTACAGCCTTTATAGAGTATTTATTGGAAACTATTTTAAGAGTTGTGATAGGAGTATATCTCGAAAATAATTCCAAGGATAGCTAGCCCTGATTCAAGTGTAGGAGGTCATACATACCTAATTTACTGGAGTTCTTTGTTATATTTCTGCCTTAAGAGGTAGGAAGACTCTAGTGTATACAGTGCAATCAGCTGTTCAAAACAGTTTTGGCTAACAAGCTATGGAACACAGGAAATAGAACTGAGAAAAAAAAATGATACAACTTTTTATCTTCTACATTAGACCAGTTTTCAAATCCATCGTCTCTGTCATTTAAAGCAGGTATCCAGAAAGCACAGTAAAGGTATTTGCCGATGAAAAGTGATTCATGTGTGAAGATGACTGTCAGCTTTTTAGAGTTTTCTTTGGAACAACCATGAAAAGTGCATGTTATAGAAAGAGAGGTAGAGCTCCGTTAGTAATAGCAGGGAAGGCAGTTAGGAGCATGGTGGCTGTTGGCAGACAAATGTAATACTAAGGTGGACTGAGTGGGATCTTGCCTCTCTGCTGAGGTCCAACGATCTCTTCCCTATTGTAGCATTCGGTGATGCTTCAGCCGTGCAGTAAATGCTGTGTTCTGTCAGTCTGCTTCAAGGAAATGAGTATTAACAAAAGAGAATCTTGTTTTGTACTAATAGCTTAAAAAATGTTTTGATGTGTAGGATAGCAAGAGCAAGAAAAGCATTTCGGACTTGCAGTTGATGATGGTGGTTGCTGCCTGGTAGGAATGCTTGTTTTGTGTTCTTGGACCAACCTCCAAGAAAGTTTTGTCCTTCATGTGGAAGAGTTTTGTCTTTCTAATCACAGCAAATTTTCTTCCCCATGGAACTTTGAGTACTTATTTAAACTGAAATTAAACAAGTACATGGAAGAGAGAGCTCAAACCCAGAATTTTATGCCTTGATCTTGAAATATGCTGCAGCTGAGTGATGATGAAGATATGAATAATTGAGTAACTTGTAGTCATTGCTAGAATGGAGTAGAGTTTTCCAGCTAACAGAAGTGGTGATAAGTGTTTTTTCTGCAGATGCTGCCAAATACCAGGTTAGCATCAACGAAGAATGTAAGAGTGTTGCTAAGCTACAGAGTAGATTGGTGAACTGTGAACATTATTTAAATAATGTTTTCAGTTGTTGAGTTTTTTTGACCATCCCTTATCCATCTTTTCACTGGGTTACATTAGCCAGATGTTTGTCCATGAGGTGGTTTTCTCCACCTACTTCAAAGTTGTGGCATGAACAGGCAGTTAGAATGATGCATTGGTACACTGCAAATCCTATGCCTTTGTCACTTAGCAAGTCTCAGAACAGCTGCGTGTAGCTCTCGAGGAGCAGAAAAAGAAATGATACTTCAGAAATTTCACAGGCAGGGAACTACGGGGAATCATTCTGAGTTTTCTGCCAGAATTACGCAGATCACTCTACTTGAGTAACCAGGACTTGTGTCACATCTTTTAAAGTAGGTGAGAGTTCATCATAGGTCAAGAGCTGTTGAGATACACAGAACAGTGAAAATAAATGTTTTTTCTTTTTACAGAGAAGTCATTCAGAGATTCTGCTAAGTGCTTTCAGTCCATTACTTGATCTGAAACTGAATATGCTTGTAGTTGGCTTTTGTCAAGTAATTTCATGACTTGCTTGGGGACAGGTTGTGTGTGTGATACTGGGAAGTAAACTACTGATTATGTTTGCTCACTGTTAGATTGCTGAGTGGTTGAAAGAGGAGGGAAAGATTCTTCAGTTACTGCACTGTTTTTGTCCTGAGCTATGCAAGTTCATGACGCTGCCATGAGAGTCGCAGATGATGAATTATGTTTGGAAATCTAAACATCACAGTCCAGACAGACCTTGATAAAAAACGTGCTGAAGATTGCAAGTGTGGGTGATTACTACTTGTGGCTTACTAGTTCTTTATTAATAGAGCTAAATAGTTCTTTATTGTTTCAAAAACCTTATATATGTGGCTGGTCTCAATAAGGCTTTTATATGCTCAACATTGAGAAGGATAATTCTTGGAGAAACCTTTTGAGACCTGTGCTTCACACTGTATCGCTGCAATTACCTGCTGACCAAGACCTATGCTGTTGCAAAGAATCCCTAGGCATATGGTGTGGCCCCAGCCAGGGATTTGAGACATATGTTTTGGTTATAATCCTTTGCTCTCTGTCAATTAACATTTTAAGTTTTGGGTGCTATTTTACTTTTTATTCTTTCAGAAAACCTGTTAACTAACAAGGAAGCTGGCTGTTGTGATGGGCTGCTATGTTCATGTGTGGATCTGAAATACAGTGGTTTCATCAGTGCTGGAGTTTGGATGCCCTTGGCCCTTTCTGGTGTAACCAGCAGCCTTGGACACTCTTGTTGACCATTGCCTTGAAAAGGCAATGTTCTGTCAATGGCACTGATCGGGTTGCATTGATCTTCATTTTGATATTTTGCTTCTATATTTAAGTATCAACTAGTCTTTGCTGTTTGTTTCTTCTAAATGCCTCCATCCCGCTGCATGGTTTTGGCAATAGTTCTCTTGTGTGCTGTTTGCAGAAATAACAACAGAGTCAGACTAAGGACAAAGTTGCATCGTTGCTCCAGGTTGTTAATTTTTCTCTCTAAAGATTTAAAAGATTAAATTTCAGATGTGGACATTATTGGATAGTATTTAAACACTAATTAAAGGTACTAAATATAAAATTGTGAATATTGCTGTTCTCTTTGGACGTTGGAATTTACTTCATTGCAGAGCAGTATAGGCTGCTAACTGAACAGTGGCTGCAGTTCTCTCTTAACTTTGCTCTTACCTGGATATTGATATTGTAGATATTTTCAGACTTAGTAGCTTATTATTTGACAGTAGAAATCAGGCTGATTAATGTAACTGGGAACTGGAAAAATATAAATATGCTCTTTAACCAAGTCTTTTCTTGATGAAAATGTGTGTAACGAGATGTAATTTTTTAAGAGTCTGTATTGCTCTGTATCCATTCTGGATTTATTTGGGGGGAAGGAGATGCAAGATGTGGGCATTTGATTTCCAACTTCTTGCTCGTTTGCGTGGTGCATTATTTATTTTAATGGTAAAATAGTAAATTTAAGGCGTGTGGCATATTTTGGTTTTCTGTCTTCATTGTGTTTCTTACTGTCTGTGTATCAGCACTGCCATTTACTGAATTGTGCTTTGAAAGGATGCTTTTGTTTTGTAAAATTGGTTTGAAATTTGGTTTTTGCTTAAATCTAGAAAAACACTGTTACACTGAATATTTGGCTGAAGAATTAGGCTTTCACTTTTAGCCATTAAGTCTCATAGGTAGTTCTGTTCTTTTGTTTAAAGATGGGTCACTTCAGGCTGCAGTTCTTCAGCATGCCATGTTGGGAAAATGCTTTATTTCATAACAAGAACTCTGAGAATTGGGAAGGCAAAGATCAGGGCAGTTTGAAATCAATCTTGAATTTTTTGTGCAAATAGCCTCTGTGCTATTCTCAGCCTGCTAGTATTTTGAGTATTGCAGCTACTTGAATGCTTGTGACTTCTAATGCTACATTCATGCAATGGGAGAGGTGATAGAAAATCATTGTGTCTGGATTGTCTTTGTGATTCATGTGACCATATTAAGAAGAATGAGAGTTTTCATCCTGACTACAAAAATACAAGTTTGTGGCTGCTTAAAAAGTCTGTTTTAAAGATGTGTGAAGGACTTGTTTGTTTTCTGGACTAATAGCTGTATTTTGAAGGGAAAGAGTTTCACATTGCCCAACTTTTGAGTCTGACATTGGTGACTCTGCTAATTGTAATAGAGCTGTGGAACTGTTTCATTCCAGATGGAACTTTAATCTGGCTTCTGATTGAGCTGAGTGTCCTTGTAGAGTCTCTTAGCATCTGCTTTGGAAATGTATATAACATTATTCAAAATTTGTACCAAATTAAACCACCCTAAGGCTATAATTCAATTTTTCTTTATTGAGAAATGTATTGTCAACAACTTTATGCCACAGAGTAAAATCTGCACGAGATCTATTTTTTTTTTGGCTATTAACTGGTCATTTAGATTACTGTGATTGAATTTCCAGATTCTTCAAGTTTACCTTATCAATTGTAAGCATACACTAAGGAATTAACAAATAAGGCAAATGTGGTCTCTTGGATTTTTTTTTGTTTATGGGGTTTTTTTCACTGAGAGTAGATGAGCTTGAATTGATGCTTTCTATCATTCATGGTTGGATTATATTTTTATTTATCAAATAGTAATGTTATAATAATTCTAGATAAATTCTGTGGATGAAGTTTGAGATGCCTGTTTTGGTATTTGGATTGTAAAATCAAAAAGAATGCATGAAATATATTGAAATACACCATATCATAACAATTTAATTCTGTATTCTATTTTAGTTTCTCTTGTATCTGTAACAGTTAGTGATTGTGACTTTTCTTATTTCTCAGTTTTCTAAGTCTCTTTTATTTAATTATAGTTTTTATTATAAAATCTTCTTCTTGAGCTCAGTATAACTGCTGTTTTGAATACCAGTTCTGTTCCTAAAGATGGTCAGATTAGGGTAGCAAATTGATGCAGTTTTTAAGTTAAGACATGATTTGTGAAATACTCCCTACCTGGTTATGAGGAGTCTCTAATGAAGTTGTGAAGTGTTAGGCAGCTGTGTATGTTGATGGTAATGTTCAGTAGATACTCTTCTTATTTCAATGTTGGGAATGAACAACATTTAAAACCACAGAATTATGAACTGAAATTGTGATAATCTGACTACCAGTGTTACTGTATTTTGTCTATTCTTTTTTTTATTCTTTTGTTTCTGAGTGGAAGAGCCGTAAGCACTTAGCCAAGTTCAGTCCAGTAAATAGGTAGAGCAATGTGTTAAGTTCCTTTATAATCTACTTTTCCTATTACAAGTGTGCTACGCAACAGAAAGCAAAATAGAACTTCCAATGTGCAAATGCCATTCTCTCCACTTCCAGCAGACTGACTTGCCCAACTTGTTGGAGAATGGGTGTCACAATCTACCATCGAGAATGAAATCTGAGCTCTAGTTCACTGATATCATCCCCTCCAGCTTCATGCAGTGTTAGATCTCCCCATCCTCCTTCATTAAGTTCCTGTGCAAGTCTCTGTGCATTCATTTGGATTTGTGTTGAAGGAAAACCAGAAGTTATTTATTTTACATTCCAGATGCTTCTGGTAGTTGATTTAAAAACAATTAAATTGTTATGAGAACAGAATTGCAACCCTACAAAATGGGTTAGCCATTCAACCCGTGTAAAAGGAAATCTCCACTTTCCTAACATATCTTCCTTTGGACATGTTAGTTGCCTTACTCCATCTTTCTTCATGCTCCATCTTTTATGCTTGAAGAAGTTTACGCAGGTTTGTGTTTCCAAGCTCTTTTGTCAGTGAACAGAAGAGGTTGCACACAAGTTGCTTCATGACAGAAGCCTATCTTCTGGAGGAAGGCAGTGACAGGGCCGAAATGGGATATCTGTCTCCTGTCAGATAGCCTTAAATCAGCATTAAACTGTCATGCATTTATTAGAGTGTACAGAAATTGCAAAATTTTTGTGGTTTCTTTCCTTATGCTCCAAGCATCCTCATTTATGTGTTACAAGAGGCAATAGTTACGAAGTGAGAGTACGCGCGAGATAGGGACACAGTTGCCAAATCCATCTCTCTGGTGTCTTAATGCCGTCAGCTGGTACTGAAGTCTGAAATTATATGACCAAATCACTCATTAATTTCTTGAGAGTGGTTGAAAATTAAATACCATCATACAGACTGTCTTTCTCAGCACAGTGTTGGAAAGACCCCAAAACTAGCACTATATCAAGGAAATGGATATCTAGGAATGCAGTAATAATATTCCGCCTTTTCTTCCACAATCTTTCTTCTAGTATTTTATATTTCAGTAGCATTTGGGAATTTGCTATTCCAAGTTTTTTTCATATCAAAAAAAAGTGAAAAAAACCCCAAAAAATCCTCGTTCATTTACTTTCCTGAATTCTTCCATCCATGACTGTTGGGTTACACTATGTGGTGACAGAGAGATAAGCCCGGAAGGCCAGAGATACAGCCTCTTTCCTGGGCCCGGAGGTGACCCTGGGACTGTATCCAGGTCACCAGGGATGGGCAGAGAGAGGTTTGTGGCTTGTGGGAAAAGCTGGACCTGGGAAAAGTGAAGATTGTAGTTTGTGACCTTATAGGGTATCGTGTACCTGTTACCATAACAGGCAATGTCTGTGTATTGCTCCAGGTGATAGGGAGACACTGTGGTGAACATCTTTCCTGTTTACATGACGTTATATCCTGTTTTGTGGGGGTATTTAGGGAATTCACACTGCGCAAAAAACGGGGATTTTGTCTTTGACTTTGCACCTGAAGGAGGGCAGAGTTCGCCCACGCGTGATTACTGCACATGACTTACAAAACCCCATCATTGCTTTGTGACTGTTCACTTGGTGACTTTCAAACCTCTGTTACTTTTTTATGTGCAAAAAATTGTTGTAGTCTGGGAAATTTTGCTTTGCAGGCATATATCTAGTTTTGAAAGGACTTAGTATAAATTAAGTCTTGCTTTTAGTCAGAAATAAAAAGGCAATATTCTAAGGTTTTTTTAAAGCGCCCAGTGACAATTTTCAGTCTCTGTGGAATAAGAATTTTATGATGGTTCTTTTCATTTATTCTCATCTGATGATATGAAATTGAAGAATAAAGCATGGAGAAAAATGAACCATAAGAAACATGGTTTGTGGGAATGTGACCTATCTTCAGAAAGTCACTGTTTCCCTCTTCTTTCACTTACATGAGAATTTTTTTTGTAGGTCACACATGCTATCAAATACCTAGTATGATCCCCAGATTAGTGGTGGTGCCATTCAGCTGGTCAGCTGCAGAGATGAAGCTATTTCAACATCTGTGTGATACCTGCATGGTTGTACCAAGAGGAGTTGCAGATTGATGTACAATATATTTAGACTGTGGTTGTTAAATTGTTAAATTACTATTTGGCATAGTTAAAATTATTTGTAGAAGTGTGAAAAAGTAATAGGTTGTTTCTTGTGAGTTTTTAGCCATTGGTTATTAGTAAGTTTAATTTATCCGCACTTGAAAGAAATTAAATTACATAAATACGTATCTCTGATAAATGTAGATGTACTTCAATGAAATTGTTAAAATAAAAAGAAAAGGAGTTAAATAAAGTGAAAATATTTAATCCATAGATACTTGAATTTTGGTTTGACCTATGTTTGTTAAAGGTAGATATGTTTGTCATTCTGATGAAGATGCATTTCTTCTTACCTTGCTGTTGACAGAATCTCACCTACTTTTCCCATTTATTATGATAATAGTCTACCAGATGTCATATGTCACAGCCTAGTGAAGTTGTCTCTGCCTATTACCACTTACATATAATGTGCATTCTAGTTTTTCTTTCCTTAATTTAGAAAATTTTATATGCTCTTTGACATCCCCTGTTTTATTAGGAAAAGAATAGCGACAAACTATTTAAAATATTTGAAAGCAAGTTTAGAAAGAGTAGGCTATTTTATTTCCATTTTAAATAGCATTATGTTAAAAGTCTGCCTTTGTTTGGATGGATAATCTGAATCTCATAGAAATAGTCATGCGTCTTAAAACTCTAGTAAAGTTACACTGTGCAACTTTTTTTGAAAACTTGTTTCAGTGGACAGATACATAGGTAAGTGCAAATAAGAAAGGCTGAAAACACAAATTACCGTATATTGTGGATACATCTAGTGATAAGAGCAACAGAAATCACATATCTTCAGCTAAAACATAAAACTGGACAAAAGTCTTTCTCGAAAGAGTTATAATCTAAAGGACAGGATAATCTCTTGCATGTATATACAGATAGGAGAAGAGTCAAAATAAGTTTTAGCACAGATACAGCAAGCTGCCTTTTGATTGAGGTGTAGCATTGTACCTCACTGTGTGTTAAAACCATATGGAATTCACACCACGCTTGCGATGATAAGAACCTCATATTGCAGAAGAAGTAGAGCTGCCTGAAAGCACAGCCAGATTGGGGAACTGCACTTTTCAATTGTATTGGAAAATTTTATTTCCATACATAACTTTGTGCTGAAAAGGTTTCTATCTTGAAAAATGTGTATTTTCTACAAGTGCGAGCTGTGTTCATTTTACATTATGTATCAGCAAGGAAGATGACACTGACTTTTCTTTCTTCTGTTTTGTTTTTATATTTGGGTGCATTTTTCCTATTAAAGGTAAAAGTGCCTCCTAGATTTATGGATTTTTGTGCTTTCATACTAGAACCTACAGAATTCCATTTAAGATGTTCCTTTTCTTTCAAAATCAATATTCAGAAGTTTAAAGGCTTTTTTTTTTTTTTTGTCCAGAGCAACAACAAGAACATGCAACAATCAGCAATGTAATGTAGTTTGTTTTCTTACATTTTACTGTGGAATTGTTGATACATGAGGGTAACTGTTGCATGAAAATGCTTTTGTTCTTCTACAGTAATATTTTAGATGAAAGAATGAGTTCCTCTCTGTACATTCCTGAAGGGATCATTGTAGTCTTAAAGCTGCATTATATAATGTAATATAGATGAATGTGACAAAAGTCAACATAAGAAACTTACGCTTGAGGTAGAAGAAATCGATATGAAGCCTGACATTTTTCTTTTATATTTGCAATATCTGTGCAACCAGAATTGACCAAGGCTCAGAATATTTGTAGTTAGACGGTCCTTTAAAAAAAAATATTTGAATAAAAACTGGGTCACTGTGTGAAATCAGTATTGTACTCCTGAAATTTCTTTCAAAATGAGTTTTAATTTCTCATTAATAAAAACCCAGTACTTAGGTTTAATTTATATGTCTTTCAAAGACTTGAATTTTTCAGGTGACTGTATTTTAATTTCAAATTAAAGCAAAGGAATATGTTAAATTGTAAAGATTAATTTTCTGTAGAAGTCAAACAAAACTAAAACTGTGTATGTTCAATAGGAATCCCTCTTTTGTTGAAATTATTATCTGTCAGATGTCCATCTTTGTAAAATGAAAAGTAGAGGAGAGAAATTTGTATAAAATAACTGGTTTCTTGGGTTGTTTTCTTCCCCTCTCGTTAAACAAAATGTAGATAGCAAATCCCAGTCGTGTTGCAGTCCTCTTACACTGAGAAAATGGCAGACTTGATGCACAGAAAGAAACTTTTTATTCAGTCTTATGTTGAGAACATTTTTCTAAGTGAGCAAAGCCTATACTTAGAAAATATTTCTACTTTTCTATAGCAAAGACATCTGAAGTATTTATACCAATTTTAATAATGGGGCATCAAACAGGGATATCTTTAGGCTAACGGAGCAAATATGGACTAGTTGATGAGCTGTCTGCACTTCTGAATTCAACATTTAGACATGATTAGAGGATGTACGTACTTTCTTCAATCTGGAAGCAGTAGCAAGTTTAATAAAGCCGAAATGACCATCAGTTTTCTCTCTTTACAGTCCATAATGCCAATTAGACAAATAAATTTCTTACAGAGGCCTAGATCTGAAATAAAAGAAGCAGTTGTTACAGCATTTATAAATAATTCTACCATAAATTTTGGTTTAAATTTGTGGTGTAGGCTTGTGGACTCTGCTCTGTCTTCCAGAGCTTTTTATTTTCTTATGATGTTAATATGACAACATAATTTTATATGGTCAAATTTATTTTGTAGTATGATTCTTGCTCAATTTTTTATCCAGATACGTTTTACATAAACACCAGTAATACAGTTGGTGATGCTTTCCAGCATGCACAGCACTTCATTTGCTGATATCTGAATTAGCAGAATATACTTTTTAAAGTAGAACCAGTAACTTCATATAAAATGAGGCATTTTTTTAATTTTTCAAATCTACTTCATTTTTTTCAAGAATGGCTTAATCATGTTTCAAACTTGACCACTTTTTCTGCAGATTACCACTTTGTTAAGTGTTTGTAGTTTACTACTTGTTTCTCTACTGAGAGAGAACAAGCAACATCACTTCAGCTCTAAATCCAAGGGAGAAACAAGTATACAGATTTATTTTTATTCTTGCATTTTGTCTGCATTTCGTCTGCATTTCACTCACTTGTTTTCATTTGATTGGACCAAGCAGGCGAAAGAGAAAACTATGAGTTTGTATGCAAAGAGATAAGGTTAGTTTGATTATGAATGAATATCATTAAAAAACATCAGAATTTAATTGTTATTAAAGATGCAATTCACAAAATACTACCGTTGACACTCATTCAAAAAATATATTTAATGTAGTATCAAAACCATTTAATTTCCTTTAAAATAATGCCTAATCTCTGAGCACTTTTTACTGAGAATAAGTATAATCTCACGTGTTGTGTAATCTTACTAATTTTAGCTGAAGTCATTCCTTTGCCTGATCAAAGTCAGCTCAACTACAGGGAGGTGGAGGTGTGCTTCTCTGCAGTAGTGGTTTTCTCCTGAGCAGAACTCCAGCGTTACCAGTTCCTGACAGCTGCAAGCCAGCCTCTGGGCATCTTGCTAAATTTTCAAATGTAATTATACAGTAGACTTCCTCTAACAAATTCTGTGTTCCTTGCTGTAATTATAACAGCTCTTGCCTCTAGCCTGTTCCTTATCTTACAACCCGCCTCCATATCTTCCACTGCTGGCTAGTGTTATCCAGTAGAGCTGATGGATCTAGAAAAGCAGAGTTTATTCTCTCTCTTGTCTTGAGTATGGTTTCATCCGTACAGAAGATCCTTTTCTTCTGATCCATTATACTCAAATGACATGTCCTTAAAGCTGAAGATTGTTCTCTGATTCAGAGAAGAGCTGTTGATTAGCATGCCACTTTCGTTTTTCAAACAATTTTTGATTGTTATTACAGGACAAGAGTTAAGGAATTATTAAGAGCTATCCATGAAATGGCTGAAGAAGCCAGCACAAAGAAAGGAGGTCTTCTGAAAACACTTTGTTTTCATGCTGTTCAGTTCAGGATATAATTTCCTTCTACTATTTGTGTGTTAGGTTTTCATGTATGAAGCTGTTCATCCTCCTTTTAAGAACACACATGTAATACAATAATAAAAATAATCAGTGATGCATCTTTTCTCACATGAAACTCTACCTAATTTTAGCAAAAGAATGATGACACAGGAAAAGTTACCTACAGATGTTCTCAATCTAATATTGACTTGTGACCAGAAGATTTAAGAACAATTGTGCAGAGTAATAATCTCCTGTCCATCTGTCTGTTAGCAAGGGAAGTGATGGCTTTGAATATGGGAGTCTGAAGGTAGGAGGTGAATAAGAGAGAACTTATGCTGTTGAAGATCTGCAGAGACACTACTCCTTTTTGTTCAGGTTCTTGCTGTAGTTTGCTGTGGTAGGTGGACTGGCATTGAAGAACTGTATTGCCTGGAAGGAGACAGATTGCCATTCTTTTCAGTCAATCCTGCAGTAGGATCAAGTACTTTGATCAAACCTTTCCTGAGAAACTTCAGTTAGTGACATACCCCAGCACTCCTTGAAGTCATGTTCCCACTGACTTTCCATAGTTTGCCTACATCTTTCTAAGAATTACGATGTCCAAAACTGTATAAAGTACAGTAATAGATGGAAAAGAGTAATTATCAGTTGTTCACATGCAGATGCTGCCACATGTGCACACACCCAACCATGTGCACTGTGTGTGCTTGCAAGTGTATTTCAGTGAGATGTGTTTTTCAAAGATCCAACAAAATTTACACTTTTGATTTGTAATTCTGTAATCATTGATACCCTGTCTAATGGTTTACTGCTGGTCCATTTTGTGTTCATATCTATCATGCTCCTTTTCTAAATGTAGCACTTTTGATTTGTCTTTATTGATTTCTGACCATATCTTCCATTTTTCAAAAGCATTTGGAAATCTGTCCTTTAAGGTGCTGCTGGTTTCTACCAGCATTCTGTTATCTGCTGATTTTAAAAATACTTACTTGGAGTCACTAGGATTGTTATGAAAATACCAGATAGAGACAGATTAAACAAATGTCTCTGAGTTACATTTGTAATATATATATATATGGTTTGAGAGAGCTGCTAAAAATATCTTTTTTAGAACAATTGCTCTCTGATATCAATAATTTTTGTGTCCAACTTATAATGATTATGTCTGGACACATTTTGTTATATGTGGCATCAACAATGCAGAACACATTTAAAATCTCTCTAATCTCAAGCTTGTATCACATCTACTGTTACCTCCCATCCAGGAAGCCAGTAAGCACCTTCTCAGTGAAATAATTCAGATGAGTTTGAAGGGATCAATAATCTTTTTTCTCTATCTTCTTTTATCTTCTTGGAATTTGTTGGTGCAATACTAGGTTCTGGAATCTTTTCAGGTTTCACTGGTAGACTGTAACTTGAAGATGGGACTTAGGCCACCTGGGGGGAGACTGGAGAGGGTTTATTCTAAGTTTGGTTGATTGTTTATTTTTCTTTTCTACTTCTTTTGATTTTCTTTATTCTGATCTTTTAGAAATAATGAGACAACAGATTCTACTCTGTTATGTCTTTCTCCATAATTTTCAGCATGGCTTTTCAAGTTTGTTGGGGTTTTTTTTCATTCCTTTTGTTACTTTATTTCCTCTCCTTGTTTGTAGCAATGGCATGTGTGTCTTGTATCACTGTAGGTCTCATTGATCACTGATACAGGACATGGATAAAAACTTTTTTTTCTAGTGAGACAAGCTGACAGGATGTATATAAGAAATTTTCTTTGCTTTTGCATGTTTTGTAACTTCAGAAAGGCACAGTTAGGCTCATAGCAGTAAGATTTCAAAGGTTACTATCAGAATATTAAGTGTTCATTTGTCACAGCTTATATACTAGATGGAATGGCAATAAACAGGTCAGTTCAAAAGGGAAATGAGATCCAAAATTTTGCTTCTCTGAAATATAAAATTAAAGGCGATTACATGGTAAAATCATCATCATTCTAGCCTTTTGAACTGCAGGCCATTTAAATGGGTCTGTAGAAGATTGAGGTAGGACAAGGGGGACTTTGTCCTGGCTTGTTACATCAAAACATATTAAGGAAATCTTTTTATCCTGAATGACTGTGACTTTGGTATTGGGTAGAATGGCCTATGAGTGGCCTTTTCTCAGTGTTTAATAAATTTGTGCATAATCACTTAACTCTTCTTGTATATTGCAAGATGGAGAATTTCATCGTAAAATAAAACCGTAAAATTAGGAGCAGTGAAAGCAGGATGGATTTTTTTTTTCTGGTCTGTCGTATAAACTGAGCTCTCTTGCCCACCAACAGAGAATGAGAACAGAAGCCAGTAAGTATATTTATACCAATTGATACTGTCTCTTTAAAATTCAATGTTTTATCTTCTACCTTTCAGTTTGCTTTATGGGTCACTTAATTTTTGTTACTTTCCTTTGTTATGAGCTAAGAACAGAATATTGCTGAATATGCTAAAATAGATGTATATTTTTTAAGGTTGGCATTTAAGCGGACAAAGAATCATGCTTAATGCTGCTGTGATAATAAATAGTACTATAATTGATTGTTGATAGAAACCCTTAAAATACATTTTTATGGTTGAAATGTACTTTGGATAAACAGTGTTCAGTTTGCCTATTAAAATAGTTTACTATATACCATGGTTTCTTTGAGTATTAAGGAAGTAGGACTTTTCCAACAACAGTAATTGGTTGACACTGCTTGACCTTAATGCAAAGCTACAGTATTTAATGAACAAACGGAGGGAATAAAGTTTTGATAAATAAGGCAATTTTCATGAAACCTTTAGAAATATGCTTGAAGTCTTTTAGTGTTAGATTGACGGTTTCTCCTTTTGTGAAAAGAATAAGTGAATAATTTAAGGCTATATTTCATGTTTTCAGATCTTCATTCTGTCATATAAATAATAGACTGTGAAATGCAGCAGCTCCTGCATTCACAGATTTAATAGACCTGTACAAGTGAGTATCTTGCTTGGCTTCTGGCATCTTAAAATGCTCTTTTGTGTGTATGTATACCTAAGAAGCAATGCAGAACCTAAGAAATGCAATACAGACTCTTCAGTAACCAAATTCCATACTTTAAATGTGGTACATATTCTGTTTTCAAAGGAATTGTTCTTCTTAAAATATTTTCTTTACATCTTGATGTCGATGTTAGTATTTTTGGGTTTTAATTCTGTGTTATGATGGACAGCTATCAAAAAACCAGCACATGGTTATTTGAAATTAAAGTCTAATTTCAAATTTACTTACTTAAAGAGAGACTGTGTGAAAAGCATTCAGGTTTGAATCCCTCAGCATAGATCTTTGAAATACCATTGAATCTTGATGAGAAATTGATCAAATGTATTTACTAAAATAGTGAAATATTAAAGTAATTTGTATTGTTTGCTGTATGTATTCTTAGTTATTAATATTTTTTTAATGGAAACAATATTGGGGGAGGAAGAACAGACAATAGTAACATTAGGCTTGTTTCTTTTATTTGTTCCCATCCCCTTTTCCTCCTCCTGCCCTTTAGTTTAATGTCTGTTGAAAGGAGAGTGAAGTAAGACTTACTGAGAACAAGTAGCAAAGCATTGGGATGTTTTCTTCTTCTCAGTCTTCGAAGCAGAACATAGTTGTGTGACTAGTGGACCACGGGAAGCATGAATACTTCTTTGGAAGTTATGTGCTATTGTACCTGTTTTGTTACCTTGAAGAAGTAGCTTCCCTAAACACTTCCATTTATAAGTTTAAGGTAAATTACATGCATTTTCTTTCTGATACCTACTTTAAACATTGGAGTAATTCTAGTTGTTAGGAACCTTCTACTAGCATATGATACTGAACTCCTGCTTTCCTCTGTCCTGTGTGGGAATGGAGGCATTTGTGCAAGTAAGGAAATACTTTTATTCATATATTGTAGACTGTTTTCTGTAAATGATGTTCAGGAAGTCTGACAGATTGTCTGCATTTGCCATGGTACTGATTTATGCAGTCCTCATACAGGTTTCAGAAATGTCTCGTAGGGATCCTTCAAAGTGACTTGTCTACATGAGGATGCCATCACTTTTGCTAAAATACAGGCAAATTCTTTCTGTTTGTGCTTACTAATAGTTTAGCTCATGTAGTGAAGTTACTTGTTCTTACTTTTCAAGAAAAATCTTTATATCTTTCGTCATGATAATAAAAATCTTAATGTAATATTCTATTCTGTTTCGTAAATTACTTTGGTAACTTATTAATATCTTCATTTGTTTTCATTTTCTGATATAATTTTCTTCATGTTCACAATAAGTCTGTCTTTTGATTTCAACTAGGCCAAATGCTCAAATGGAGATCATACTTTTCCCATTCTCCCTACTCTATCCAACTCATTTGTAACTCAGAAAACATCAGTGCAGGCATAGAGACCATTTTGCAGTCTAACTTGTTGAAAACAACTGTCAAAACTGTATGAATCACACAAAAATCTTTGTGCTGAACTGAAATATATTGTCATCACCTCTGTTTTCAGAACTTACATAAAGTAATAGTTTCTGTTTATTTTGCTACATGAACATTATTTAAGCCATTGGCTGGGGATGTTTCTGTTGTTTCAGTAAGAATTTACAGGATTAGTATTTTAAATATATTGATTTTATTCAACAAACCAGTCACCGATTGAGTCCACCTGTGACTGAGTTGGCTTGTATACTTGAGCAATGCATTTGTTATTACTAATTGTTGTTTCAGTACAAACAAGACTGTGGTCTCACTGTAGAAGGTCCTCTGCAAATATACAGAGTTTGGGGGGAAATGCAGGAAGGAGGGTATAAAAAGCAAAGGAGGGAAATAGGAATGCAGAACAGCAAGGATGCTTTGCTAGTGGCTAAATGGATACATTTGCTAATGCTGATGGTTTCTTTTAAATTCTGAAATGGTTACTGTTCTTTATTTAGTCAGTGTGGCTTTTTTTGCTTAATTTGTTAACACCTATAGAAATTAGAAAGAACAGTAGTTATGACAAATGGACTATGTAATTTGAAAATTGTATTTTGTCACATGTTTTAGTCACAAAACCTAGTTGAAATCAATTGTCCAAACATTCACTTAACATATTAATAAGTAATACAAGAATACTCTAAGCCGTCTTGAATTAGATATATTACATCTTGTTACAAAATTTAATGCCAGGCTTAATAACTCAAAGTATGTGCTAGAATAAAAATACATTTATGTGCTAGTTTTTTGCAATTAGGATGCTAAGCTAAATTACAAAAAAACCCCTAAACCCACTATTCAGTTGGAACTGTTTTATGTACTCAAGAGTAGACAATTACCTTTAATTTAATTTCTTAAAAAAGAAATCCCAACATTTTTTTTTTTACAAATGGGTTTTTTTTGTGGTATATTTCTAAATATTACAACACTGTAATACTACAGTGTCAGATTGCACTGTAGTCTGACAACAGTGGTCGGATTTCAGGAGCTATTTGGGTACTTACCTGCAAAATCAGTGTTATTTAGGACTTCTATAAAAAGGTGTCTAGGTGGTTGTGTTCTTAAATTTTCTGGTGAAAACACTATAGAAACAGTAAAGTACCACCTTCTCAAACAGGGAAGATGGTGTTTCCGATTCAACACTATTAGCTTTGCATGTTTGTAATAGGAAAATTTTTTTTAAAATATCATTTTATCCTGCCGTGAATAGACTTTAATTATCTCACAGTAGCTGAAAAACTGCGTAAATATGTTTTGAAGAGGATTTGTTGGAAACATTTTTTTTGTGATTTACAAGGGGATTTTTGGACAGTTAAAAGAGAATTAATAAAAGATAGATGGCTAATCAGTTGCTGATATTTCATTTGTTAAATTTCTGTTAGAACCATAACCTTCTACATTTTTAGTATGTTTATAACCAGCTGTAGTGTGCTATTGAAACCTATACAGTATTTTGTGATCTTATTAATAATGAATGAACAACTTCCTAGAAAATATATCTAAAATACCAAATTAGTGAAATTTGTAAAATACATGTTTTTAAGACGTTCATTCACAAGAGGAGAAATTGAAAATAATACTGAGAAATAGCCAAGAATCATATGTTGATAAAACTTTCAGGTTGAATACTGAATAGGTCTTCATAATGCTCAAGTTGTTAGAGTTGTCTCTCTGCCATTGTTATCATCTTAGAAATAAATAAGTTGAACCACATAGACTTACTTTACATGTTGTTTCTATCTCTTCTGATACACGATTATGTGAAATACAATACTTACTTGACTTGAAAAAGCTTAAGCTAGTTTCAGTCACTTTTGTTTTTGTTACATTGAAATGTCCAGAAGAAATCCAGCATCTTAGGTCTCAAATCCTTAACTCAAATCCCATTAGATCAAACAAAAAACTAGAAGTATTTTTAGTACTTTTTCATCAAGTATGTTTATTCTCCATCTGAAGGTCAATTCCAGACGTCTGGTACCGGGACTGCCACTCCAGCTTCCTCATTGCTCCTGGTGGCTGGGCCGTATCCCAACGCTATTTGCCTGTTGAATGTGTGGAGAATATCCTTATAAAGACAACTGTCTCCTTTGTGTTTGAGCACCTGCCACTATGTGAGTTAATTTTTTGTACTTTTTAAAAAAAGCAAACTTAGTTTGCCTCATTTTCATTAATGTCATAGTTACACATTTAACTTTTATAAAAATGTTTGTGATGTGTCCCCTGCAGTTGTCCAAAAACGACTTTCATACCATTTCTGTATCAAAAGAAATCTTACTTTACAAACATAGGTTCTTATCTCCCCAGTTTGCTGCATTAAATTTTAAAAGACAAGTGAAAATAGTGACTGTAGTATTTGGTTTTAAAACTGATGGATAACTGTACTGCAGTCTGCTTCCCACAGAACTGGTGAAACATAGACAGTGTCAGTGGGAGCTTTTCTTTACTTTCTCCCATAATATGCCCTAAGTCCCGACCTGAAGGGGCAATTCACTCTCTAATTTAAACCTCTCCTTAACATTAACAACATGGCAGTGTTTAGTAATGATACAGTGTTTACTGTTAAAGACTTGCCAATTTGGCCTTAAATAGCTAGACTATATTACCTCAATTTGCCATATTCCCTCTGTTTAGTTTGGAATTACCTTGCAAATGTTAAGGTGATAGTACTGAATTGTATAAAGGAATTATAAATTGGAAATCCTAGCAATGTGGATTTAAAGTTCTAGTCTTGGTCTACAGAAACACACTAGTTCAAGTAGTTAAAGGTCAGTAAACTCATTTTAATTTTTATTCTTTTTTTTTTGCTTTTACTGACTTCCATCGGTGACTTTAATTAGTTATTTTTCCTTCCTATTCTCTGGATAATTTAAAACTCCTTTCTGAAGTGATTTTTTAAGACATATATGAGCTTGTATATGTAGTTTCTGTACCTTTTAAGTGTAGTCCGTTTTTTCCGGTGTTGCAATAAAGTACAGAATACTATGCAGTGCATTAAAGAAATCGAGCCTATGCATCAGAACAATTTTCATGCCTCACTCAATTCTTAATGTAAATTAGTAGGAACATTGGTTATCCATTTGAGAAATTGAGTTGGTATAAAAATAAAAATGCACTTATGGTATGTGGTGCTTTGTGTATCATCTTGGGAGTGTTTTGCTGTTTATCTGTCACTTGCATTAGAAAAAGCAGTCACTGGCTGCAGGTGACATTAAAAATTAAAGGTTAACCTCAATTTCTATACTGACCAGACATAGGGCAGAAAGTTCTTCTGGATGTGTGCCTGGATTTTGGAACTGTCAAATAGAGTTGAGAAGTAAAGACTAGTGCTTTTGGTGGCTTAGTCTTTTTGTATGTGCGTGTTTGATTATATGATTTCACCATTTCAAAGTGTTTAGACTGCTTCTTATAGGTTATATCAAGATCGTTTTTCATTGCATCCAACTTAGTGAAATTAAAAAATTACATGATAACACTATAGTAAGTAATTATAATGAACTTGTTTTACTGATCTGCATAATTTTAGAAATGTCTTTTTATTTTGTTGCTTAGAAAAACTAATTAAAATAGCTTTCTTTCCTATTAGTAGAGAGTAAGTATGTTACAAAAACCAGTTAAAATTGTTCTTGAAAATTGCCTTAGCAGCTTTTGAATATTCTTGTTAATTCAATGTACATTTACTGTAAGACAAGCTTTATATACTTCTGAACAAACCTGGGAGATCTTTCTTTAAGTTTTTGACAAACTCAGCTTCTCCCTAGTAGTGCCTTCAAGGTCAGCCAAGTTCAGTAGCATGAGCTTCCCTTGTCTATCACTCCAGATTTTGGAGGCAGCATTCAGACTAGTGAAGAAGGCTTCAGGCAGCGGGGATTCTCCCTGTAACCTGCCAGATACCTTTCCTTTGTTAAAGAGGTGTTGTGCTTGTTCAGTGGTACACCAGACTACAGGCAAGCCTTGATATTTGAGACACAAACTGGAAGCTGTGGCTGCTGCTCTTACCTTCCATTTCATCTCTTGATTTTCTTAGCCATGCAGTAAGGTAGTTTGTATAAAGTGAGTAGTTCTGGTTCTTCTTGTTGGCTAATGAGGGAAAATGAGAAGGAAAGAAAGAAAAATGAAATTGTCTGCTCTGTCTTCATGATTAAAATAAGACTGCCAAAATGCATCTCTTTTTTCTTGCTTCATCCTCCATTTACCAAACAGTGGATCTCTTCTGTCCATGGCCGTTTTCCCTCTTACAGCTCTTCTTAGGAAAACAAGAAAATAGAAATTTCCTTAAAGAAAGTGATGCATATTGCTCATTTAGAAAAGAGCACTGCAACTGACATATTTGAGGAACCCTAGTATTTCAGATGTGTATAATCTTATTAAAATTATGTATCTACATGCTTGCTTCATAGTAAGCTTGGCACAGTTGTTTCAGGACTGGTATACTGTAAATTGTTCTGACTACAAATTAAATCATGTTACAAATTCTTTTGTGGGAAAATGATAATGCTTATTTAGTGCACCTTACTTCTTATTCCTAATTTGTTAAACCTATATTTAAGACAGATAATTTCTCTGAAGACGGAATATTTTTAAATGCCAGTTACTTACTTTCCTGTAGTTCCCTCTGCTTGAAATTTTTCCAGTGTTCTCTGAGATTGGTTTCACTTAATACTTCTTGGTTTCTTGTGTTTCAGATATTTTTATGTTGACATAATACTGAAACTGGTCAAACAAGTTTCACTATTGATTTATAAAGAAACTGGAATACTATATAGCTTTAAACATAGTTCCTTTGACTTAGGGAGTAGTTAAATCCCATATAATAGTTGATAATTGTTGGCTTGCAGCCTGGTTCTGAAGTTTTTGTTTCATAAACTGGGTTATGAAGCATCAAGAAAACTGAATGTTGGGGTTTTTTCAGATGAAGTATCTCAGGTAATTAAATACTTCGGGAAGTGTTTATAATTTGAAATGCAGTGCTTTCTAAGAAGAAAACATTAAGTGATTTTATATATTGTCTTACAGGCTCTAGAATAGGTAGCATGTTATGATTTGTCAGTTAATTTAAATTTAAGTAAACTTCTGTATCAGTCTAAAAAGCAATGGTGATTTGCAACTATATTACAGATGGCATCTTTTCTTAAATACTACAATAATCTGTGTTTCGTAGAGCAAGTGAATTACCTGTGTGTTACACTGTTATGCAGCTCATAGAGGTCATCACACATCTGTATGAGCAGAACATTTAAGTATTTAAAAGACCCAACACCAGCATTCATTGCAATGTTTCTGTTGTTGCTGTTCGTACAAGGTTGGAGGTCCATTCACTTGTGTTTAATTTATGGCTGTATTGCAGAGATGGGCTGGAAAAAGAGAGATATGCATATGATAAGGACGTAGATGTAGCAAAACTTGCAGGACATGCAGTTTCAAAGAGTGGAAGAACAGGTCCAGGATCCAGAGTTATTTTGCAAAGCACTAGAATCAGGTTATATCAGTTCCCCTCAAGGGTACATAATATCAAGTCGGGACTAGTAATTCCCATAGCTTTATTTTCAGTAGCTGTCAGGTTCTCCTGGTGAGGACTAGTGGTACTGTGTGTTATTAGCCCATTCTCTTCAGACATCCTTTTTGTGTTTCCTCTTTGTACCGTATTAGATTTACCTGCTTTATGTAGCTGACAAATTTGGTACTGCTTCACATCCTTGTTAGTTCAAGTTGCCTCTGGCAGTGCTCTCTGTGCACTGCATCTCCCTTGCCCTTGCCCCTGCCCTGGGCATGTTGCCCCATTTCCCTCCTGAGCCTCCTTTTGCGCAACGTGACTCTGAAGCCTGAGCTGGCCACGGACAGAGCCCAGCTGATTCTGGCAGAGGTTTTTCATTGTACTTGATGCCTGCTTTATAGTTCATTTTCATTTTAATCACGAAACTACCCTTGCCAGTACAAAGGAAGAGCTAACTTCTGCCTTGCAATACTTCAAGGTGGGCTCTATAACAAACATGGAGAGAGACTTTTTATCAGGGCCTCTTTAGGCCTCTAAAAGTAAAGGATGGTACATTTAGATGAAAACTAAGCAAGAAATTCATTACAGTCAGGGTGTTGAGATACGGAAGTGGGTTGCCCATAGAAATTGCGAATGACCCACCCTTGGAAGTGTTCAAGGCCAGGTTGGATAGGACTTCAAGCAACCTTATCTAGTAGATGTCCACTTCTCTGCCCATGATAAGAGGCTGACCTAGGTGTTCTTTAGACATCCTTTCCAACCCAAACCAGTCTTTGATTCTACTTGAGGACAGCAGCTTCTTTTCTTTGTTTTACCTAATTCGTATTATGTATGTCTCTTACGAAGATTCATTATATAGTGTTTCCTGTGCATTTTGTTGACTTCCAAACTTTTTCAGAGACATTGCAGTGGTTACAAGTTGTATTGATTGAACCTGGTTGAAAGACTTTAATTCGTGGTTTGGTTTTGTTTTCAGTAAGAGATAACTGCTAGTTCAGATGATCATAAATGCTAATCAGAATTTGTCAAAAAGGATTTTATAAAATTGTTCTTTAAGGATTTAAAGTGGCACCCTTAAGCATATCTGCATGAAGAAAACGATGGAGGGGAGAAACAGTTGGGTTGCCAGCAGTGTATATAGTTAAAAACAAGATTGTAATGATGTTTTGGTGTATTTGAAGTGATCCTCCTACCATAGATGTGACAATCACAGACAAGTGTCTCTGATATGTTTAGAGCTGTGATAATGTTCCAGTAAAGTTTTAAGGACAAAAAAAAAATTCTAGAATATTGGCTGTAATTTCCCTTGAAGGGAAGGGATGCTATTTCATGGCTATCGCTGGCTCTCTTTTCTTTCCCTCTCCTCCTCCTGAAGAAGTCTGTGGGACTTACAGAGCGCTTTGCTTCCAGGACAAATTCTAAAGGCAGTTCACAGAATTTTAGTGGGTTTTGCTCTTAAGTTATACGGATTTAAATGTCTAAACATGTACTGAATGATACTGACAGGTACCAGTGTAGATGCCAGCCATGTGCAGTTGGAGTCCAGTACTAGGGACTGATCTGCAAATACAAGCAGCAGCATTTCTCAGTTGTTGTGACTGGCCAGCATTTGTAATTTGATGGAAAGCAGATGAGTAAAGCCAAATTAAAGTGACAGTGATGACCAACTGCCTAGTAATTTAAGACCCTCCACACATTGCTTAGTGCTATTTATTCAATAAACACACATAGTAAATATAGAACTTATGCATTTCTTCAAGGTGATAGAAGCCATGGTAGCCAGAAGTTATTATATATTTCCAGCACTCTGTTGTATTTGCATAAATTAATGTGGAACTTATATAAAACTCAGAACTTTCTGAGCAGCTTCACGTGGTTTTGTTAAAGCTTTCATTGCATGATGTACACTACATAACTTCATATTAAACACTTTCTTTGGAACACAGTTTCTACAGATTTGTAATTTTTAAAGAATTAAAATCTTGCCACCACTTTTTGCAGTAGTTTTCTCCGTATTGTGTATCTGATCCTGTAAGATCTTTTCTCATAAGCATTAATGTAGTAAGAGTTGATTCTGGTATGAATGGTTCAACTACATTTACAAGAAGTGGTTGAATGTTGTTTTATCATTTTTGTTAAGAAGCATGCATGCCTTAGGGTTATAGAAAAGGTTACCTCTATCTTGAAACTTGCAATATTTATCAGTTTTGCAAGGGAATTGTAGATCAGGTGCAAGAATTTCTCTATATTATAAATGTTCTAAACTTGTTTTGGCATATTAATCTAGATTATTTTAAAATCCAGAAGTGTACTTTGTAGTGGGATCCAAGCTGGGTCTGAGGAAAAAAATCATTATTCTCTGTCATTTGGCAGAGAAGATTAAGGGATAGAAAAGGAAGAAAATGCTCTTCTTTTTAAGTGAATGTATTCTTCCCATAAAATGTACCAACAAAAAGTAGATCAAGACACTCTTGCTTGGAGACGCTCATACCATCTGACAGGAAAGTGATTTTAATTAAGTTAAAATCCAGAAGCAACAGTGTTTCTTCCTGAGTAAATGGTTGGGAGACCTTAATTACACATCGCTCTTGAAAGCACAGATTGCACTTAGTTTCTTTTTGGTCTTTGAGACTCAGACTTTGGAAAGTATTTAACTTACAGGAAGTAACGGAATTCCTGAATTGACAGGCTGTTACTGAGTTTTCTCAGTATGAATATAGCTACTTGAAAAGAATAGGAATTTAATGGAATCTTTTGGGGTTGGGTATTTTTGTTTTGGTTTGGTTTTTATAACGGAAAAGTCATCCAATACCTTCAGCTGGATTTTGGCGTCAAAATTTTAAAAAGCATTTGCTGTGTAAAAAGTAAGTTTTGACAAAAGCAAAGGAAATGGCTAAGTGTTTAAGTTGTGAATCAGTATCTAGTTATGTCTAATCATGATTTAGTGCTCCAGCTGAGAATATTTTATAGTGTGAAACTTTGCTCTAGGTGACTAGAGACCAGCTAGGGGAATAGTGAGTGACTAATAGTATATCTAGATTCATTTCACTTATTAAGTGCACTTTTATGAATGAAACGTAAATGTTGAATGGAATTATGGTTACTTCAGTACGTGAAAACTATTGTTATGAAACCTGCATGGTTTAGCATTTTAGGGGGAAACAATCATGGTTTTGTTTTACTTTAATGTTTAGTTTTTTTAGCAAAGACACGTTTAAATATTAAAATATTCCCATACAAATTTTTTTCTTATTCCAAAAGATACTGTATTAAGCATCACGAAAAGAATGGACTATTTCATGTAAAAAAGGAAGTTACTCATTCATGACATTTTTACTCTACGCAGAGATCTTACGCCTTGTGCTCCTAGATTCTTCAAAAACAAAATTTGGCTAATGCAGTTTTCTTAATTTTTCTGACACTACTTTTCAGATGTAATTCCTTTCTTGAATATATAATTGGTGGGCAATGCAGGAACTTGAAATACAGAAGATTTCGTATGCAAGCTTCTTTGAAGAATTGTAGTAAAAGCTGCATATAAGACTTTGCCAGTATTAAAATAGCTTCTGGTGTCTTGTTTCTTGTGACTATTTTAAGTTTTGTAATTAATATTGGGGGTTCAGTATTTTCTCTGTGGCACGTACTAGGGAGTGGTATCAGATTGATTTCTCTGTTTCTGTGCAAACAAGCTCTGAATTTGGGAAGGTCTTCTCAACGTCCCTCAAGGTTTTGCTGTTAAAAATCCCACAAAATCACCTTCCCTTTTCATAGTGTTTGTAGAGTGCTAAGAAGAGTTTCTTGTTTGGTAGCCACAATTTGGTCTGGTATAGCAGTGATACTGACTTCCCTTTTCCCAGACATTCAGCAGAAGTTTAGGAAATTTAGTACTTTACATAGAAAAATAAATTAGTTCAAGTAACTGGGAAAAGGGAAGTGATATTTAATGGAAGAGAATGATGGTTTGGGCCATTGTCCGAGTCCATACTTCCTCCACTTGTCAAACTGGAACAGAATCTTGAAGTCCTTTTAGATTCATTTTTATTACAAGGCACAAAGCTAAGAGAGACCAGAAAATTCACTGTTCTTTAAAATATATCTCTTTGACTATATATACAGTCCATGCATTTCAGGTTGAGTCTTCTAATGATTACATGTTGAGTAACTT
Source organism: Eulacestoma nigropectus (assembly GCA_013397775.1). Lineage (NCBI taxonomy): Eukaryota > Metazoa > Chordata > Aves > Passeriformes > Eulacestoma > Eulacestoma nigropectus. Next base: position 1,098,832 of record VZTE01001513.1, read on the forward strand.
GAAAACCAACATATATAACCAGCAATTTCATTGTACACAGAACTGATCCAACTTGTCTTATGTGCCCAGTTTTACTTACTTAAGATGTGTGACATTTTTTCATTCTCCTAGTGCTTCTCAGGTGAGAAGGAATCACCTCCTTAAAAATAACATATGTATCTGAGACTATGGTAGTTTGAGAGCTGTTTCATTACATATGTTTGCATTTGCAGTCTGAAAATGTCACACTAAGCTCGTACCAAAACACACAAAAAAAATTTCCTCATTTAAAAATATGTCAGAATATTTGGACCAATTTGGTTTGCCAGTTTTTCATTCTGGAAGCATAGATTTTTTGAGTCAGAGTTGCATGTTATAAAATTAAAGGAAATACTTAGCTGACCATCACAGAAAAATCATGATAGTGTGTGCGCATAGAAATACACAGTTTTTGTGTGTTTGAGTGTGTGTGTATGTCTCACAAGAGGTATGAGAGATGAATGTTCTTCTTAACTGAAAAGTTCTTTTTCCACTCTAAGGATATTTAAAAGTCATTCTATCCATTTGGTGGAGCAATAGCTTAGTTAATGAAATTTGATATTGTGATAGTTTTTCATTCTTGTGTAACATCTGTAAACATGTTCCCAAACCTTACATGCAGTTCTGTAATTAACATAGTGTTTCCATGGTGTTTTGTCAATGAATAGAAAAAATACTATTTATACAGATGGGGAAAAAAATCAGTTTTCATCAGCAATACAGTCGTTAGATTTTGGTGGGGTTAAAATACAAGCCGTCAATGCAAAATCTGGTTTTATTGTTACCTGCTTAAAAACCACTGTAGGTTTCACACACTCCGAATGAGCAATGAGGTGTAGTCCAGCCCCCTGTCTGTACAGGGGTAAGATCAGTTAAGAAACAAAGCATTTTTTTCCTTTTACAGAAGACCTGTACCTCTCTGATCATAGCACTTAGTTTCTTTATTTTCATTAGTTTTTCTCTCCATGTAATGTACATAGAAAGTTAATGATGAAAGAGTAGTAAAGTATTCATTGAAACTGAAAATTATAGTATTTGCAAATATAAAATCATAATTTACATAAATTTTATAGTCAAGAACATTATGAATGTAAATATGCCTTCATCTATTCTCAGTCTTATAATGCCATTTGTTGTCCAGTGGGAGATGAAGAGTGATGTTGAGACTGCCGTTTAACCTATTATGGCAGCCTAAAGAAATTAAATAGCCTTGATGTAAATATGAGGTGGGAAAAGAGTATTCATCTCCATTAAGTGACATAGAAAAACATGGTAAGAAGAACAGGTGGGTGGGTATGCATTAAGCGCTGAAGTCCCTAAATTTGGACGCTAATTATAACCACAAGGACAATTGCCTCCCACGTACTTAAACTATAATTTCAGTATGTGTTTTCAGACCAAAAATATGCTTCACAGTTCTTTAGGCACCAAATATGAGTTTTCTCTTGCATTCTTTTTTCATCTGATACATGATTCGTTTTCCCCTGCTATTAAATGAGGGCCTGATACTAAAAAGCTGAGTTTCTTATGTTCTCCTTGGTACAATTAGGTCTTTAGACCTTGTATTTTACTAGATCTCATAACTATGCTGAGGAAGTCCTACCCATTTTATAGGGCCATAAGCAAGTGTTGCACCATTATATTCAAATTATTTGGAGCAGTTGTTTCAGCTTCATATTGTTACACACACCTGTGGATGACCAGTAGCTATTCAACCTGTTGCACCACGTAAGTCACTCTTACGTTGTTTCTTGATGGTGTATTCTTGTAAAGATAGATAATATACTTGCACCCTTTCCTAAAATTATTTTTATGTTACATTAGATAAAGTAATTTTTATATTAAGTAATTGCATTAGAGTATGACCCATGGAATCATAAATGAGAACCGAGATGTTGTATAAAACTATATTTTAAAGTTAATTGAGTATTGCAGTTTCTTTAATATTACACTGTTTTCAGTGCAGGAGAGATCATTTTCATTGTTTAGCCATTCCATCTTTGATATAAATCAAGGTAAAATGTTAATCATTAAAAAAAAAAAAAAATCAAGATCATTACTTCACCTTTACCTTGATATTTAAGATACCAAAAGAGATGCATTATGTTGCTGCCTAACCTGATGTAGTAATTAAGACATCGTATTTCTAGACCGAATTTGTCTGATGTTTCCAGTAATTCTGTCTTACTGTCCTTTTCTATGCTTGATTAGATAGTTATTGGCTATTACACCTTCTCCACATGTACTAAGCTGTAGATCTCAATCAAATTACATCTAATCTTATTATAAATAAACTAAATATACTGATCTTTTATCCATCTCTCTCACACACACAATAAAAAGAAGGATTTCCTGACTGTAATTTTTGTAACTCCTTTTTTGGCCCTTTTAATTTCAACTTCCTTTTAAATTAAAGATACCAGGCCTGGTTATAGCATTCCAGTGATGCCATATGTGCAGATAATTTCAGGTCCTTAGTACTACCATATATTTCCCTGTAACGCACCCAGGGATTGTTTTTAGCTTCTTAGCTACAGCAGCATAGTAAGAGCTAAAAAAGCATTTGGTTATTTACAATGACTTGTAAGTTCTGTAGGGATTCACTGCTTTCTAGGATGTAAACCTCCATTTTCTGTGGCCTGTCTTGTAGGTTCTTAATATTCTTAAGGTAAATAAATTAAAATAATGTAATTTCTACTCTGAGATTTACTTAATTTATGCAGCTTATTGGAAGGATTTTTACTTATTTTTATCATCACAGAGCTTCAGCTTTTTACATAACAGTGAAGAATCAGTCATCAGGTTTTATGTGTATTTTGTGTGATTGATATTTTCAAAAAGACAATAAAGGGGACTTCACAAAGCATTTGAGCATTAATACAGCACGAAAAAGGCTTATAATGTGTTTGGCTTCTGCTGATACCTAATGATACGGCAAAAAAGCACTCTTCTACAGGGCTGCTTTTAAGATACAAGAGAACCAGAGGAATTGTTAAGAATAATAGATAGCATATCTTGGATTAATTTTTTTAAATTAGTTTTTAGGAGCAGAAGCACAAAAATCCTGTCTTAATCTTTCTTTTAGGTATGCTGCTTATTTAGCTTTTAGTAACTTGTAATTTAAGATCACAGTTATTAGGTGTATTTCTGCATTTTATATATCGCTCCCAGATGCTACAGTATTAGTTTTTATCACTGCATATTTTATGAAATGTCAGCCTTCTGTTGGCTGTTCATGCAGCATTGTTAGTGATCAAAGCCACAACATAAAGGAGAGGAATCTAAACAGTTGGCTTATCTTTGTCCTTCATTGTGACACAATACCATAAAATTACTTTGCTATATAAAAGGTAGGCAAAATTTCGTGTAGCACACTCTGAAAAGGTGAACTTTTTGTTATGCTCAACAAAATAAATAAACTCTTCTGGGTGATATTTTGCACAAGGAAAGTAAAGTTAGCAATGATATCTTTGGAGTTTGGAAAAAGTTTTCATCTTTTCCTGCCTTTTTAAAGCACAATTATGTATATATGTGTGTGTGTATGTGTGTGTGTGTGTGTGTGTGTCTTTATTGTAATGCTATTATAAATCTGTCCTTTAAAATCTTTTGAAATGGAAGAAATGTGCCCTTTGGAGTAATCTGTATGGGGTGTTGTGGAACTTCTTTGGCATACAATTAATCAAGACATGTTATATCACTTGAAGAGGGTTAATTGGGAAGATAATAGTTAGTCTTTACATTACGAAAACTGCTGGTGATTACCAAGTGTATTTGGCTTTCCTTTTGGTTTTTCACACAGGAGATTATTTTAAGTTTATCGAAATTTTTGGTTAAAAAATATCAGAATATCAGTCAGCCTTAATTTTTCTGCTTGCCTAAGCGAGTTGTGTATCAGAACTGAAATAATAAAATAGGAAAAACTCTACAAGCTCTGGAGATACTCTAGGAATAAAAATCTTGAATGATTTTGATCAGCTGTTGTGTATGCCCTGCACAGCAGTTGGTTCAATCAATTTTATGTTTTGGGATGGTTTTATTAAAACGAGCTGCTGCTTTCAGTAAATCATTGTAAAGATGCTAGCTTTCTATATGCTTTTTGGAGGCCTGCAGCTTACCAAGGCAGTCTCTTAATATAAACAGACTTAACTTGGCTCCTCAAGAGACTGGGCTGAATTAGTAACCCCCTTTCCATGTGGAGTATTTATCAAGATAGAACAGAACACAAAAAAGGACATACAGTCTACTGATATGATAGTGGCACAGGAAGTAAAGGAGCAAAAGTATTTCTGTTGTATTTTGGGGGATGTCAGGCATGTCAGTCAACAAGGCTCTTGACAGTATCTCTTAAAAAAGATGATGATGCACACTACCTGATTGTATCTGTTTGTGTTTGTCTTTCCAACTGCTGCTAGTCAGTAACTTCTATGCATGTATTCTCTCACAGTATGTCATCATATTTTGATAAATGTTTCAGAGGTTTTGAACAAACCAACAATGATATTTTCTTCTGGCATTGTGATCAAGATGGCCACAGTGCTCCATTTTAACTTGGCTTTATGGATAAGATGTCATTTCATCCGTTTTTCCTTAAAAGCTGGCACAGGAAGAGACCATTCCTGTGTACATTCGAAGGTTTTATTACTTCTTTCTTGATGTGCTTCAAAAATACAGAAGGTAGAAAACAAACCGCTATCAAGTGACTTACGGTTAAAGATATTTAGTATATCAGAAGCATTAATTATTTGATTCTTTCAGTTAATTAATTTTGAAAAGTGGAATTTAGGGAAACAAAAAATCTGACAGTGGTAGGTAGTTAATCTGTCAGGTATCTGACAGTAGTGTGCTCAGTGCAGGTCATCCTTCCTGTATGAATATAGCATCACACAGTCTGCATAACTTTCTTCCAGCATCAAGTTTACGATCCTTCTCCTGCCCCTCACAACTGAAAGGGCTGAACATTCAAAGCTACAGACCTATTCTCCATCTTTCTAGATAAGGCATGATTGTAATACGTTTCTCTTCTGATTTATTGAAGAAGTAGGTTCTCCTACTCTATGTTTTCATCCATTGTTCACGTGAGTAGGTGAATTTTACGTGTCTTATATTTAGTGGGATTCTGGTTTGCTGATGAAGGCAGAAAATCTCCCATGTGACTTGTCCATGATGAAGGATTTAGAGTCACCAGAAAAATTGTGATGCTTATAGCAATTTTAGTGTCCACAGCAGGAAGAGATGTGCTTCTAGGAGAGAATGATGTACAAGGGTGTATAAGCAGTCCATTAGGTGTGTCTGGGAATCAGAAGGCCAAATATGTTGGCATTTTTTGCAAGTCCAGAAGTTCAGGTGAACATGGAGAGAAGACAAAAAAGCAAAAAAGACAGTCTTTAAAGAGAGTGATTTTCCTCTACCGATCTTAATACCTTTAGCAGATGTTTTATACTGTAGTTGAAAGGTAAACAGGTTCAGGGCTTGTTTTTATTTGTATATCCAAGACTGCTGCAAACACCTGATAAGAACATGCTAGTGCCACTTTAAGAGCTGGAAACATGCAAACCTTATTCAAGCAGGTTCTCTTATCCTTACACTGGTGAGTCTCTTTGATTGCCTGGCCAAGAAGTCATGCATTAGATGCACAGGTTTCACATATCCACTTGCAAACCTAATACACCCCAATTGCAGAGACCAAAATTTGAGTAAAGCCTTGATGAAGTATAATATGTAGTGATACTTCTTTCTGTAATTGGTGCTTTGTGGTCCACAGTTTCATGAAGAGGTAGTAAAAATAGATGGGATGATAGCTCTCTTTTAATATACTGGATATAATCAAGGTAGCTTGGCACCTTTTAACCTGATACTCTCGAATCTTGATATGCATTCGCATAGCTGACATGCTTTGGAAACTTAATTTCACTTTACAGATGTTTTGTATGTGTATAACGCAAAATATTTTGTCGATTGGTCCCATAATTTGTGAGCATATATGTGAGCTTATTTCCATTGAAAAAATTTTCATGACTGTTTTGATCACCTTTCCCAGCTAGTTCCAAAGGCAGTCTTCACTAGGTAAATGAATACAGTGGTTTGTTGAGCATTTGTCAATGCTAATACCAGCAAAACCAAAGGTTTTTCAGCCTTTTTTAAATGCAGTTATCCTCAAATCTCTAACCTGAGGGTTATAAATGTAACTGACAGAGAAAATTGAGCAAAATTGATAGTCAGAAATTTCTTAATAAGATACAAATTGTTGGCTTGGACTTGATTCCCAGTCGATGAAAATTGTGTTTCTGAAATGTAACTCTATTAGTTTATGAAAGGGTTATCACAGTGCTTGTACCTATGGGGTGTAGTAGTCAGATTGCTGTTCTGCATTGCAGGGAGCTCAGTGAGGGTGACGAGTACTTAAAAACCAAGTTATGTACAAGAGATGCTGCAGCTATATATTTAAGGACTTCATGTTGACCCCATCCTCTCTTATTAGCAATGCATTTTTTGGATGCAGTTTGCGTTTCCATTTTTTTGTGAGCTTATGTCCCTGGCCTGCCAGAATTGGCAAAGGGAAGAGTCAGCAGGTTTCTAGAAAGCTGTCTTCAGTATACCTTTTTAGTTAATATGCAGATTAGTTTTAATGATACATACAATAGGAACTGTGAGTGTTGGGTCACCTGAAAGAATTAAGATGCATTCATGGTAACAGTTGAGTGACTCAGATATTTTCAAAGCTAATGAAGTTTTAGTTCAGAATTTACTGTTAAAATCTAAAGTACAAGTCAAGCCTTTCACCAGAGTGAGAGGTGCAGGATTGGAAAGGGAGGACAAGGCTTTTGGCATTGGTGAAGAAGCTATTCACTAAAGAAGCAATCTGACCAGCCAAATGAGGAATTTCCAGCAAGGGGATGTTTTCTAACTGGGGCAAGATTGTGAGAATTAATGTTGGATTTTGATGCATTAATTATCCCAGTTTACACTTCTTAAAAATCTAAATTTGTAAATATTCAAGCTGATAAACTTTTTTCATGCTAAAAAAATGCAAAGGTAAAGGAAGATGCTTAGAAAGCTCAAAAGAGCTGAAGAGTGCTTCAGTTTGGACGATGTCAACAGAATGCTGAGGAAATATGAGCATTGCAGAGATTTTGGCTGTATTAAATATCCTACTTTGCTCATAGAATGTATGCTGCTAAGCTCTTCCATGTAAATACTGGCAAAGACCCAGGTTTCAGTTTCATTGAAGTCTACCCCACCTGTAATAATTGTAGTCAAGAGATTGCAGTATTTATATGTTCATCAGGTGCACTTTGTTTAGTTGTGATATTAAAATTTGTCAAATTGCTATTCAGGTATGAATGGAGAGTTCATAGTCCTAATTTTTATTGTACTCTGAGAGGATTACAATTTCATCTAGAGGTTGGTTATTGTGTAAGAGTGTTCAAAAGAAATTTAACATGTCCCAGCTTCTGATTTGGGAACATAAAGACTGATTGTTCCATTTCATAGCAATTGAGAAGGTTACTGTTTTAAAATATGTGTATGTCTGAGGTTGCAAAGGGGCTAATGAGAAGAAAGATAAATGCCTCCTGCATTTAACTGCAGTGCCATTCCCGTCAGTTCAAGAAAGGTTGCTTAAAGGTGGGAGGTGCAGCACTTTTCTGGGCTTCTTGGATCACCCGCCAGACCGTACTGTGGCTATCTTCCTAACATTGCATCTCATGAAACCTGAAGAGAGAAGGTACTGAGATAAGATAGTTAAAGCTCATGGTGATAGGCAGTGATCATGTCTCCTTCTTACAGGTGAGTTGACAAACGAAAAGGAATATGTCTCTCTCTTCATAGCAGCTAAAGAGGGAAGAGCTCAGGAATGCCTGAAGTTCAGGCATGAGAGACTTTCAGACCCCAGAGGACAAAAATTGGTTGGTTTAGGCTTGGACAGGATGGCCATGCTGTCTGTAGGGATGAGTAGACTTCTGGCATGAATAGCAAAACAGCAAAGATCTTCCCACCTCTTTTTATGTTTTGAATTGCATTATGGCTTTTAATTGCACACAAATGTAGATGATACACAGCTAGCAGTGTTTATGTAGAGTATATACAGAAAAGATGGTGTGTGCTTTTATTGCTCTTCATTTTAGATTTTTGCCCAGATGGGAGGAGGAAGATGGACTAAAACATATTCACGGTTCTAAGGCCTACTAAGGAAGATCTCGGCTGTGTTAAACATACACTTTTTTCCTCTTAGTCCTGTAAATGTGATGGGATAAATTGTTTCCACTCCTCTGAATTTATTGTCTTCTCAAGGTTTTAGATTTTGAAGTTAACTTTACCAATTTGATATTATGTGAACAGCACAGTGTAATAGGAACATTTGCTGTGTTTTTAAATCTGTTTCTGATACAGATTACTTTCAGTGCTTTGTACCATTTAGTGTCAAGTGAATATTTTAAGTATTGACAATGAGAAATGAAAAAAAAACCCCCATAGCTGTGGCGTCTTACATCACTAAAATTTGATTTGCACAGGCTCAGAGTTTTACTCCCTGCTTTTTAGTACAAGCTGAAAGTCGAAATGCTGAAAGCTTAGAGGCTAAACTCTTGACATATCTTGGGCAGGGGTGGGCGGGTCAGTGATATTCCATTTTTGATTCATAAGTAGAAGACTAGATTTTTTTGGAAAGTCCCCTTGTTTTTATATTGTAAGCCATTGTAGCCCATTTTTTGATTATTTTCATAGTGTATTTTCTTCTTTTAGATAGTCTAAAATATTCTCTTTACTATGCACCCGCTATTCCTCCAAAGAAATTTAATGCTTCATCTATACTGAGCACCCCACAGGAACACAGGACTTAGGAAAGGGAAAAAATCAGCAGAAAAATAGGTGGCCTGAGCATTTATGCGTTAAATATGCATGTTAATTAGAAAAAATTAGAAAAAATATGAAAACAGATGTTACATAAATTATTTCAGTCTCAGGATAGTAGTAACTTATACACTGACAATAACTTTTATCCGTCCATGTGTATGCGTATGTTTGTATCTGGAACATTTATGCAAACTTCTTAGATAGGCTTTCTGAATATCACCTGTCTTTGTGGGTATTTCTCTCCTCTGTTGTACTGTCTATTGAGCTCCTGAAAAAAGGTTCCTCAAAAAGGCGCTGCCAACAGAATCAGTTGTATTGTAAGACTCATGGGGAGTGTTTCAGGTAACTAGCATTACATATATGCAAGGCATTTTTCTCTGCATATTGATACTGTATTAGGCGGCAGAAATTTTAAAATGTAGGTCCTTTATGTTCTCACATACCCCATTCTTTAGTCTGATCTCTTTATTTCTCTTAGCTCATCTGCACTGGAAAAAAAATTCCTAAGGCTTTCTAGTAGCAGGTACTCCAGCAGAGACAACTAAAATGTTGAGAATGTGTTAACAGAAGAGAGAATTTTGTAAGTAGATATTCATGCTAGAATTCATCTGCTCTTAGTGGAGTCATTTTGTCATTCTATAAAGAAGACACTTCTGACTGACAACCAATTTTCTGAATATAAATTCTGATATAATTTGAATAATTACATAATTTCTGTCCACGTTAAAAAAACAGACATATGTGCAGTTCGTTTTCTAATTATCACCACCAGAGACTGAAAAGTTAACTTCTCAGAAAATGAAGGCAATATAACATGAAGTAAGGGGAAATGTTGAAAAATAAAGACCTGTAGCCTTCTGTACATTTTCATATAATTATTTCAACTTTTCTAGTTTGATAGCTTTCATATTCTTTGAAACCTTGTATTTTTCTGTTTTCTAAATTTAATTTTTTTTCTTTTTTTTTTTTGTGTAAAATCCAGCATATGCTGTAGGAAGGTAAAAGGCTGCAAGATGCAGACAATGAATTGTGGAAGAAGATTCTAGCAGATTGGATTGTTGGTATTGACTTTTTAAAACAGTGTTCAGGGTACACAATTGCTATTCTAGCAGATGTATTATGCTAGTAAATATATGAGAATGTGGTACTGTAAGAAAATGAATTGCAGAAAACTATTAAGGAATCTTATTTATGTCTTGAAGAGGAAATATATTACCATAAATCCTACTTTATACCAATAAATTATGTTGCCTACACAGAATTATTTAAATAAGAAAAAAAATCAGTGATGTGTTAATCCTTCACTGCACATGTATTCATTCACATTGGAAGAGTCAGATCTCATGAGGACAAAAGGAAATTGTATAAAAAGGAGTAAAATGGTTCCAGCTGTGTATCTTAAATTTTCAGGAAAAAAACTACTTTGGTAACTTCAATATTCAGACTCAAACTAATAGTAGTGATGACTTCGAAGCCTGTTTGAGCCACCATTTTTCTCTGAGATATTGTTGGCTTTTCTTTGCTAGACTTATATATTTTCATGAGCAGGCAGCACATCCCAATTATTCTTTTCCTTGGAAGATATTTCCTTTATTGTTACTTTATAATGGAATAAGAGTAACCTTAACCCCTGAGCCCACACCTGTTAGAATACCTCCATGCCATTTCTGCCCTGGCCATTTTAAGGAAGTAGCTCAGTTGTGCACTTGCATGGGTTCTGGCTTTGGTGGAAATGTCCAGGTTTTCTCCACAGTCAGCTGAAAGTAAAAACCTGTGTCGTTGTACCCTGATGCTCTTACTGCTGCCAACATCAATAAAATAACAGTGGCAAAATTGTAACTCCAGCTCAAAGTAGTAACCATCCGTTAGTTTTGTGATGTTGGGAGGCAGCAATGCTTCTGCATTCAGCCATCCATGTAGTTGGATGTAGGGTAGATATATGCAATTCAAGTGCATTTCCACAAGTATTATGAACTGCTGTGATTTTTGCTTCAGTAAAAATATATGACTACTGAAATTTTATTTGGCCATAGATCACAGTGAAACTCCTTTCCTGCCAGTAAGCAGTGGTTCATTCATGTAGCATTCTCTGTTATTCCTTGGCCTTGTGACTTTCTTTCCAGATTCTGAAAGAAATTAGGAGAGAGCAGCTGCTTTGCTTTTGAAAACCACAACCTAACACAATCAGAACCAGGCTTTCCAAGAATCTGTGCTACTATTTAGGCATCAATGAATAACAATAAACAATAATTAGGAAAAGTTTGTGAAAGAAATGATGACATCACTTTGTTTATAAGTTAAATACTGGATATTAACCCTGTGGGCCCTGAAAGTACCATTTATTTTGGTCTGTCTTCATTGCTGTCCAGACATAGTTAGACTTGGATATTCTTGTTCTGCTGTGGCCAGCTAGTTCTCTGGATCTGTGGCAAAACACATGGATCATTAATGACGCTGAAGTTTGCATTCAGCCTCCTCTGCATCATTGCTCTTCTGTTTAGAATTCTGTAAGATAAAGGATAAAGACAAAGATAAGGATGAAATGTGAGACCAGTAAGTGGAAATGATAAAGCCTTCTGAGTCAAAAGATATCAGAAAGAATGCTCTTAAGATATTTTGGCTTTCAAATATTTCTGTAATCACTTTTTTATTTTAAGTTGTGGTATGACCAAAACATGGAAGTTTGTGTTCTGTTAAAACTTGATTATTCCAATATAACACTCTTTGAATAGCTGAATAGTTAGAAAACATAGCAGACTTTCTCCATTTTTTATATATTTTGGTTTTACCCAAGTCGATTTATATTTCAGAGTTTTCTCATTATTATGAGCACTAGCACGTTAAACACTTGAGAAAAAAATAAATGTCTCTGATCTAAAAAAAAAGTACATGTGTATACATACACATATGTATAAATGTTTCATTTTCACAAATCCAATTGTAGTAGTAAAGATGATATTGTTTGTATTACAATAAGCATTTGTATTTCATGCGATTCTTTTTGTACAGTTTTTTTCTTACCCTCGTTAGTACATATCAAGGTATTTTCCAACCCAGCAATATTTCTTAGGATGACTGGCTTTAATACTATATAACTATTTATTCATACTCATTAATATGACTAAATTTTTTTGTATGGGGAAGTTCTCTCTCATTCACTTTTCTGGAAAAGGCTATGATTTTTGTAGGTATGTGCGTCCATCTGTCAATGCTAGATGATGCCGAATTGTAGGAATGTTCCTTGTGTTTGAAACAGAAGGTAGTAAGGCTTTTGGCTATAACTTAGGTTTTGTTGTGAATTTGTTTCATGATTTCTGATTGGCTTTTGAGAGATCTCTGTCTGGTGTACCAAAAAAAAAAAAAATCTTGTCATAGAAAACTCTGCTTTGGTTGACAAGATGTGTGGGAGAGCAGACGTAGCATTCAGCAACTTTAGGCTGTAGTATGTATTGTATTCAACAGAGATAAATACTCTCTTTGATTCCTGTTGATAAAGGTGATGCTGCAGTCTGTGTTGCTGAAAAGATGCTCTGAAGTATTCAGTACTAGTTGACACTTGCAAAGAGCTAGGGGTGATTCCAAGGGGTGGTGTGATGTGACAGTGGTCCCCGTGAAAGCTGAGTTTGTGCAACATCACTAAAGAGGTCTTAGTCCCAAAGGTGGGGATTGTCAGAGGGTCTGCTTAAGGAGCTAATATGTGAGCTTCTGTTTCTGTGTTGTATCTTAAAAGGAGCTTTTTGCCAAACATTCTTCTGTTAAGCATATTTAATGTTTTTGCTTTTTCATCTTTATTCAGGGGAGTAGTAGTATCTGTGCTGCAGTATCTTGGTGTCTCTTTTGTGTGCATATATATCTGTATGCAAGTTATGCATGATAGGGAGAGAAAGTGCAAATAAGTGATACGGAAAGTGATGAAACTTGATGCTTGAAATGTTTTCCTATAGAAGCTGGTTCTGTGGTCTGAGATTCATCCAGAAGAGGAATATAGAGGAACATTTTTGTTGCTGGAGAAAGTTGCTTCCTGTCCAAGGAAAAGGGTTGTAAGGAATGATTTCATCCAGAAATTTTTAGAGATCCTGAGGATTAGCACATATATATACGGGGCTGAAAAACAAGAGACTGGGAAATTCATTGAATATGGGAAATAAATGCAGGAAAGCCCAGGATGGTATTACTGCCTTAACAGTAGTTAGTGGTGTTACTGGGAAAACACTGTAGAGCATTTTTTCACCAGGTGCATTGTAAGCAGTGAAGGCTCAGGTACAAGACCTTTTGGAAGTCCAGCTGGAGTGAGGAGTAGTGGAAATTGTCTGCATTCATTAGTTGAATGAAAATTAAGGGGAAAAAAGTGTGTTATTACTGCCATCTGAATGTCTCACAGGAGCAAAATTGCCAAGAGTACTCTTAAAATAGGTATTGAAGTGACCATGTAGTATTGTAGCAGCTGATGACGAGTATCATTGAACAGCAGAACATACATTATTTTTCTTGATTTGCTACAAAAATATTTGGAGGGATTTTTCAAGCAATACATGTTTCCAAAAACAGTTCTGTAATTTTATATATTCCTGGTTTCTCTGCTCCTTTAATATTTTGATGACTAGTCCAACAGGAAGGAGGGAAAGTTATTACAGTAGTTGAATAGCAAGAAAAAAATGGTTGAAGATAGGTAAAAATGTTCCCCTTGCTGTGAATAATACAGTAAGAGTTACATTGGCAGATGCATCAGGCACTTTCTTTAATATGTAATCTGATGTTCCATACAGGCTTGTAATTGTTCAGTAAGAATTTTGTCAGAAATACACTGTGCCTATAATTAAAAATAATATACAGGAAATATAACAGTGGAAGGTCTGCTGTTTTATTGCATGTTAGCAATCTGCAAAGTAAAATCTTAATCCATATTTTTAAATTACTCTGATAGCACCAGGGTCCATAACTCTTGAATATCCTTGTTTTCAGGTATTTTTCCCCCTCACTCACATTGCATACTTAATATGGAGGATAACACATTCCAGTGCATTGTGAAACATATTTAAAGCAAACCTAAAACTAAAAATGCAGAAATTACAAACATCACAATAATTCTAATGTTCCACTCCTCCTAATGAGGTACTGGGAGTTGCATATATGGAGAGAAGGTGAAAGAATAGTTTTCAATACCTCAATTTGGTAAATAAGGTTAAAACCTATAGGTAAAACCACTTCTGTGAGCAGTTAATCCCAGTGTGTATGAGTTGTAAAGACTTCTGTTTAATGACCAAGTTAGCAGTGAATTATTTTCTTGCTGTAAGCAAGGGGTACATTGCACACTTGATTTTGTCTTTCCACAGTGTGTCTCAACCTCAGAAAGATAATAACAGTAGAATAATATTTGTTGAATGTTTCTTGGAAGAGGAAAAAGTATAAATCGGGCTACTTAAATGTGGAAATCCTGGTAAACACAGGCTGGTTAATATATGTAGCTGGAAATCTTGAAGTGCTTTACAAGCAAGAGTGGGTATTAGTTGTACTGTGGGATTCGATTGAGGGTACTGGTCCTCCCTAGGAACTGATCTGAACAAGGAGATTAAATGCCAGTGAAGCATTTTCTTTAGTGCCTGAAGTTTCTAGCTAAATTTGATGAGTTTATAAATTTACCTTTCAGTTCTCTGTGAGAAGGATACAAGCTTGTAAACACGATCACTGACCTGGGACTCAGTCAAGGTCTTCCAGTTTGTGAAACTTAGAGAAATGTCAGAAAATCCATACAATACTGCAGGCAAAGGGTGCTCCAGATGAGTATGTGTTGCTCATGTAGTTAGCCAGCCTCTCAGCCTGTGCAGTGTGCTTACAGTGTTTGCATCAAACTCGATTTCCTCCTTTGTGATTATCCTTGCATTGAAGCCGATGTCACCCAGACAGGTTTGTCCTTTCATGGTAACTTGTGGATCACTGTCACATTTATAGAAATAATGTTAAGAAATTCGTCCCTTACTTACTGTGGATTTTCTGTAGCTAATGCCTCTTACAGTACAATATTAAAATTCCAGCACCCCAATTTCCATGGCTAAGCTTGCCACATCTGTGAGGTGTGTAACACAAAGTGATGGCACTGTCCCCAGGGTGGGATTGTGGGGTGTTGCAGGTACCCCTTCCTGCAGCAGAATGCTTCAGGTGGACAGTGGGGTCAAGTTGCAGAGGTTTTCAGCATCCACCTGTTCGTTCTTAGACTTGGCCTACAGTCAAGTAGGAGACCTTATCAGCATTAACTTGTTTTGGGGAAAAAATCCCAGCATGATGGGGGAGTGGGGGAACGGGAGCAGCTGGGGATTTGGGAGGTCACAGAGCAGCACAGGCATCTGGCCAGTGGGGGCAGCTGCAGGCCAGAGCCACTGGTCAGCAACAGGCTTTACCTGCTTACTCTGGCTCCCAGGCACTTGGGAACTCTGACATGGATTCCTCTCTCCCACATCAGCTTGTCTGTTACTGACACATTATTTTTGAAGGATGAAGCTTTCTTTTCTTTCCTAATACTACAGTCATTTAAATGTGGTGGGGTTTTTCTGGTTTTGGTTTTTTTTTCCTGGGGGAATCTTTAGACAGAACTTGACATCAGTTATTCTTGTCTCTTTAAAGGCAGAAATAGATAATCAAATTTTTAAACTGGAACTTTTTAGAAAAGGCTGTCAGTCCTCTGATGCTGTTGTATACAGCCCAAGTCTGTGCAGCGCTATTTCCATGATAAATTTTGCATTTTTTGAATACCTTCTTTAAACGGAGAAAGTTTTAAACAGGTAATTTTTGCATTTCTCATTTGATCATGTCATCTGTTTGCATAGTGAATTCTGTATTAAACACAGTGATTTTTATTATATGTTGATTATAAAGTGGTTAGACAAATAAGCACTGTTATGAGTACAGTCCTCTATCAAAAAGTTAAGATGTCTAAACAAATTCTCAGACATTTAAACAAACTATTTATATACATAAGTAGGATTTGTTGCAAACAAATGAAATGGATGTAATTTTAACTGAGTTGTTTGGGGTTTTTTGTTTACTGAGCATTAATATCAATGGAAACATTCCTGTTTAAAGATGCTGCTTCTCTTATGCTGGATTAATGCAAGTGCCTGTATTATCAGGATGTTATACTTCTGATAATGGGAGATATGTTCATATATACAAATACATATATTTTTCTTAAATCTGGTTTGATACTCCAATTCCCGTTGTTAGGTACAAATTAAAAAGAATTTTGCTCTGGTAGGGGGTTCTAAAGCCTTGACATTATTTTAATCTGATAACGAATGGCTCTGAGTTCATGTTCTTTCAGTTGTTGGCAACAAATCTAAACCTGTGTTTTTTGGATTTATGAGGATAAGTCTTGCTTTGGCAATCTTGTAGATCCTCAAGAGAATAGTTAAACAGTGATTAATCATTGTTTCTTCACTGAGTGTGCAGAAAAGAATGGAAAAGCTGCATTTCACACTTCTGAAGCAATTAATCCCCATGATCTTAGCCAGGTTTGTCTTGTAGATAAGTTGGGATACAAAACTGTACCTAATTTATCAATGTATGCATGCCATAAAGTATAAAACACACAATTTATTTCATATCATTTATAGTCAAATGTAAAAAAAGAGTGACTTTGCCATATCCAAGAGTGTTTCTTACATTACCTTCATATAAACTAAGTACCAGAGATTACAATGGGATTCCTGTTTATTGTGCACATCTGGTGCAGTCACTATGCATTTTCTCATTCACTTGCTGGCATTTTTAGTGATTGTGGCATAAATCACCTTGCTAATCAGAAACATAAGTGACGGGAAGTCATCTCCTTTTTTTGAACAATGGGAAAAAACATATGGCTTCTTAGACAGGACTTGGCTGTTATACTATTTATGTGGCATTATATTCTGTATTTAGAATTTCATATTAATTGCTGTGGTTTGATTGAAGGCATAGAATGCCCTGTGGTTTTGGCCAAAGTATTTGTTTTATGATCTACTCATGATGCCTACCACGCTTAATATCTGTTGTATTTGTGTATCTCAAAAAATGGAGCTGAATATGCAGGCTGTATTTTAGAATGTGATAAAATGTTTTAAAATGCTTTTTAATCAATATGAAATGGGTGTTGTGTGTTCTGAGTGACACCATATAATAGAAGGCTGTTATAAATCATGTGGCATACGAAACAAGAGAAAAGAAATGTTTGCCCTTATAGGAAGCACATATACTCTAAACTTCTCTTCCTGCACAGAAGAGGACTGTTGAAAATCAGACTAGGAGGTGAGACTGGTAGTTTTTGTGAGGCAAGTTTATTGATAATTGTGCTTCTGAATTAAAATTCCCTGTGGGATAAAACGTATAATAAGATGCCAAAATTATATTAACATGTGAGGAAGATAATTGCACCCAAAAGCAATTCACGTACAATATCATTTTTGTGTATCTAGTTCTTCTTCTTCTTACATGAATATTTTGCACTTCATTGTGTGTCACTTATTTTGTGATTCATGACAGTGTTTACTCCTTTAGCCAAATAGTTTATTATCAATAATAATTACGATGAAGAATTTTTAGTAGCCTTTTGAAAGAATATATTTATTTATGGCCAGTGGTTCAGAGTTTTATTTACTATTGTATTATTTCTTTTAAATAATTAATTAAACATGTAACCTAATTCAGTAGTGTTATTGACCAAGTTTCTCTAACCAGTGTGGAACTCGAGGTTATTGCATAATATAGGAATACACTAATAGCTGAATTGTCAGTAGTCTGTATATCTAAAGAAGATCTTTATTCTCTGTCAGGAAACTCCTAAATAATTGAAAAAAATGCTGAATTAAGTGACTTATGATTAAGACTTTCATATCAGGCTCTTGAAATCAAAGGAGGTAAGCAGGATGTAAAAAGAGCCCATCCCAAGCGAGCAGTTATTACTGGTAACAGCTCTCTGGCATTACAAATTCTGCCTCACTGGTAATAAAGAAAAACAGATAATGGAAGAATGCAGAGTAATGCTAAGAAGCACTTGTTAAACCTTACAGTGGAGGTCTCAATTTTCTTCAGTCAGGTGTGGGTCTAAATGCACATTGTACAGATGCTGCTTTTGAGAGCTTGTCAGAAAGTATGTTTTTGCCCAAGAATTTGGCCTCTCTGGGAATTGTGAAAAATCCTGAGAAGGATACCTAAAAGTAACTGATGTGACAACCTTAAGATTACTTATACAAAAATAGAGGAACTTCAAAAATAACAGGACAGCACATCACCTTAATTTTTTTAATAGCTTCTCACTGTGAGTTTTCTGCTGTTTCTTCTGTTATCTTGCATAGTGGAACAATCACTAAAAATTTTCAAATTTGGTGTATTAGTTTAACAGGACAAATTCTTCAGAATTATTCTGAAATACACAATTACCCCTATTAAGTGCCTTTATATGCTAAAAAAAAAAAAGTTTCATCTTTATAAAATGTCTCACTAAGTTTGTTTTCATAAATATTTTTTTAGCATTTCATTTTCATAGTTTTTACTCACTAAAAAAAGCAGCCTAAAACACATGCACATAAGCTTCCTGACTCACTCAGTATTACTTTAGCATTTTTACTGGACCTTTATGTGCACTCTTAAGTAAACAATTTTTTTGAAAGCATATTTGATTCTCCTGGTGTGGTCCTAGGTTAGCCTTTTAGTTTGGATCAGAAATGTATCTTTGAAGCAGATTGTCCCCACTGTGCTTGTGTTCATACTGCAAAGTTGTGCCAGCATTGGGAAAATTGATTTCTTTTGGATTAAGCTAACTTGGAAGTTGCACACCATCAGTGTATAAATGGACTTCTTTTTTAATAGCTGCTAGGGGGCTTTTGATCCTGAATGTCATCAGTTCAAATTAAACCCCCCTAAAAGATGTTTTGCTTGAATGTTGGTCCTCAGGATTAACTCTTTCGTTCTGCCTGTCAACCCACGTTGAGCAGTTGCCACTTGCTGACATAGTGATGAGATGCCTCCACCTGTTGTGAACCTTGTAGAAGTACCCAATGAACTCTAACTGGTTTGTGCAAAGTTCTGACTCATTGTCAGGCTTGGATGGGTCACACATTTATCAATGCATTTTTTTTTTAATTTTGCAAATGGAGTTACTGTCATGAAGTTTATTTATCATATTTAAATACTGAGTGAGTGGCAAAATGATCTCTTCTCCTTTGACATTGTCCAGGAGTGAAACCCAGAAGTCAGCATTAGGTGCAATGACAGAGGGCTAAAAGGGAAAGGACAAAGGAGATGCTCATAAAATTGGGAGGTGGAAAGGAATAAAGCTCTTGTATGATAAATATAATCCAATATTTTTCACAGGCATAGATATTGTAGTGCTGTAGTCTTTTAAGGGAAAACTGTTTTATTTGCTTGCATGAATTATGGACAGAGGTTTTTACTTTACGCTTTTGTTCTTGGTAATTTAGACATTTTCTCTTGGAAGGAATTAGATGAGATATAAACTGTAGACTTAAAATTTAAGGCTCTTTTCAAAATGGTTAACGGTAGAGTTCCCCTCTTACTTTTGCCCAACACAGTATAAAAAGATTATCAGACACATTTTGATGAGACACATTTTAAAACACTAGTCAATGAGCTGCAAAGTTCACTTTCTTTGATAAATAGTCACAAACAACTCAGGAGAGGGTTAAATACTGTGTTAAGATAAATTCATTCTTCTAATAAGGATGGTGGATAAAATCATTTACTTCATGTTAATACAGTTATTTAAAACTTAAATTTTGAGTTTACAACCATCTGTCTCAAGGGCTAAGCTCACTATAAACTATTATAATCATTTAAATAAATAGAGGAAAAAACAATCCGTTCAATATGTTGAATCAATATGTCATGCTTTGAATATCTATATAATTTTCCTCACATTAGGATCCATGGCACATGTACGGTACAATATGGTCTATAAATAGGCCTGGAAAGAATATGACTGTATCTTGGACTGCAGAGGGAATGATAGTGCTCTCCAGAACTTGGTATGTGGTTTTGCCTAGCAGCCGTCTTTCCCTGTAATCAGAGTGTGGTTCAAAAGATAACGTAATAGAATTAAAAGAAGGCAGGTTTTAATGGTTGCAAGGTAGCAGAGCATGTCTTTCTCCTTTCTTGTGTCCAACACAAGCAGAATCTTCATTTGGTATATGCATTTCATTCCTTGCTTGGGCGAAAAACTGTCCTTTTCTGCTCTCACCAGGGCTGTTCAGTGTTCCCACCTTGAAACGCCGGAATCGTGCAGTGTTCCCATCCAGTTGGCTTGGCCAAAGGAATTAAGTGCACATGGCTAGAGGAGTCCGTGCTTGCTTTCAGCACCCAGTACAACAGTGAATGTGTGTTGTACAGAATCTTTTATCATGTGACTCTGTATAACAATGACTCTACTAACTTGGAAAATATGGATTGGAGCATGAGCTGTAGGCCTGAGTAGCTCAGGAGTACTGATGAGGAGAAAAACAAAGAGGAAGTAATGGATGCTCACACATGGCTGAATGTCATATAAAGATGGCTCTAAGAGAGATTTATAATACTTAAGTTTCAAGTCAGCGTTTTAGTCTCTTTTTTTCAGCAATTTTTATTCTTTTACTGCTAAGAATTATTTAATCATTTTAAAATAGGTTCACAGACTGTATTATGAAAATATGGTGAAAACATGGATATTGTTAAAATAATTGGCTTTGCAATATTTAAGATAGTATGTATACAGTCTAAAAACTCTGTAGAAAGAACAGCATCCTAGTTTGTCTAACTGAAAATACCAGCTCAATTATTGTAAACTGCCAGTGTACTTCTATCACATAGGAAGAGTAAAATTCTATCTGTATTGTAGGAATGGGACAAAGGACAGCAGTGAGGGAGTGGTAGAAGCAGAGTAGATCCTAAAGCACATTCTGGGTCTTCAGTCCATTAACTACATAAATTGAGAAGCTGCCATGTTTTTCTGAATTATGGAACAAGAAATCCCTTGAGGCTTTGCTGTGACATCACAAACTATTAGAGGTTTGGTTTTGATGTCACTAGAATCCCTTGATGAAGTCATGGCCCAGTAATTCATTTGTCATCTGTATTTATGCTGAAATTAAAAATTCTTAAGGCTAGATGGATGGATGAAGCTTCTTTATGTTCTGTTCCTCACTGTTGGAAGTAACATATCATCCCAAGGATATTTAAAAAAATAAATGCACTATTTCTCTTAACATCACGTCCTGCTGTTCTTCAGCTGAATCAAAATTAAAGCAAGTCAAATGTGTATCTGTTGAGTGGATGGAGAATTTTAGGATTAGAAGAGAATATTGAAGATAAGAAATCTGGGTTCTTGTTTCTCATGTGTCACTGACTCAGGCCATGTGAGCCTGTAAGAGCCAAGTCTTGATTGAAACCATACTGAAATCTTTGTGTGCCTCCCTTAAAAGAGTTCCACGTGAACACAGAAAAGCGTAGCGTTCCATATACGTGGAGTATTTTACACCATTGGAGCCTTGACATATGGTTGTGGGTGTCACCTAGCATCCATGTGCCTCAAACTCTGTATCCATAAGATGAGGGAAATGCTTTGCAAGGTAGTTCAACTCAGCACTATTTGGAAATCATTGTGGTTTACATAAAGAACGATGGTGTGTTGGGTTTTTTCCTAAAACAGTGAAATCTGTTGTTGGCTGGCACTGTTAAACACCCAGAATCCAATTCCTGGTCAGAATGCAAATACTCAAAATTCCTAGTACAATAATATCTACTGTGCTACAATAGTATTAGGTAAATTCTAACCACTTGCATGCTTGGAACCTTTTTAACAATGTTTTGTGTAATTCTGTTCTCAGTTTTATTCCTATTTCTCTCCTTTTGATATAGTATTTAAGAAAATCTGGATCATCTTACTAAGTTAGAATGAAACACCTGGTTTTTTCAGCATTTTGTTTTGCTAAATGGCTCAGGCAAATTGCGTGTTTTTACTCTGAAGTTCAAAATTCTTTAAGTAAAATGTAAAAATATCTTAACTTTTCTAGACATTCTTTAGTTTCTTCAGCAGCAAAAATACACATTTGTTTATCTAGATCTGTTCAGACTTATGCATGCTAAGACCCATTTGAAAGCTGAAGTCTCTATGTAATTTATTTTCAGTGTGTAGTGTAAACTGTTGTGCTGTATATACATTTTATATTTATGTCAGAAAAGGGTTGCAGAGGGGTACTTTAAAACCACCTTTTCGGCTCTAAATAGCTATTGTGTACATATGGTAAGGTACTGCTGCTTAACAATTAGTAACTGCTTTGATGAAACTAAATTACATGTTTAAGTTCCCATCAGGAAGTCGCTTCACATATC
The DNA here is from genome assembly GCA_013397775.1 of Eulacestoma nigropectus. Lineage (NCBI taxonomy): Eukaryota > Metazoa > Chordata > Aves > Passeriformes > Eulacestoma > Eulacestoma nigropectus. The sequence goes on from VZTE01001513.1 coordinate 1,121,050, forward strand.
TGTATTAATGTATTCAAGGCTCGAGAAGGAAAGTTAATTTTCCAGCTTAAATATTTAATTCAAGCTTAAAATTTAGTCTGTAATTAGAGCTCCCAAATGGCAGGAACATGGAGTATTTGTCCATTTTAATTAGATTGTTGTTTACCTATTAATTATATATCATATCTTGTCATATAGTTTTGATGGTAACAGATGGTGCTAGGAGTTAGTAAGGGTTTGAACAAAATAAGATTTCACATGATTTATTAAGTTGCACTTTATTAGTGAGTGGTCTGCTTTCGTCAGGTTATTCTGTGGAATAAGAACTTTGAAACATTTCACTGATTTTAGTGATTGCTCTCTATGTGGAAATGTCAAACTTAAACAACAATTCCAAAAGGTGCATTCTTTTTTTTAGAGGAAGTTGTACACCTTGTATTTCTCCAAAGTTATAGCCTCTGTACAACGCACATGACAGTAAGCTTACATCTTTTTTTTTTCTAGATGTTGTGCATAGGATTTTTCAGGAGCAATATATCTTTTATCTGCAAAGAGTACTGCAGTTGTTTCAGAGGTGAAAGACCTGATTCGACTGTAAAAATGTTAGCTTCTGCACAGAATTCATTTTCAGATTTCAATGGCTGAAAAACCCAGCATATCCATTTGTTCATTGCTGCTTCCAAAATATAAACCTGTATACATACACAGGCATCTCTCCAGCAAGCATTTAAATGTGAAAGGAATTGAGATTTTTCGAAGTTCTGTAGGTGTGGACAAGTCATACCATATACCTTCGCCCAGTATGTGAACATTTTTCCAATTCTTTGGCAGTATCTACTGCTGATGCAGTTTACCTAAATTCGTGAGTACTGTGTGAAATGTAAGTATATCTTCTATCAAAGGTTGTTTGGGCGTTTTGATGAAATTAGTGCAGGTTACCCCACAGTGGAAGCCATGCGCACACATCTGGAAATCATATGGTACCTTGCTTGTGATATTTTGGGGTTCTCACTTAAATGAGAAGACCTTTTAAGACCTGGGACAGAGGAAAAGAAAAAAAATTTGAAAATAATGGAAATCTCAGAATTCTGAGTTTTGAAACATTAAAATAAGAGATGAAAGAAATTTCAAAGGAGAATCTCAATTGGAATTTGGAGTTCCTGAGAGAGGAAATGCAAGTAGATTTATGACACAAGTGAAAAAGGGAGAAAGTCAAAAAGATACATAAGTAAACAAAATTGTATAGTGCAAGTTAGAGCAAGAATATGTTAGTTCTTAAAAAAAGAGAGCCTTAAAATGGGTGAAGATTCAGGAGATGTGTGCATGAACAACACTGGTAAATGGACAGTGGCTTTCTCTATGGGGAGTTTGCACAGTGAAACTAATCAGCAACGGAGCTTAGCAGTGTGGTGTTTGTGGGTGGTTTAGTAGTGATTCAGGAGTGTTTGAGCTTTTAATTCCACTTTATCACAGATCATTTGATCTATTCTAATTTTGGTCACCGGAGGGAAGAGATCAACGACAATTTTCTTAAGTCCAGGTCAATTCGGCAGCTCTCTGTTACAAAGCTGAGTAAATAAATCATTATTTTGTGGCAGACTAGTCTTCCTGTTTTCACTAGTTGCTTTCATGATACCTTGATAGCTTAATCCCTTTGGGGCATAATATTGTCTGAATAAATGAAGATCCTTTTCCTGTAATCCCCCCTTTTTTAATAAACTAATTACATACTTCTGTTTTCCTTCCTCCTTTCCCCCTGCCGAGTTAAAAAAACATGCACGATCATCAGAACTGTACCTGTTTCTTGACACTGACCATGACTTCAAAGAGATGGTAAGAGTCAAGAGTTTTGCTAGTGAAAAGTAAACAGATGGCCACAGTACACACACTGATTTCAAGGCTTGCTTCAGTGGGCGACTTGACAAACAGTAGATCTACAAAACTGCCTCCTTGTTCTGGCACTCGCTTTGTCCTCACACCAGCAGCAACAGATGCTTGATGCTGACACTAGTTCGATTTTTCCCCACATAACTTTGGTCACATACTCCGAGTTGGATTTACTGTGACCTCTCTCTTGTTTCATAATTGTCCTCATCAACATGGTTGCTACCTTAAAAAGTATTGATAAGTATGTCTGTGTTCAAATCAACTGGAGGTGGGGTGAGTAGGGGGAGGTGTTTGGGAGTGTGTATGTATCTTGGATGTGTTCCCAAGCCGAGGATCGTTTTATCACCACCTACATCTAAAAAAGAACCACTATGCTGAAATTGTGCAGTTTGATTAGCTAGGAAGAGCTAAGTGACTTGGCCTATTGCCTCTTGTATGTGTGAAAAGATTACCTTCTGAAAATGCGACCTTTTATCCTCTTTTGCTCAGATCCTGGATTTTTCCCTGTGATTTGTGGAGCTGTGTTAATAACGTAGAAAACGGCATTCAGTTGTTAGCGATTGAGATATAAGTGATTACAAAAACATTATCACAAGATAGAAGTAGTAAAAATATTCTACTTGCTGAGCTTGCACCATCAGAATTTATTTATACATTTTATGCAAAAATACAGGGTTAATTTTTTTATTCCTTTGACCCTGTATATCAAATGTGATAAAATATG
>VZTE01001513.1:1128639-1174624 GCA_013397775.1 Eulacestoma nigropectus
GCAGATTATTCATTTTGGAAATGGTTAGCTGGTTGTGATGCAGCATCTGTGTCCTAGCTTTGAATCTTTTCTTTAGTTTTACCTGCATGTAAACTGTTCTCGTATGAAATTATTTTACTGATAACGGTCAAGCTCATTATCCTTAATATATGTGTCTGAAGTCTTTCCTTTAAAAGCTTCTCTGGGGAGCTTTGAACCAGATAGTCTGGGAGATAGCAAGGTGAAGAATTGAGTAAGTGAGGCTGTTTACCTCACATGTGCCCTGACTCACCTGAATTTATCACCAATGAGCTGCAACAGTAGCAAGCTGTGCCACCAGTCCCTGACAGTTCTCTGGTCTTCTCAAGCATTTGGTGAAATGTGCCCTCTTTACCTCTACAGCCACTACTCACCCTTGGAAAGAAGTTGCATTTTGATCCTAGAATTTATTGCACTTGTATAACTGCATCTTATCTGGCTCAACAGGTGCCTTTTCACTAAATTATATGTCTTTGAAAAATATCCTCTTTTGAGGACAGGTGGGAGATAGCTAGTATGTTTTATCTGCTGCTGGCAGCTTCTGGGAGAGAATTGCTGTACTCCTGCAAAAGTATGGCAGGGATTCCACTTGCTGCTTTTTCCATCATGGCTTGACCCCAGCATGTTCTACTCTCTTGTTTCTGGTAAAGCTGTGGGCTAGAGCTGTAGGCTTGGCTGCAAAGTGTGTTACAATGTTAAAAAGAATACAGTTATCCATATAGTAAGTATTTAATTTGATTATGTTTTTAATTTTGACCTGCTGTTTAAGAGGTTATAATGGCTCAAGCAAGTGTAAGACTCTGATTTTTGTGGTCATTGAGACAGTCATTTCGTGTGTCTTTACCTGGCCACCAAGAAAGCATCCCATAGAGTAACCCTGTCTAGAGATAGAGAGGATTCTGAATATTTGTTAACACAAATATTGGTCTTACAGAAAATGTAAAATGGAGGGGGCAAAAAAAGGGAGTATCACAACTTCTCTGGTTCTGCAGAGAGATGGGGTGATGAGAGCATGTCATCTCTGTGTCTCTGCCTGTGCCTCAGTCCAAAAGTGCAATTGCTCTTTTTATGCAAACTTGCTTTGAATTAGGAGGAATGTTACAGATGTGGCAACATGGGCTTTCATTGTAAGATGTTCACTGTTTGTCCTTTAGGAGTGCTGCGTGGCTGTGGCTAAATACTTTTTTTTCAGAAATGTTAACAAGGGCAGATTCAAAAAGATAGATGCATGCTTATCTCTTCACGCTTGTGATAAAATCAATGGGAATTTAAGAGCTTAGGATTTAAATACTTACAATTTGGAACTATCCCAAGATCCTTGACATCAAAAAGGCGATGGCCTCGTTTTATGCAGATGTCCTAGCACTCAAAGGGTGCATAAATTATTGCACCACTTATCAATTTCTCTTTAATGTATTCCTCTCTTATATCTGGGACACTGTTAATAGAGGAAAAGGATTAAAAAGCATAAAAATAACTTGTATGTAAGTTTCTTTGAGTTGAATTTATATCAGTCAGCCTGTCAGCACTAACATATGGGAAATATAGTTTCGCTACCATGCATAGCAGGGGCTAAAAGTGCTGTTTAGACCATGTGCTCAACTCCTACAGAAGAGGGACTTTATATCACTCGTGCAGCCCACTCACAAATTTAAGGGGTGACATCCATGGATTTTGAATACACGGTAACCCAAATATTGATCTTGTTACAGAAAATGTAAAATGAAGGGGGCAAAAAAGACATAAAGAAGTTCTATATCAGAAAGGAAATTCAGTAAACTTTAAGTACTCATTTTTTAAAAAAAACTTACTATATTGATGTTGCTATATTGAAGTAATAGTTGTAGATAATAGGGAATTTTCCTGTAGCTTTTCCATATCTTGGGCTAACTTGCAGTAACATACAACATCTCGTGCAAATTACTGTAAACTAGTAAAGATCCCTACTGTTTTTGTTTTGTTTTGCTTCCTAAAGCCCCCTGCTGCTGTTGATTACACCTAGATCTGCTACTGATTGGAACTGTTAAAAGGCAAAGATAGTGTGGATGGTTTCTGAATCATTTAATTGTTGAACTAATAAGATGTTTTCACTGGGACCTAATAAAGCAGATCATATTAATAAGTATATATACTGTCCATGAAATTTCTGATTGCTTTTTCATAATTTTTGTAGATATGAATGTAGGAGTCCCAAGCTTGGTTAGTTATGTTTTTGAATAATATTACTGGATGTGGTTTCAAGAAGGAAGGGGGAGCATAACCTACCTAAGACAGTCATACAGAGAGATTCTTCTTACTTGAGTTTATATATTTTTAGTGGTGTGTAAATGTTCTGGGGCATATTGAGTTGAGTAGGTAATTACATGGACAATCTTATGTTAATGCTACTTTTTAATAGCTGTATAATACACACTGCACTTTGTGCATGTGAACCTTGAAAAATTGCTTTCCTAATACAGTAATGCTTGCCAAATAATGTCCAAAATTGGCCTAGGGCTATGTTGGCTTATCATGAAAGAACCTCTTCTCCTTCAATGGTGTGTCAGTGTCCATGCAACCTCTTACCTCTGGCTGAAAAGAAATATATGAATACACACAAGGAAATCCTAAAATGAGAAGCCAAAATAGATCATTATTCATGAAAGTTAAAATTTGATTTGGTGGCTTTCCTATAATCTCAGTTACATTATTTTTTATTTGTAATGTAAATAATTTTCAAGAATAAAGGTGAAATTAGTACTTGGGGAGGACAGGGAAATGAGAGGAGAGGGAGGGAGTCTAAGGCTGATTTAATGCCTTGTAAATATGCAGCAAAATTGATAATACTGTTCCAAGCATCCAGAAAATGATGCTGCAGAGCAACTCTTTTGTATCTAGGGGAGCGTTACAGTGGAGGAGTCCACCACCCATTATGACTTTAGATTAACTCACTCTGTCTCCAGGACTTCACCAAATTTCTTCCTCTTCCTACATAAATATTATCCCTCCGTGTGCTTTGGGTAAAGTAGCAGTAGGGACCTGCAGAATCTGCAGTTTCCAAATTGTTTTGGTTGTGTCAATCCAATCAGCTAACCTTTTCTTTGCCCAGTCATACCTTTCATCTCAGACAGATCTGTGTCACCTACATTTTAAAATAAAGTTTTCAATTTACCATTTTGTATACATTTGCCTCTGACAGTGAGAAAAAATTCTGTTTTCACCCATATTGCTTTTTTGGCAGCCATTTGACTTTCCAGCCAGCTGAATGCTGTAGAGTTTGAGTTCAGGAAAATGAAATTGTTCATAACAAGTGGTTTCTGGTAATTATTTTCTTCATTTGTGAGAGACATTATTTTATGTTCTGACATAAGATCTTGCAACCTCTTCTTTTCTTGCGGTTACTTAAATTGAAATTATCTTGTAGTAAAAGGATCATTTATCCAGAAAAGGTAGTATTTTACCTATACAGTAACATACATGTTGCATTAACACACCTCATACCCACATATATGCATATTTCTGACTACTTAAAGGTTGGGAGGAAGAAAAAGTTTGAAAAGTCATATCTTGATAGTCTAAGAACATAGTGAGAGAACTGGAGAAAACCGGTATCATGTAAACGGAAGTGTGTTTTAAAAAAGACATTACGTACTTGATACATGTTTTAGGGTTGATGCTGGAAGGGACAGAGCTAATCTCAGTATTATATGGTAAGGATTGGTCATTTTTGTAGCACTCACACACACGAGGTCTATGGAATGTAAAGAATGTATTAAAGTTTTAAACATTAATTATTGAATACATGTTCCCTACAAATTTTGGCTTTAAAAATTAGAAGGCAGCATGATGCAACCTTAAAGAATAAAGGAGCCAATCATCCACTTTGCACTGTAGCAGAGTTTTAGTTCCTTTGACCAACTATCCACGTTAATTATTTGATTAAAAGAAACAAAATAAAACTCTGTATATAAAAATTTAGTATAGAAAAGAAAAAAAGAATCTATTTATCACAAGCAGATAGCATTCCTTCTGTTTTTCTCTTCTTTCTACAAAGACAGATGCATTAGTGTAGTGCTCCTTTAATGGCCTAACAGCTTGCAGGATCTGTTTCCTTTCTTTGGTCTGGGTTATCTTAATTCATTGAGCTTATTTTTGCAGAGATTATTTTTTGCAAGACTTGCAGGGGCTGAGAATTTTGAACCATATATTGTAGATAACAGGAAAAATTGATTCAGTTTTTAAACTGAGATAAAAGATTTAAAAAATTTGTTTCTGTGGAGTTTTCATTGACAGGTAAGTTTATGTCAGTCATTCTGTTTAAAATTGGCGAAGTATTTTTGTGGTCTACTTTCACTTGTAATTGTATCTGCTGGTCCCTTAAAGGCCAGTGTTTGTTCTTACAGATGATTCCTGCTGAAGATTCTGCAGCTGGAATTTAGTTTCACTGGTGTTAAATACAGTGTAATTTATCTCTGAACCTACTCTATTGATGTTGTGCACTAGGTTATTACTAGAAATATTTTGAACTGAACCTTTGAAAAAGAACAGGTATGGCTCTTTGTAGGAGGTTTTTGCTCTTCTCTTCTAATATAAAGCATAAAAATATTCAAGTCAAACAAGAAAAAAACCCCAACAAAAAAACCCAATCAAACTAAATAACAACACACACCCCTGAAAAAAAAAAAAAACCAGGAAAAAAAAAACAAACCAGCACACTGCAATTGTTTCATGCTTGATGCCATTTAAAATGTTAGAATTTTTTTCTTTCTTTTTATGTTGCCTCATAGTTTGTTATAGTACATTAAAGTCTTGCAAGGGATGTATAACTGCATACTAAAATCAAACAGGAGTGCTAACTGGAAGCTCTCATGGTGCTTTTCAGAACGCTTGTGTGTAAGCTTTCCAAGTGCAGGGAAGCAACAGCAGATCCTTTGTGCTTCTGCAGAGTGCTGTAGCATCCTTTACCTTAATCCCTGGCAGCATCACCTCCATTTCTTTGACGTGTCATGAGCATCTCTTATAGAGTAAAACTCCAATGCATGTAGCAAGAAATGAAGCGTGTAGGGGAAAAACATAAAGATTCTTGACTGAAATTGTTCTTTAACTTATTAACAGACAAGTGTGCATGTCAGAAAAACACACTTGTTTGCTGGGAGTATATGCAATAGCTGATGGGTAAAAAAACAGAAACCTTAATGGCTGCTTGTGTTTAGGTCACTGTTCATTCATTCATTTGTTGCTGGAGCTATGAACTATTCATATGTTGCCACAGTATGTTACTTACACACGACTGGTGGTGAAGGAAGAGCTAAGATGCTTCACAGACATCGACATCGAGGGGATTAACATGTCTGCTTCATTAATATATATGTGCATACATTAATGTTGAAGTATTGAAACTGTTTCAAATGAAATTAAAGACTATCTTTTGAGGTCTGCTACAGTCCTTAGAAACATTTTAGATTCTGGCATCAGCCTTACCGGTTTCTTAACCATTTTACTTTTACTTTGCCAGTGGGGATACAAGTGCAGACAGAGTGCTCATCGCTTGCCTGCTGCCTGGTTTTCTGTTGTTTTTCCTTAGCTAGGTCTGCTCTCTGTACTTGCTAGCCATCATTAAGCATATATGAATCCCTGTGGAGTGGCAGGCATGGATTCTGTGAGTGACATTTCTGGCAGCGTTTTCCTTGTATATGGCACCAGGCCTGATTTTCTGAAATTTTAAGCATCTATGATCCCCATTTGCTTCCGCTGAAGCTGTAGGTACTCTGTCCTTTTGGAAAGCATGCTGCTCAGTGCTAAATCTCAGGCAGTTAAGAGAGGAGAAAGTCCTGGAAACTTACTTAGCACTCATGTGACAGCCGGTTCTGTATAGCAGCAATATCGCCTGTGTGATGGCATTGCCTCTCCTGCTGTATTAGCTGCAGATCCACTAATCTGCCTCTGTGAAACTAGTAGTGAATTGTTTAGTAATGTTTATTGGAGCTCTTTAAAATATATTTGCAATGTATAAAACACTTTGATATATAGAAGCTCACATCCTAATAAGATTACATTAAGTATCCTAATAAGATCAAGGCTTGAAATTATGTTTTTCCGGATTTGAGTGATATAAATTAATTTTAGTTTAAACCAGTGTCAGTGTTCTTAGATGTTTGTTATAAATACTCCTTTTGCAGTTTATGTGGGTCTGCATTTAGATTTAAAAAATCATTTCTCCTATTAACACAAGAAGCATTTTCTCTTCCTCTTCTTCCAGTATGCTGCAGCTACAGATTATCAAGGCAATGCTGTAATTATTAAACTCAACCAGTGAATTATAGAGAGAACAACAGTGGCTGATCACTGAACTCTGTTGGCACTGGCCTTTCACTTCTCTTATAAGTCTAGCCTACTATATAAAATTAATTCATTATTGTCATTTCGATCCCTTGTGGAAACTAATCCACATCATAAAGCCATTCTACACAAAAGTGAATTGTCTTTAGGAAGACCTTAAAAGTACATGCAAACTAAAATATGCAGGAAACTTCCAGTACAGACTAAATTAATTGTTACTTGTAATAACAAACTACCAGGGTGAAATGTCGGATTAGTTCAAAAAGAACCCCACAGTCACAGCTCTGCTATGACTTCTACTGGTCAGAAGCCCATTCCACTTTTTATTTTATTGCTATTTCTGATTTCTCTGTAACCTATTGCCCAAAAGTATGGATCTGAAGGACTAATTCAGTCTTTACTTTTTGTAGTTTTCAGTGTTAAAATTTGGTGCATAAAGTCAGGGGAGAGACTTGACTAGTTTCAATATCAAGAAATTCCTCTTCTCCTTTAATTGTCTGGTTGGAGATATCTTTTGGGCTTGCATAAATTGTCCTCCAGGTGGGCCATGCTGGGTGAAGGTATCAGTGGGTTTACGCCGAAGCACCTGTACATACGTAACCAAATTATTTGGTTATAACCACCCTTCCAGGTGCACCACCTGCTGTGTCAGACCAAACTTAAAATGATACTCAGTAGCAGTGCATATACCTTGCAGCTATGTCAGAGAGATTTTTGTTGGGTTTTTTTAAACTGTCAGCATTTTAGTACACTAGCATCTCTATCAGATTTAATGACTTAAATATAAATTATTGTATTTGTATCTTTCCACCATCCCTCACAACCTATGACCTGGATGGTTTTGTTGATTTCATTTTTTTATCTAAAATATGAGTATTTTGGAGAAGACAAAATTTTAGTATTGAGTGGCTACTTTTATTTCTTGCTACCTTTTAATTCACAGAAAGGTAAAGATATCTCCTATTAGTGAAATTTACCTTACTGGCCTGGTAACATTTCAAGAGCAGAACACAAATATAACAACTCCAGAGAATGTCTGTTCCAGTTTTATGCTTAAATGCCAAAGTTTTATGTGCAGTATAATAGCAGGGAAGAGTTGATTCATTGTATTTACCAGTGAGGGCCTCAGGTTTCCTTTTGTCCTGTCCAAATACAGCTGAGGATGTTTTTATGGATACCTCAGCATAAGAAAAACCAGTGCATATCACTGTCCATTTGACATGAAGCAGTGGACACGGTGTAAAATTATTTCTCTACTTGGAGTTCTCCAGTGTCAGGCATGGATCTTGTCAAGTTCTTTACTACTTTGTTTGCTTAAGGACTTTGTCTTGAGCTATGGAGCAAGAATAGTAATGACCTTCAAACTTGATTATCGAATATTCATTTTCCACTGTAAGCTAGAAAATCCACTTAAATTTCATTACTCCACCTGACTCATTATCAAGTGAACAATTTGTGATAAATTTTTTTGTGAGTTTATTATTTGTTTCTTTTAAAAATTGTTTCTCTCACAGTGTGCAAGGAACAATTTAATTCGTATTTTTCATTGTAAGAGGCTAAGAATGTTAGCATCCGTGTCTCTATAAACATATTTAAAATTTCAGGGAGAGTTTAAATATTTATGAAAATATAAAAGGTAACTTAAAAATAATACGTTTCTCTTAGAAACTGGTGGCCAGAACTTATCTGCACACAAATTACTTTTGGGAAAAGAGAGGAGCATACTTAGAGTCAGTTTTAATATTTTTAATGGTTTTCACTTTTTACTTTGCAGATTATATAAAGCCTTCAAATATTAATATATATTCAAGATTAGGGATTTCTGGGCTTCTTTCGTTTACTATACATTGCTTGTCTGTGAAATTTTCATGGTCTTCTGATTCTTCTGAATTATAGTTATTGTGCATGGAGATAGACAGCTGATGCGGCTGATAACTTCTGATCACATAAATAAGTGAAACTCTTGGCTCAAAGATAGCAAAAGCCATTAATTATAAATATTATAAATAGCCTACAACTGGAAAGCATGTATGCTGCAGGAAAAAAAAAACACCTTTTTTTCTATTGGTTTCAATTTCATGGTTTTTGATGCTCTGATATTCAAAGCATGCTGACTTTAAATACTTGTTTTTCTGTGATATTTAGGTTCTTTTTGAAACAAGCTCAGTATTTCACATGGATAATATATCTGGCTATAATGATATATCTGAAAAAGTCACGGTGAAATTATTTCATCATGACATATTTTGGGTGGGGTTGTTTTTAAGGAATCTCTCTGGTTTATTTATGTCATTTGACTGCTGATCTCATATTTATGTAAAGAACGAATTTAGATTTCTTTTTTACTCTTCTCAGAAGTGCAGTGGACATGACTGAACTATGCTCCCATATACTGTAATGAGGGTCTTGTGTGATTTTTCACTGACACTTTGAAAAAGACTTAATCATTATTCTACCCTTTCTTATTTTTCATTGTGGTAGAGGACATTTCAAACACAGACCTTTCATATCATAAAGCCATCCACAGAAAAGATGGTTATTCTTGAAACTAATGTTACTTTACTTTCTGTATTTGGAGTATTTCTTATTTTCCTACAGTGCTACTTTCATAATATACAGATTTTTTTTTTTTCCAGAAGTAGATACTTAATAGCTATCCCACATGGAAAAAAAATTCAAGGGTTTCAAGGAATAGCTGTAGCAATTGCAAGAGAAGTGTATAAATTATCATCTCTTTTGGGTTTTTTCCCCCTCTCAGTACAACTCTTACTATAATTAGCCAGCATTTAACAGCAAATGTTTGCTTTGGTTAAATTATTCAGAACATTTATTTTACTTGTCAAAGGTTAGATCAGGTTGTTGTTTGAACTGGTAATTAAATGCAGCCTAATACACTGCCATATTTATATGCACTATCAGCCCAGTTTCCTCCCTATTCTGTATAATTTTACAATGTTCAGGGCTGACATTTAGACTTCCAACTCAAATCCTGTTTTCTTGTAGAGAAAGCTAAAATTTTACATTTCTGTTTCATTGTACATGAATATGCTTAAGAAAATAAGAATTAGAGTTGTTTGGAATATCACAGCTATGGATTTCATTGTCATAAAATCAGTCAAGGCCCTTTGAATATTTTTATTTGCATATTTCAGTAAGTCATTACACAGCATCTGGTATGTATTAATTATTTTCCAGAGATTAATGTGAGGTGGACAAGTGCAGACGTCTCCTTTACTAATTGAATATCTGCGAATCACAGTAACGTACAGTATATTTAAATTGCATTCCCAAATCTCTACCAGAAATATGCGTAATACTGAAATACAGAAAAGTTCCCAAAATAGTTACGTAGTGGACTCAGATGAGCAAACAAAATCAAAAAGTCTCAAGGTAAGGGCTCCTCTTGAATCTAGAGCAGTGGCCCTTGCATGTGTACATTAGAGCACTGAGGCTGGCTATCCAGGTTGATTAAATGAACAGGAGTTTTAGAGTAGCCAGGATTCAGCCTCTGTGCTTTCTCATGACACGTTCAGAAACTATTTTCCACATGCTTGTATTAGGCAGTCATTTAATTGAATTGTCATGTATATAACATGTCCATTCCTTTTTTATTTCTGCCATATAGGTTTATTTTCTTAGTCAAATTTGAACAAAGAATAAGGGCTTTTTAAAAAAACTTCTATGCTCATTGTATGTGATGTTGTTCTATGAAAGCCTATGAAAGAAAGAAGGTTGCTGTCCAGTTAAAAAAGAAATAACCATAAAATCATCAGCTCATTAGCATTTCAGCAATGTTTTTTCCTACCATGTTTAGACAAATATTTCTGCCTTTTGCAGTGCATTTGTGTGGCAGCTTTCTCTTCATGTAACTAAGGAAGTGATATGTGTACCTTTCAGCCTACCATATTTTTTACCATTTCTAAAATGTTTTTTTTAAATCCTACGTATTGTACTTAATGTCTTGAAGGTGCAGGTTTTAAAGTCTTTCAGTTCTGTCAAATAAGAGCTATGCTGACTCGTAGCCTTGTTAAGAAATAATTCATACTTAATGGTAGTGAAATCCTAATTTATCCAGTGTCATGGTGATCACCTCAGACAGTATTATGTGGTTGCAAAAACTGAGACAGGAGTAAAGGCAAAACATATAAGCACTATCTTATAAAGCCAAGATCCACGCCTCAGTTCCTGCACATATGATCTCAGAGTAACAGAATTTATTTTTTTTATGTTGGGTTTGTTTTTGGTTTTTTTACCCTTTCCTCCCCTAACTGTATTTTTTATAAAACTGGCATAGGCCACCACAGGCCATGAGGTAGAAAGACACAGTAAAAACAGAGTTAAAAGTGAAGTGTATTCTTGATTATAATTATAGCATTCCTAGCGTGACACTAAAGAAACTCGATGTATGGTGCTCAGTTTGTTATTTTGCAGCTTGTTAAATTTTTATACTTCGTGGTTGTGGGAGGTAGCTAAAAACAAGAGAATATTCTGTGCTCTTACAGAAATCATTTTGACCTCTAGGTAAAGTACATTTATTTGTGTATACATCATCTGAACTGTGAGTTGTTTTGATTGATGTAGTAGATTGCATATACATATGGCATAGAGAGGACCTGGGTTAGGGTAAAAGTTCTGGGCTTTTTCGTGATGGACTGTCTAAATATAAACTAGAAAAAAAAATTAGTAAATTGATTTTAAGTCGTACAGAAGTGCCATGTGGGAGTAAGTCCTGGGATGGTTATGACAGACTGTGTGTGCCTTTTATTTGGGAAACTGATCTTCAATTAAGTAATTGCTGTATAAAAGTTTAAGAAGTATCCACACATCTGTCACACCAAGGTTAGTATTGTTGGGAAGGAAAATCAGTGTAGATGTTTCAGGTGCTCTCTTAAAGATCATTAATACTATGAATCAGAAGTAGAGGTTTGACAGCATTGCACATATCCATGAAAGTAGCCATTTGTAGGAAATAATAGGTTTAAAAATTTAACATGTAGAATTAGGGTATGGATAAGGTCTAAGGCATTTTATCGGTGAACTGAGGAGCTTGGTGGTCAAATGATGCTTCAGTCATGAAAGAAACAACCCAACAAAGTGAAAATCTCTGTTCTTTCCTGCACATCTCTCATGGTCATTCCTTCTGGCTTTGAGAATGCAAACCGTTTTAGTTAAAATACTGTTTTTTCACCTGTGTTACCTTTTATAGGGCAGGCTGTGTATATATCTTTGGAAGGTGAGTGTTCTTTCTTCATTAGCTGTTCCTGACATCAGTGCAGTGAGAAAGCTACACTAAATACAGAGTCAGTCTTGCATTTAAAGGAGGCAAGGAGATAGTCTTTCAAACAGACTAACTTCACATAGGTATACTAGATGACATTTGTTAGAAATAAATGTTTAAGTTCAGTTATTGTTACTGTGTTCAGTTATTTGAATGAGTGAAGGGAGTCATATGTGGGGTTCTTTGAGAAAAAGAAAGCTGACTTGGGGTAGCTTAGTAAAGGAGTGATTTTCTGCCTTTCTAAAGAATTTCTTTTCAATTATCTTTGTGTTTTGACTTTCATTTCTGATAAGATCCTGTCACAACCTCTAAACCAAAACTTAGGAATAAATAATATTAGTTGTCTGGGTTTGTTGTATTCAGTACTTTGCTCCTAAGTGTGGCTGCTAAAACAGAACAGGATTTCCCTTTTTCTTCCCTAGCAAAGAACAGGAACTTCCAAAACACAGGAGTTTGGATGAGTAGGCAGAGGATCTGCTGCCTCAAGCCTTCTTGGAAACAGGTGGAATTGTGATATGTGTTTGACAGAATATAGTCATCTCAGCTAGGCAGTCTTTGTCTGTTACCCTTCTTTGGAAGAAAGTTCTATCCCCTTGGTCAACTTCTTCCTCCTTTTCCATCAGGAAGCTAAGAACACCTGCTACTGCCATCTTCTGTCTTCCTTTTAGGAGAAAAAGATGAATAATACATGACCAGAATTTCAAAAGCAACTACTAATTTTAGATGCCCCAAGATGCCAAGCCTTACTATTAAGTAAGAAAGAAAAGTGAGAACAGATCACACCTATATTCTATATGCTTGGTTTCTTTCCATTTGCTTCTGGATGCAGTTCAAAATTCTGATTCCATTCTTCTTAATGCGCTGAGTGGTCCAGAGCCTGGCCACTGGTAGGTCACTTCTCTGCCTCAACTAGGGCACTTCTCTATCTCAGCTATTACCAGAAATGCAACAACATAGCAAAAAGAACATTTTTTTCTAGGCTTTTGCATATGGCCAGGTTGAGATCATACAGTCTACATCAGGAAAAACAAATCTGAAAGCTACCTTTTTTGCAAAATGGTCTTTTGTATGTTGGGGGAGAAAGAAACTAATAAATTTGGTCAGAAGGACAGGAAAAGAAAAAGAAAAGATTTGTAAAAAAGATTGCAAAAACAGCTATTTTGTCCAGGAAGATTCAGAATGCTTTCATCATTCAGATATTGGGATATTTACCTTCAATATTCTTAAAAAGTCATATTGATCTGTCTAGCACAGACAAGAAAACTGTCTGAAAAGGCTTTCTAAAACCAAGAAAAATTTAATCAAGGAGGTTTCTAACCATAACTTGTTTACATCAGTTATATTTTTTTAATAAAATGGGCTTAAAAGCTTAGCCTCAAAGGTGTTGTCAGCTTTCTGTAAGGTATAATGACAGCTGTTGTTCCAATACAATTCATCAAAGCTGTTTACTGTTTTGTGGGAATTCCAGTTCTTTTTGTTGGTTACATACAACAAAACTTGGTATCCAGAGAACACTGGGAGATTGAGTCATGTCACAGTGGTTGGTGAATTAAAGAGAGCACTCAACTAAGCCTAACTTATTTAGGAGCCACCAATCTATTGTATTATCTAATAAAAATCAAAAAGCTTTAGAGAATCTGCCCACTGTTCTGCTCTCATTCCCCACAGCAGAGGAGCATATATAACTCTCAGGGCAGTGGATCTCTTAGCCAACAAGACCTAAGGTCTTGGTCTGCTACTTACGTGTTGTCTACGAATGTCCTGCAAAACCAGGCTTTTGTTTCTTACTGTGTAGTATGTGCTGACCCACATCTAAAGCAAAATAAACCCAGGACTTCAGGTAAAGAAAATAGAATAGTTGGTGACGACAAATTTACTGCCAGACCAAGAAGCCCTTTTAATTGCAACTCACATTTATTAATATTTCCCCCTTTTAGCAGTGTATTTTATCTGTATTTCTGAATTAATTTATTTTACAAATTCTTGTTGTTACTGTAAATTGATGGTAAAGTTCTGCAGAATTAAATAATTTTTTTTAATAGCTAGACTTCTGCTCCTCTGTAACCTTGCAAAGTACTGCTTTCCTACTTGCTGTTTAAAAGCTTCATCTATTTCAGGTTTTGAGGTGGTACAGGCAGTGTGCTTGATGTACCATGCTGCTTCCACTGGGGACTTCTGTGCCTGTGCTTTACATGCTCTGGCAAGCAGCAGGGACTGCCCAGAAAATATTTTAGGAGGAATAAATGCCTCTAAGTAGCAGTGCATTATAGAAATCTTTATGCTACAGGGGCTTTGTCAGCCTGGCTTCTCTGTGCCTGAAGACTTCAGCAAGACCACTTATTCCCTTGGGAGTTTGATGTGGGTGTATAGGAAAGCAGAGAACGTTTCATCCAGCTGCTCAAAAATTTTTATGAGAAGTATGAGACTAGGAAGAGAGAGGAAAATAAGTTGTAACAGATAACACTGTATTAAGAGATCAAATTATTAAAGAAGGAATATTATTGCACTATCATTTTCTCCCATTTCTAATATTACGAACCTTGGCAGGAATTAGTACTAAGAGTTCCTGACTACCAGAAACAAAAGCAGTGCATCAGGATGTATTGAGCAGCAAAATTAACTTCCTGCGAAAGGAAGAACCTGTCTTATCATTTTTTTAGTAGCATAGAATACAGTGATACATTCCTACTACAAAAAACCTGAGTGAAATGTTACTCACAGCAGAAGTGGTATCTTGATATAATGTCTTCATGCAGTCAATTACCTGCTAAGTCAGCAGGTTTCATCTATAGCTTGTTTCCAAGTCTTAGAGGTTTCCTTTGCTTGAGGTATTTTATTTTATTTTCTTATTTCATTTCATTTAGATACTGCTGTTTGAAACTCACTACATCCTAGGTGTGAATAAGCGTTGTACAAAAATATTGAGCCTCTAGAGGGGCTCCTAAGCATCCTGCTTTTGTTACTGCTGGTGTGGCAAGGCTGAATAAAAGCAATGAGAGCAGGCAGTACATGACAGAAATACTGTGCCTTACATAGACTGAGCCTTTGGGTGTGAGAGGGAGCATTCAAGGGAAGAAGCTTCAGCATATTTTTTTACAAGGGGTAGCCCTACTTTGAACCTTTTTTCCTTTGAGTATGACTTTTAGACATAAGTAAGCCACCACTCCTATTGGCAGAAGTTATGGAAAATCCTTGCAGTCTGTAGTCATTGCACTGCAGCAGAATCAGATTTCAGGTTTTCCTGTGTAAGTCTGATTTGAAGTCACTCATCAGGATTGGATCACACAGCTGAACATGGGTTATGGTTCTTCATGTTATGTAGAAACTTGGTTGTATGGTACGAAACAAATTCTGCCTCTCTCTGTGCCTTTGAAAGTGCATATGAAGTTCTCATATTCTTTAGCAAATGAGGTTTACACCAACTTTCTTTGCACCTCAGAATGATACCGTGCTGCTTTAGCATCTGCATATCTAGAAGAGAAAACTAGAAGAGAAAGATTTGATGTAAATGCTTCTGTGCATGCATGAACATGCTGGTGTTTCTATAAAAATTCTGTCAACCCCTGTAGGAAACTGTTTTCTAAAAATAGTGAAAGAATAATGGCTGAATCCAAGATTAATTGCTTAGTACTTTAAAGCTGTGATATCCTAGAAACTAATTTCGTTGAATACACTTTTAGTGTCTAAGCTAGTTACTATCATTTTGGGTAAGGCTGCAGGCTAAGCTGCCATTTTTTCCAGTTCACTGTTTTGATGATTTCTTTCAGTCTTGACGTTCTTTGGCCCTTGAGTTACATATGTATTACTAAAACATAAAGTGTGTAGCATAGCATGGTGCCTGTGTGTTCTTGAAAGTAAAACTCTTAAACTCTTAAATACTTACATACCATAAACAGCAGTAAACCTAACCATATTTGG
Organism: Eulacestoma nigropectus; assembly: GCA_013397775.1. NCBI lineage: Eukaryota > Metazoa > Chordata > Aves > Passeriformes > Eulacestoma > Eulacestoma nigropectus. Next base: position 1,144,172 of record VZTE01001513.1, read on the forward strand.
AAGAACAAAGCTTTAATTTAAATTATATTTAACTATTTTGTAAGCAGGTAGATAACATATATTCTAAAGTAAAACAAACAAAGAATTTCTTTCATTTAATGAGTTTCCAATTGTGTGACTCTTTTCAATATGAATAGGGTTTTTACCACCGTTAGATCACTCTAAGAAAAGGGAGTAGCTTTTTATTTGAATGATGTAAAGATTTGAACTCTTACGGCATTTTTCCTTCTTCTCTTTCACCTTCACTAAGGCAAAACATTGTTTCTTTCAGTTTTATGTCATAGGTTATATTTTCTAGGCTCTTAATAGGTCTTCTTGCTTCTCTCTGGACTGCAGCAGCTGATCCTTGTCCTGTGCTATCAGTAAAGGTGGATACAGTAATCCAGCTCAGGCCTTAGCTGTGTCAGATGATGGGAGGGGATTTGCACATCTCATTTTTATCAACTGTTCTGACTAAGAGGAACCTTTATCTGAGACTTTAGTTGTAAGGAAGAAATGTGAAAATGCATCAACATAACATTTTCACATCTGGTGCTAAACGTAGTTTCTGTGGGTGGAGGAGTGTTCAGGGCAGAGGCTATATTTAGCTGTTGACTTCGGATCTTTTTTGGTTTGCTGGTATTTCTTTTTTGCAGTCAATGTTAGATCAAAGTGGTGTTCTCTTAACGGCTTCACTGTGGATCTGTCACATAGGTTTGCATTAAGAATAGCTATAGCTCTCTGTTAAGACTGTGGGATTCAAGGGGTTTTTTTAGGAAATTCGAACTGCAAAATGGAGACTGGCTCTGGCTGGCTATTTTGTCTTCTTTGGGTTTTTTTTGTGATACCATACTGAATACATAACTGTAGTATCAGGGATTTAAGATGGTTGATGCTCTTTATACTTTCATTGTCATCATTTTCAGTGCAGAAGAGAGAAGTTGTTTAACCATAAATGTCAGGTTACACTGTTCAGAGCATTACACCTTGAGAAAAATTGTTGACCAGGGTGAGAGGGGGCTGTGGCTATCGAACGTAGTGGTCAACATGACATAAGGATTTTGATCCTCTCTGCATTATTCAAGTTTTTCTTCCTTAGTCAAACTAGTTTTTCTTGCAGAATCACGTAACCTCAAGAAAACTGAAAACCAGCAAATGCGTGAACTTGTTCCCTGCTTGTAAAAACTGTGTGGAAGATTTCCTGTCTTTGAAATCAATAGAATTTTAAGTTTTTGTTTAAGAAAAAGTTTTTTGCCTTTTTTTTTCTTTTTAACTATCATGTGAATTACCAAGAGAATACATTGCCATGGTCCCAGGCTATTTGTGTTGTTTCTTATCCGTGACATTTTAATTCACTACTGAATTTATACTTTGCATGTTTAAGTACTGGTAAGACATGAAAGTTGTGGGGTTAAAACTGTCGACAGTGCTTTAAAGCTCCTATGATAATTGTTCTTAGGTATGTATTCCTTTACTGTGGCTCTCGAGACAACTATTTAATAGACAACATTTGAATAATACAAATGTATGGTTGGTAAAAATGAATTAGGGTTTCAGGGTGGTACCAATGGGTGATATTTAATATTGAATGACATGTATTAAGACAAATGCTTTTATATATAATTTATTTGGCATTGTAAATGCATTTATCTTGTGAGATAGAGACTCCCTGTTGCCACATGAAGTATTCTGGAAAGGTTTGGAGTAAATAAATAATAAAACCACTTTGATATACAATCTAACAATATTAAATATTAAGACTTTCACATGATTGATTTTAATACTTAATTAACTTATTTAAAGTCCAATGTAACTCTGTTTTTGTATTAGAGATCAGACAGGCAGAAGTTAAAATGCAGGAAATGTTATTAAATGGGACAAAATTAATTGCATTTCATGACCATCAGACTCTCTGGCTGTTAACCTGTCCATCAGTGGCATGATCTTGTTTGTTTTGTTCTGGATCCCAGCTGATGTTAATGTTAATCTGCTCTACCATGTCAGACCATTTTTTATGTTTGCATCATTCTATTTTAATGATACATAATCTGATGCATTTTATAAAAGAAAACAGACTTGCTTTATGCTATCCAAAGTTTGTCATATTGTGCACTTTTCTTCTGACTTAGTAAGTGTTCTTCCCCAGGCATATTTCTTCAGTGGGTGGTGGCAACCTGTGGAAGTGGCTGAGTAGGAATCTTAGCTGGTTTTGAGCTGCTCTGTCTGTGTAGGAGGGTTGTTTGGGTTTGGTGGCATTTTTTGGCGATTTTTCTCTTGGAGGCACTGGAACTAGTATCTTCTGTATTTTAATGGAGATGATGGTAGTAAAGGCCTGAAGTGATGGAGAGCATAAGATCACAGTGCTGTGAGATAGATGGTCTCTGTGGCCTAAGTAAAAATCGCTCATAGAGCAAAGAAGCAAGGAGTGAACATTACAGGTAAGAACAGATTTTTCAAAAATGCCTGTTAATGAGTGTCCTGGTAAAATATCCAGCTTGAAGCAGATCAAATGGTCCTCTTTTCTTCATTTGCCAAAGTTCATGTTCAGGACTGTCTTCTACTCGGCTCTCTAGTTAGCATGCGGTTTATTTTTGGTTTTTTTAATCCCTGGTTTAGGAGGAATAATTTAATTTGGCCAGTGTAAGAAAACCCATGATCTGGGACTGCTTCTACATTATTTGGAAGACATCTATGCTTCATTGCTTTAAATAAACACAATGCATGTTTATTCTCCTAATATTTAATTTCTTACCTACTTTAAAATGTTTTCACATTCCAGAAATCCCTCACTTCTGTGTTCTATCATACTTGATTACTTCATAAGCCACAAATGAGGAGCAGAGTTGTGAACCCTCATAACATGATGCTGTCAAACTTAACAAAACATGCATAAGACCATTACCACATCAGACACTTGCTTTTAGTCAGGTCATTTTAATCAATTTGACTTCACAGGGCAGCTAATTTATCACTTAGCTAAACAAGTATTTCCTCTACTTGTCATCAATTTAAGTAATTAAAATGGTAAACTTTGCTCTATGGCATGAAATAAAGGCCCAAAGATAATTTGGAGAAGGTGATTGATACAGTCTAACAGAATGAATGCAAAGTATTATTTAAATACTTCAGTACGCTTCAGTAGTTTTCAGAAATGTCATATTCAGGTAGCTTTGCTGGTGCTGATGGAAACTAATTTTTATTTTTAGCATATCCAAGATTTAGCAGTGTTGTTCACCTTCCTCCTCAGAGTTAGTGGGTTCTCATTTTCCTTTCTTTAGGCATAAAATATTCTGCTCTGTTGCTTGATTGTTTAGAGGTAAGAGGATGTCAGAGAGCAAGAGTGGGACAAGTGCTGCAACTTGTGCAGTTCTCCAGCCCTCATCCTGAGTACGTGCCCAAGCCTGCATACCCTCTCCTTCCATTTTATCACTGGGGGAGGGGAAGACAGGGAAAATGGATGTTGTAAAAGCTTTGCCTAATTCTGTTTCGCCTACTCAGTTACCCCTTCAAAATACCCTTACTGAGACTGATTATATTTTCTAATTTTGCCCAAACAATATGAATACTCTTCACTTCTTAAACATTAATTTTGATATGTTTTGGTTTGTTGTGTGCTTTGAGTAAATAATTTTTCAAGGTCCATATGAACAGTGATGATTAAGGGAAACATTTGGGGTGAGTTTAGGTTTTTTAAATTGAAATAATTTAGTCACTATTTTTTAAAAAATGCTTTTCATCCATAAACTGCTTATTTGAATACTGAATATTTTTATTCAGTATCTGTGACAAGTGAAGACATTCATGAATGTCTTATGACATGAAATAAGGTACAGTATTCATCTTCAACTGTGCTATGTTTTGTTTATGAAATGCTGATTTATCAACATTTTTGAGATTAGGGTAGTCTTACCACTTGCTCTTGTGGTAATGAATAGTCTCACTGCTAAAAGAATGCAACATTTTTTTTTTTATTTTGAACTTTCCATCTTCTTAATGAACATTGATTATAATCAGTTTATTATATGAACATTTATTATAATCTTATTATAATCTTATTATAGATGAATCTTCTGCCTTGTACAGTTCTATGTACATGTTTTTGCCATGTTTCACCCAGCTCTGGTCCAAAAGTGACAGGTGCTTCACTGGCAGTACAGCTAATGATAGAAACATATCTCACTTAGACTTTTATCTTTGTCTTGTATTTCTATCTAGCTAGATATAACTCATTAATAGAAGATGAAGTATGGCTGAATTGAGGCTGTTGACACTGACAGTCTGAGAAGAAGTGGGTTTTGGTTTTGAATGTTTTAAATGTAATTTTGTTTAAGCATTCCAAACTCACAGGTTTGTATACAGGAAAAATGGCAATGTTAATGAAGGCATGGTTATATAAGACTGATTTATGGCTGAAGGTGGTAGAAATCACATAATGTGTTAGAGTAGCTAAAAAGGAAGGCAAAATATTTGTAAACTCTTGGGTGAATAAACCTTCTCACATCTAAAAAAGAAGCAGGCAACTTCCAAGTAAGTACTAAGTACTCAGTAAAAGTACTCAGTGAGAACAAGGAAAGTTCTCTGAGTTAGAATGGGTATGTTAAATCAGACTATCTAATGCAGCAAGTAGTTAATCTCTGCTGTGTAGAAAGGGGTTGTTAGGTAGATGTCAGTAAACATCAGTTGAGTTTTTCCTAATGAAAACATTGGTCAGTATTCTATCACTTACGGAATACGAAGGAGGTCACGGGAGAGGGGATGGATGATGTGCTATAAGCAGGTATCTCCACAGAGCCCCTTTAATGTCTGGTAGAGTTCTTTGCTGGAGTCCATAAGCCTGTCTCTCGAGGGATTTGTGGTCTCCATTGAGAACAGATATGCTGACAAGCTGCCTTCACTGAAAGGCAGACAGGATTCACCCCACTTGTGTTGGTCAGCGAGGAGCAAACCTGTGACACTGTCCTTGGTGGCAAAAGAAGGCTCCCTCTACTACTTAAGGACAGTAGCCAAACAGAGTCTCTATGCCTGCCTTTTCCTTGGGCTCATGAGTGGATTAGTGTTTCTACTAATTTCCCTGACTAGATAAATGTTTCATGCATAGCCTTAATTATTTTTTCATGTATATTACAGAATAGTTGAACTCCCAGTTGTGGGAAGCATGCCTGGTGTTTGAGTTTTTTAGCGCTTCATTTTTGGAGATTAAAAAGAAAGAACAAATAAGTTAAAGTGTCACTTGGAGCTTTCACTGAGATGTTTGAGTTAGCCAGTATCAAGTCTTATAATCCAGTAATTGAATTTCAGAGTTTTATAACATTTTTATTGTTTCACACTGAGAATGGCTTTAAATTGCATCTTGTTTAATATGAACAATACGTTATAGGCCGTTACAAATCAACCACAAACCTGTAAAGAATTAATCTGTCTCAGAGTAAGATCTCAAGTGTAATTATAATTGTTTAATAGTTCTCTTTGCTCTTTGTTAGAAGAGCAGAAAAGAACTTAAGTATAAAACCCTGAAGTAAGTTCCTTGGACTAAGGAGAGAAGACTAATAGGTAGTGATACTTTTTTTAACTCTAATCATATATAGCCATAAACAAACACCAGTAACTGATTAAATCACTGTGCCGACATCAAAAGTAAATCTCTTCAGCTGTTTAAAACTGCTCTAACAGTCTATAAAGTAAATTATGGTTCTTATAGATTGTAAAGGTATGGCATTTGGGAAGTATTTAAAAAAAAAAAGAAGGTGGATACAGAAGAGAACGATATAGAAGAGCAAACTTTCTAGGGCTAATTTGATACCATGTTATGGATGTAAGACAGTGTAAGTCAAACATACTGTGTCTTAAGTAAGTGGTGGCTGCTAAAACTACAGTGGATGATAAGGTCATTTTGTGCATGGTTCTCAGTTTGAAAGACATTCAGGGTTGTGCTTTGTTCAGATGGTGTAGCAATCTCTGAAGGACCATAAAAATAAAGAATTAAACTTAAGCAGCACAATTTGAAATAAGCTTGTAATTTTTGTGAAGACAAAATCAACAGATCAGTATAAAGATATTTACAGCGATACAGCTAAAGGAATGAGAGCAGCGACTAAAATACCAGCAGGAGAAAATTACTTCTTCAAAGTTGGTGGTGAGTTGTGGTTTTTTAAATAAATTATTTTAAGTTTTTCATTATTTATTTAATATGTCAGGTATTTATAAACATCTCTCTGTATTTTGTAGCCATAAGACTACAGGCAAACATTATTTAAGGGGCTAGCAAGTGTGTAAATATTTTTCTTCAACATATCATTTGTGCAGTTTTCATTATTATAGTTTAAAAATTGCATAGGAAACACGTGATGTGTACATACATTCATAGCACATTTTGTTGAGCCTATTATAGAGTTGTTTAAGGCAATTCTGTGTTTTAGGGGTGTGTTTTGCCATATGATTGTATGATTGTAATAATTTGACATAAAGTGTACCACTGCTCAAGTGGTGAGTCCTACCTTCCCTCAGTTTCTGGCTCCTTGTTCCCAAGACCTTCACATGTTCTTTTCTAGCTAAAAAGAAGTGAGAGATGGTGTGATCGTTTCAGCACCACAGTTAACATGGATGCCAGGGCAAATAAAGGATAACCCTCAGAGAATATGGCTGAGAGAGCATCCTTCTGAAAACAGCCTGGGTGCACTGATTTCGAGGAAATGCCTAATAGTGGCCCAACTAGGTTTGTTTATTATTTAGGGGGTTTTTTGGCTTTTGGGTAGGTTTTTCTGCATAACTTACTAGGAAAATCAGGAAGGTGTAGAGTATAAAAAGGTCTTAAGAATCTCAGTTCTCCTTCATTTACTGACAGTAAACTGAAGGTATAAAGCCTACTTGGTCAATGCCATACCTTCTAGGAACCAAAGGGAAAGCATAATTGAAGGGATTTCAGATTCATTAATGTGCCAGTCCTGAAAGTGTAGATGCATACCTCTTTCTGTATCTCTTTTTATATTTCTTTCTAAATATAATTTTCTTGCTGTTAGAAAGTTATGATACTTGTAAACAAAGCAGTTAAAGTAAGTGATATTTAAAACTCATCTGGCAGTCGTAGGTAGCTACTTAGTGTGCTTGGGCAAATCAGACCTCTTTGGCTGGCTTAGGTTTTTTTGTGTTGCAAGTTAATAAATTGCTGTACAGTGACTAAAATGCAGTCTTGACAAATGTACTTTTGCACTGTTAATGCACTGGAAAGGTCGTTTCTCCTTCTTGCGCACTGATCGTAACATCATCTGCTTTTCACTCTTTTATTGACATCCTCTTGTTTGTTGCAGGCAGTATTAGCTTCTGGCACTCCTCACATGAACTTCTAACATTGTTCTTGTTCAGTTGCTTGATAGTGATATGAGTGCCATTCAGGCGCCTGTGATGATGAATCCGCATCGCCTACTTCCTAAGGTTTCAGTTCTGCCATTACTTCTCTTTTGGCCTTCATTTTAGGAAGATGTCTTTGTAAATCTTCACCAGCTAGTTGATTATGTTTCTTAAAATACTTCCTTAACATCATCTTTCTAGAAAGCTATCATGTTTTAGGAATGGTATTCTCCAGTTTAGTTTTCCCACTGAAACTGTTGCATGCCACGCACAGCTCACTTGTTCACTCCCCCCTTCCCTCCCTCTTCTCTGTGGTGGGATGGAGAGGAGAACTGGGGGCACAAAACGTAAAGATCATGGCCTGAGATAAGAACAATTTGCTGGAAACAGCAATGAGATAAGAAAAATAAACAGTAACAGCAACAATACTAATGATAGAGGGTACAAGAAAAGAAACGTTCTTGCTCACTGTGGAAAGCCCAACAACAGTTGATGCCTGACCACTCCCTCCATCTCAGAGCCGACGTTACCCAACCGTTCTCTCCGCCACACTTACTTGACCAGAAAAAAGCCATTCTTCCTGGAAGAGACTTGGTTCACCCTGCCGTTGGAAATGACATGGTATAGAATAACCTTTGGGCCCTAGCCATGCCACCTCCTTGCTACTGCAAAACCCTGTTCTGGCCAGAACCAAGACAAAAGCTAATATAAATCTTGATAAAAACAAATTCACTTACCATGCCAGTCAGTATTAATCCATTCTCTTTTTGCGTGTCTGCCGCTGTTATCTTATACTTGACCTATGATTTCTGAAAAAGAAGTGGCTAAAAGGAGGATTTTCTGGGATGACAGGTCTTGGGTCCAGAAGAGTGATGATGATGGTCTTTCCTCAGTTTTGCTCTATAATCTCCATCATGCCCAAGAACTAGCATCAGTTCTCCTTGGAATCAGACTAAAAGATGAGTAGGAAAAACTAGAAAAAAGGAAGGAAAGAGGCCCTTGCCCTGTTTTACAGTCTGTCGAAACCACGCTTGGACTTTTACTTGCAGCATGATATTTGTAGGTACTATAACAATTCTTTTGGACTCCAAATATTACATCATTTACAGCATTCAAGTGGAAAAACTACTGTTCTGCTATTAGACAACTAATGGTGATGATATGCCTGGAAAATAAGAGGAGGTTTTAAGTACCTTTGCTCTCAATTTGTGTGATTGAAAAATAGCTAAAGGAATACTGAAATGTTTGTTTCTCTGGTTTTTTTCCTCCAGATAAATACTCTTCAGTTGGAATTTACTACCACCAATATGTATCATTCTGTGTCTGAAGCCAGTCACCCTTTGCAAACAGAGGAACAGGAGATAGGCATTGATCCCTTGCAGAGTTTTTTGAACAAGACAGGGGAAGGTGAGTTTTGTATTTCTGTACTTTTTTTAGAGTTTATATGTTATATAAGTGTGTCATGAGAACTGTACCTGTCATAATTTGTTTAATTCTCTCAATGAAGTTGAACAGGGCAACTTAAAGAACATTTCACAGAGTGTGTGTAGAACACTCTGACACTAATGAAAACGACGAAAAGTCAACTTTCAATTACAGACAGAAGCATTAGCCCAATGTTTAATGCGCTGTCATCCTTTTTTAATCATAAACCAAACACTGACTTCAGCATAAGAATATTGAAATGGAGCATGGCTTTATGTTACTTTCTCAAGCATGGGCTCTTGCACTGCTTTGGGTTTAGGGATCTTTTTTGTTTGTTTGTGCTTTTTTTTTTTTTGGTTTGGTTTGGTTTGGCTTTTTTGGGGGGAGGGGGTGTTTTTTTTGATTCTGCAGTAAAGTTCACTATGTTATTTTGGATGAAATTATGCAAATAAAAAGGCTGATTTTTTGTTTGACTCAGCACCTATGTTCTTATTTGAAAAAACACCTCGAAGTTGAGATAGGATGAACAGGCTCTAAAGGTAGAAATTACTACATAACCTAAAGTAAATTAATTAAATGCAGTATTTGGAAGACCCTAATGAACAATGAGAACAAACTGCTTGGATAATGCAACGCATGTCTGTGTTGCTCATCTTTTCTACTTATTTGCTAGTAGTGACAGTGTAGTTGGTTCGAAGAAAGTGATAAGCTTAATGAGAAAGCTCGTCCTTGTCATGAAAACATTCCTCAAGTACTCAGTTATACACAGTGGCACCTTAACTACCTGTAATTTTCCAGTCATTGAACACATGTACCAGGAGGGCAAAATAAAAAATTTATTTTAAATTACAGAGTTGAAACAACTTTGTCACATTTTCTAAGTCCCTCACCCAGATCAACTACTCTCTGTGAGTGTTTCTGTCTATAAATCATCTGTTTACTAGTGTTTATTAAAAAGCAATGTCAAGTTTTGCTCAGTCTTGTTTATTACTTCCGTTTAGAAGAAGCTGATGTTTTGCTTCAAAATATATTGGTAAAACCTCGTTGTCCCTTTGAATTAATTTTTTCACTATTTCTTCATTGGTTTATAAAGCTTCTTTATAAACCAATGTTTCAAAGTTTCACAATGAGAATGTACATCTAGGGGAAAGTATTTTAAAACCTGACGATTAAATGGAATCGCTTTTCTAGGTCAGTGTTTCTTTTCTATTATATTTGACATTCTAACGATATGAAGCCATTTTAGCCTGATAAACTAAATGCATTTTTGTACATATTTTTAGAAACTTGAAAATAATCATTTTCAATAACCTAAAATAATAACCATTTTCAAGAGAAAAAACAGCTTGCTTCTAGTCTACCCCAGTCAAAAAAAAGATAAACATTTTCTTCTGATTTCTGTTTTCTTTAAAAAAAATATATTGGTAATTCTCTCAACTCTGTTTCAAGAAAAAACAAAATTTTCACCCTGTTAAAAAAGCACTGTAAGTTAATTTTACCCTTTATTGTGCCCAGAAGCAATTAGTTACCTTGACTGAAAAGGTTTCTCATTTTTATCCCAACCTTAACATTTCTATGACATACAAAGTTATTAGGATTGAATTGATGTTTAAAAGTGCCATTAATTCATTTACCCCAAATGTTCATTAACAATGTAAATGTATGCTGATGTTCTATGAGACAAGGAAGTGACTAATGACTCTTCGCACTAACAACACTTAAAATGAATAGAAACTTTAGATAGCTAATCTTGAAGTAATCAAGACCCTCATTCAGCTTGGCATCTCTGTATGCTCTAAAACAGCTGTCAACTGTTAAAAATATATACACAACACACACATACGCACATGCGAGGATAAAGATATGTAAATACATGGTTCCCCAAGTCATAAAGGTTACCAACTATGGTACATTTTTTATGTTCTATCTATGTAAATATTTTATATAAAGCATCCATTTCATCTTCATAGGCTTTTTTGCTGTGAAACACATAGTGCATTTTAATTTGAAACTTTATATATCCAGAATAGGTCTTTGAAGTTTTAATGTTTCATTTTAAATAAAGCGTATGCTTGGTCGATGTTAGCTCTTTAGGCATCAAAGTATACAGTCGTTCCTGTACATGCAGTCTGTCCATGATTGTCTTCACAAAATTATTTCAAGACAAGGTTTTTCAATGCAGCCTCAAGTTCCAGGGGTGATACAGAATCAACTTGGTGAAAAACTGTATCTTAATTTTTTTGTATCCTGAATCACACAAATATGGTGGAGAGGTGGTCCATCGGAAATGTTCTATGCAATATTGTAGAATATCAGGACAACTGAATTGTGTTTTTGAAGCCTTGCTGAATGCTTACCTTGGAGGCGAAGTGATAAAAGCCTTCACTGAGATAAGGTAGTTGAAAAAAAACACAGCAGTGATAAGGGTGCTGAAAATAAATATTTAATTACTGAGCTAGTCAGATTTGTTAATCTTCATGAAGTATTGTATTTTTAGTATGTGCAACTGATACCAAAACTTGATGGAGAACCAGGAGATGTCATGTCCAGCTGGAGTTAAAAAAATTCGCTCACAGTTTTCATAAAATGAAAGAAATCTCACAAATACACGGATTGCTCTTAAGTATAGCTGTTTGGAAAACTCTGTGCATCAACTACTTTTTGTTCATTTGCTGTCAACTTGAAAGGGTATATTGGATGGGATTCCAGAAATATGTTGATTGAATGTAGTAGTACTCGGTGGTTTCATGAAAATTTCAGTGAAGGAATAGAGAGAAAACATGGTTTATTTGGGACAGGACTGTTGACACAGTGGAGAGTAGATGTAAAATTCAAAGTGTTCTTGAGATTTTGGACAAGTGGCCTGAGAAAAGTAAGACATGGTTCACTAGGAACAGCTGCAAGGATTAATGTTGCAGATGCTAAGCATGAGACAGTTACCTAGCTGAACAAATGAAAGTAGATCATTACAGATGAGGTAGGTGTCATTTGGAGAAAGGTCTGGGCATTGGTAGCTCTCCAAATTTTGTGTAACTGATAAACTTTGAGTCTTGAGTTATGATGAGCCATGAGAATGTGCTTGTTTGCAAGTTTAAAAAATTCAGAATAAGCCTTTAACTATAAAGATCTTTTTTCTATCCCTTTAAAACATTTCCAAAAAATCCATTAAGATAGTATTTTTGTCCTTTTCTGCTGATTAATTTGGCCTATGTTATTTTCCTTATGTCTAATTTTTCTTTCAAGATACAAAAAAGTTACATGGCACATATGCACTTATATACGCTTTTTCAAATAGCATTTTTAAATAGTTGATAAAAAATTTATGGCACGGATTCTCACTTTGCAATTTAATACTTCAAATGGAAGATATTAATTCTTTTAAGAAATTTTAATTTTTGATTGTTTCTTGTGGATCTGGTTGTATTTTAATTTACATGCATCTATGTATGTGTGCATTATTATGTTCTCTTTTGACTATAGTAGGTTGATGGCATCTTGCTGCATTTTCTTTTCTAAGAATCATCATGATATTATTCACTTTATTCTAACAACACTTTTGAGTGATCCGCTCTGAAACAGGGCTATTTCTTAGAGAAATTGGTGAATCTTAGCTCTGTCTCCAGCAGAGACTTTGTAAGACCTGAGTGAAATTTCAGGAACGTTATTGTTGTACCTTCTCCCTGCATATTGCTTCTGAAAAACTTTTTCTGACTTCCAAAGGCTTGAGGTTTCTGTTACATTGAAATGGGATAACTAGGTTAACTGTTTCTGCTGTAAATTTTTACTCCAAGTTACAGCGTCCACCAAATTCTGACACAAGTTTTGAAGAGCATAGTAGGTAGTATTCCCATTTCATTGATATAATGAGAAAGTTGATCCTCTAAGGACAGACTGGAACAATGCATTTAATACTCTTCAATTTAGTTTGCTCAATATCACAATTAAAACAATTAAGGTCACTTGAAATGAAACTATTAACAAATTGGGTAATTTACTTTAACAATGTCAGTGTGTTCTCACAATTACATTTGCTTTAATTAGTGTACAAGCTATTATTTAATAGCATACTTCACATAGAAAAATGTAATGTGTTCTTTGTTCTTAATAGAAGAAAAGGGGAAACCTTTAATGGGTCAGAGTGTTTTGGATTTGGAGTTTGGCAGGATATATTTCATGTGTAAAGGCTATAGCTGGTGGTGAGGACAGAGAAGGCTGATGTTACTGAAAGGACAAAGTTAACTACTGGAGTGTGTGACTGAAATTAATCCAGTTGAGACAGATAAGTTCCCCACCTCATACTTACCATTGCATCCCTCTTGATTCTCAGGCTTGCCGTGAAAAAATATGAGGGATGGTAAGAGAACACTCATATTTCCATTTTGACCATATATTGTGTATTTCCATTGCTTGTCTTTGGACAATTACGCTATTCTGGTGTTAACCTCATAGCCCAGATCACTGGAAAGTATTTCCTTGGAGATACCTTAGGTGAAGTTTGAGATACCTGGTTTATATTAGTGTCATACAGAAAACAAGTAGAAAACAGAGGAGAACGAAGTAATAAACTTAATGCCATCTTTTCTGAACAAAGCAGGACCCATGTGTTATCAAATAATTTCCCCAAATCTTAAGTATAATTCACATGGACTGTTTTGGCCTTTGACATTCCTTACAGGGTTAAGTGAATTTTTGCTGTCAGAAAATTGTATTATCTTCTTATTGGTCCTTAGCTGCTCAGTGTTGTATGTTGGGTTTTTTTTCCCCCTTGCAACCCTCTTCATTCAGGTATTCAGTGCTAATGTGGCTTGCCTTGTATGGCGTTTATTTATCTCCATTTTTAGAGATGATTTCATTTAAAGGAAAAAACCACAGAGGTCTAGACCTCTCTGTGTGAGAAGTACTTTCCTAGGTCAAAGCAACTGAGAATGCAAATACAGTGAGTTGTTGAAGACTTACTATTTTCTCATCAAATATTTTTTATAGCGTATTGTATGACGTCATGTATGTCATATAATGTGTGTTCTTTCATCATCTCTCCAGGGAGCAACATGTACATGAAGTGTAGCATTGTTAAGAGTCCTTTTAAATATGCATGCTACTGTGTGTTTTCATTAAAAAGACAAGATTGGAACAGAGAACCTCTGCATTGTACTGGAACAGAAGAGCTGAGGGTTGTGATTGTTTCTTAATGTCTTTGGGGTACCATGCTGTGGTTTATGCCAGGCCCTAAAAAAAGCCCTATGTCCTTCATTGGTGAGCTTTACCCTTCAGCCAGAAATTTCCAGTGTGCCCCACCAGCACAGTTCTTGCTAGTGGTCCTGTTCAAAACCCTTGTGCTTCCCCTCCAGGGCTTGGCTTCTTCATTAAAGACACAGGTATGCTGGAGGAGAAGGGGCTGTCCTCAGTCTGTTTCACTTCGTACTGGATGAATAAAAGCAAGAATGGTTTTTACATCTTCAAATGCCATATGCTAACATAATAAGCATTTTAATAGTCATTTATTAATAATAACTGCTGTTTAGCTTGCTTTTAATTGAGCTGCAACAGGATTGTAGTGACAAAGGCTATTGGAGCAACACAGTGTATCTTGAGCTAACTCAGGCTGTCACTAGCTGCTTCCCTACAACTCATCTTTTCCCTCTTTTCTGTATTAGATATTTTTATTGAGAGATCAGTTAACAGAAAAGCTATGCATGTTTAAAAATGCATATATTTAATATAGTTAGTTGAAAATAGCTATCTCAGAGTACAATTTTTACTTTAAAGACTGTATTTGTACAGGTGTTGACATGCTCTTAGAAATCTGCTGCTTGTGGGCCCTTTGGTTTCAGTGCCTTACTGCAAATTTGTACTTAGGAGCTGCAGGAGTATTTTTAGTTACTTCAGCTGTGGAAGAAAATGTGAGTAGATGCCATGGGCTTGTGAAATACCAGCTTCCAGAGTCGGATTTTCCTCTCTAGAATTGGTAGATATGGGGGTTTTTAGTGGCTTTGCATGAGTTGCACATTACATTAATTCCAGTTTGGAGGTTATTCCATGACATGGGTAACTGGCACAAACATCATGTGGGGAAATGGCCTTCAGTGGTTGATATGGCAGAAACTAGGGAAGACCTTTTGGACAGTGATGTCTGTTCACGGAATAGTTTGGGTTGGAAGAGACATAAAAGATCGTCCAGTTCCAACCCCCCCCACCATGGGCAGGGAACCTCCCACTAAATCAGGTTGCTCAGGATGCCCTTCAGCCCGACCTTGAACACTTCAGGGATGGGGCATCCACAACTTCTCTGGGCACCCACGACTTCTAAGTGAAATGAAAAATGTTCATTTTGGAAGTTTCAGTCTAAATCATTATATGAAAACAAGACCATTTTCACTAATGACACTGGCACACTACCTCAGTTCAGTCATCTAAGCTGGGAGTTTCCAGGTTTTTTCAAATATAGCTCTGCCTGAATACTGACATAAGTCACTTGTTGGCCCCATGTCATTCTTCTAACAACTCCTTGTTACCCTACTTTGGGAGAGGCTTATTTCAGCATTTCTTTTTCTTTTACTAGCTTTTCCCAAATCCAAGCTAAAGATCAACTAGTTTGCTCTCATCACGCTTTCTAGTATACACATAGCATAATAATACTTGCAGTATAAAAGGAAAGATGCAAGTTAACGAAAAAGAAATTTTAATTGTTTTTAATAAATATTACATGCTTAGAGAACCTTAAAATACCAAGAAGAAATTTCCATTTTAACTACAGTAACCTACTGAACAGCAAAATAAAACAGAATAATCTTTTTTAATACAACCTCTGTAAATGTAATTAAAAGTGGTTTAAAACTAGTTCATTATAAAAAGTTATACATAAGCTAACAATGCGAATAGAATCATTCTTTTGAATATTTTACTCAGACTTTACAGAAAAATATAATATGAAGGTTACTAGCCATAAACACCTCACATATTAAGTGTTTCCAGGCAATGATTAAATTATGTTAAATGGCTATATCTTCTACATATGGAAAAGGCAGATTCTCTTAATTTAAAAAAATTGAAGTGTACACGTTTGATTGTACTTGTGTATGTATAATAAAAGACTAGTAAATCAGAATTCTAGCCGAGGCCAGCATGATTGGTACAGGATAATAAATGTTTGGGTTCCTTCTGTCCTGACATACAGAAGATTGTAATTTACAAAGCAGTGTATGAATTGTGTGCAGCTAGCTGATGTTACAGACCTCTGTATCTGAGATTAAATGTATGTTAAAACATTTTTAAAGAGCTTGACTGTCGCAAATTTGATTGAATTAGAAATTGATTGTTCTGTATAACAGAAATATGTCACTACAGATGGCATCTATCCTGTCTTTCATGTATGTGGACATTTATAAAGACCTGGAATTCCTTATTTTAAAAAGAGAAGGTTTCAACCTACTTTCACTAAAGTGATTCTGCAAAGCTTCAATTTTAGGCTTTTGATTGACTAATATGCCTTGTTCTTCAGCCTCCATCGTACCCAGGGTACTCCCTGTCCTCATCGTCTTTGTATGTGCAAAACTAAGACCTGTAAAAGGGGAGAGAAATAAAAGACTGTCATATTTAAGTAGTAAGAAATTGTCTGGTAAGATGTGTATTATTTATTGACAATCTGGCCTTTTAACAAGGAAAAATAGGCCTATGCTTAGGTTGCCACTGCAACAGCCGCAACAGCTGATACTTTAATGAACAACATACTGAGGGCCATCCAGGACATAAGGCAAATTAAGCAGGTTACAAACTGCATATCTTCTGTTTAGGTATAGAAGATCTCCCCAGCTCTGACAATTAGCTCCGCTGATCAGGCAAGCAGACAGACAGAAACAGAAGGAGGCCATTTGTATCAATTTGAGGAACAGAACTAGTAATGAAGTAGAATGTCTGTACCAGGTAGTTTCACCTCCGCTTTGGAACAGATACTTCTAACTGCTGGTTTCAGCTTCGCAATAGCAAATAAATAAATAAATATGTGCTGCTTAACAAAAGCTTATGTTTTGTTGTTTACAAATTGAAAGCAAAGGAATAATAACACTTCTAACCTAAAGAGTTTTTTAAAAAGGATAAAACATTTTCTGGACATACAAGCAAATATGAATCTTGGTAACCTGACAGCTTTGTTTAAACGTTGAATTTGAGTTTCCTTTCATGAAAATCTTTTCAAAGTACAGCAATTCAGCTGTGAAAACCTGAATACATTAATGATGACAAAGAACCTCTGGAATGAGCCAACATTTGTTTTTGTTCTTTTACAACGTTTCCTGATGAATTGCACATACAAAAGTGTTGGAGGTTATTTTAATTTTCTTTTCTTACTTTGATAATAAATGTCTCCACTGTTTACCTTTTTGGTTAAGGTACCTTATTATTACTAATCAGCTTTAATTATTTATAACAAAATGACTGTGAAAGATGTTTCTTTGATGTCGAAAAAGTCAGGGACCTGATCCTAACCCTATTAAAATTAATGGCTAAGTTCCAATTGACTGCAAAGGTAACAAGCCTGAGTGCCCTTATTGTCTAAGGAAAGCAGTAGTTTAGCCCAGGGTACTGGGTTATGGTTAGTTGGGGTTCCTGTTTTGGGAGTGTTCTGATTTCAAGCATTTGGTGTCAAGATTTGGCCATGCAAAGGCAGAACGCATGTAACTGACTCCTAAAGTCAGTCCCAGTCTTCATTTTGCTCATAAGATACACAATTTTAAAAAGGCTAAATATAGAGGATAATAAGAGAACACCTTTTTCTCTAAACATGAGCACTAAAATGAGGGGGAGAGAGAAAAATGTGGATAGCCTTTCTGCTTTTGTCTATCTTTTTTCACAGTCAACAAAATAGCAACTAGCTGAAATCTAAGCAGTACTAGATAAGGACCATCACGTTTCAGAGGCGTGTGTGGTGGCTTATGTTTAAATCTTATTTTGTTTAAGTGAACTATCAGTGGGTTTTGTTTCTGACTATTTTAAGCTTCAGATTTATATGGATGTACATAGACACACTCTGTGACAAGACTGAACACTTCTGTCAGATCTAGAATATCTTTTAGGTATTCATAAGTATCTTTGTTCAGTTTCTTCATCATGTTACGTGTTTAGTTCGCTGCATCAGTAATCATGTGCCTGTAACATTTCAACTACAGCACAAATGACACAAAAGGATACAGCAAATGAGACTTCTTTTCACCATTTGTAACGACCACACCAGCTTATGATGCAATCTGGCTTATTTGCTTGAAAAGGGAAGTGGGACTTGGGATGTTTGTTCTGCATCTGTGTGCTTGCCTCATCCTTTTAGAAGGTGTCATATACAAAAGAAGCAATGAAATTAATTCTCGTAGCTGCCAGAGGAGGAATAGCCAGATTATATATTCCATGCAAAAAGGAATTTGAAGCTGGTGAAATTATATGGCTCATTCATACAAGAGGTCTGTAGCAGGGCCAGGAACTTGACCCACATCATTCAAGGTGCAGGACACTGCATCAGTGATGATGCCATCCTTCAGCTCTTTGTTTCTTTCAGGCAGTTTTTGTGAGGCATGTAGCTAATTAACTAAGAAAGTGTAACTTTGGTACAGAACACACACACACAACTTCTTCGTGTTTTATATACAAACTTAAATAAGCATATATCATCTTAGAAATTTCAACTAAAAGTATTTTTTTGATAATGGAAGTGAAAAGTATTTCAAAAGACATAGATCATTGTCACCTTTTCAGTGTTTTGAGTAATTAAATAAAATTAAAATGTTTTGAATATGTTAAACTAGTCCTGAACCTTTGTGGTGTCTCAGTACAGATATATATGGGTGTTACTATTAAAATGTGATTTGGCTAATCTAAGGAATACTACTCCACCTTAATGAACTAATCATCAAAGTTGATTTATTTATGCTTATTTATTTCACAGTTTTGTATCTTAGCATTGCCAGGTCCTGTCTTAAGAAGAGGGAAAATACTTCTCACGGGAATTTTTCAAAACATTACAGTGCCATGGTTTACTTGACGTGGTGGTGTTCAGTCAAAGGTTGGGCTCGATGATCTTGGAGGTCTTTTACACCTTTAGTGATAAATTCTAAATACCTTATTTCTGTACAAACAGCTGGCAGTTAAATCTTTTGCTTGGACACTAAAGTGATAAACAGTAATACATGAACTCTGGGATAGGAAGACTATGCTCAAATTTTTGGACAAATCCCATCCCGTTTTTGTGCAACTGGGGCCATATAACCAAAATATTAGCAAGTAACCTGTATGATAAATTTCTCCACTAAAATTTTGATATCCCGTTACAAATTATTATTCTTGATCTTCCTAGAAGTTAAAAGGCACAAACTTCATCCATATAAAGCTTTTATGGTGGTGATAATTCTTTTCTTCTGAGAAATTGGATTTGTAATGGAATCAATGATTTAACCTTAGCAAAAATGAGCTGTTTAGTGTTTCAGTACTAAGTGCAATTGAAGGAATAGATCACGTAATACATGTGAAAATATTTTTGCGATGATCTGATAATGTTTTGTGTTTCATTATAAAGGGGTACATTTTTTACATGTTAGTTGTAATTTTGGAAGATACCATTGTTGGTTTTGTTTCTTACAATTTGAAATACTTAAAGGGTGGAGCAATGAAATATAAATCTGTCCATTATTGGGCATTTCTATTTTGCACACAGATGAATTCTCATCAAATTTGATTTGCTGACTGGTGGCCAGAACAGATGTTATCTTAATGGAGGAGAGAAGCATATGGAGCCACAGGGCCACCTCCAAACTTCTGTAACCCAATATTTGTTCATTGTTTATTGAAGTATGAAAGAAAATACTTCTTTGCAAAAGTGTAGAAAGCTCCATTCTGAATTATCACAGCTAGGTTACCACAACATTATTGACTCACTAAGATGAAGATTTTATTGCCAGAAAAAGTGTAGCATCAATGCTATTCTAAAAAAAAAAAGAAAAAGAAAATTAAAATAAAATTACCCTAGGCAGATGAGCTTGTGTCTTTTGCTTATTTGAATTTGAAAGCAAGAAGGCTGTAAATTAGAGCTTACACTGTGGAAAACTCTAGCTCTGTTTCGGGGTTCTTGTGACAATAACTAGTGAAAAATTCTGTTTGAAAAGTTATGGAATTGACATTTTTCTGCAGAATTAAATTTAATGTATTTGATAAATTTGTATTTATGATGAACATGTAACAGTTTTAGTTGGCATTTGCATGAACTACAGTTATACCCTTGTAACTGTGCCATCAGAATAACTACTTGTTCAAATGAAGATTTTTAGGTTTTTTTAGAGAAACTGGTTTGTAATATATGCCTGTCAGAAGCAAACTTCTGATTTGGAAAAACACCATGTAAACAAAGGATTAAATGTTCCTTTTCACTTTTAAAAAAGAGCATGTAAAGCCTGTATTAAATGGTCCTTCACACTTTCTCATATATTTAATTTTTACAGGAAAAATATATTCTATTTTTGTAAAAGCATCTATATAAATGAAAACCACTGATTTAATTCTGGACATGAAAAATATCCTGAGGATTTTTTGTCTTGGAATTAATGTTATATTTATGTTACTTCAAGTCCTCTAGATACTACAAATTTAGGAAGATACTTGCAGGTTTTCTGTGACTTCAAAGACACTTACTCATATCTGTCATATTCAGTTTGAGATTCTTATGGAAAAATGAGCCTGCATTTTGAATTTGCCTTACTTAGCTAAAGATGGTTGTATTTTCTTGCGTATTACTCTGTTCCTTGCTGAAGCTGTAGCTCAGAGCAGCAACTTGGAAACTTTTGAACGTATTTAACTGACAATAATTGCATTAAAACAATACTGAATATTAAGATAGGAAGTGGGGACATCTGAAAATCATCTAGTAAATTATGTGTACAGTGGTAATTTTCTATTAGCCTAGTATAAGGAGCAACTTACACTGCATCCTACAGCGTGGATGCTTACTATAATAGTACCAAGTCTTTGCTGCAAGAGAATAAAAATGAACAGTTACTTTGTGATTCCTTCATGCTGTAATCAAGTTGGGAAAAAAGGGCACGATTATTACGAAATTTTATTTATTAGATTTACATCAGGTAATTTAAACCTTTGAAGATTACTTGAAGTGTCAGAAGATCAGCACAAGTCTTTGTGAAAGGAGCAGAATAGTAGAAGTACCATGTTCAGCCATGTGCTATCACCATTTCTGGCTTGCCACCTAGAAATAGCCATTAATGGCACATCCCAGGCTACTGCAATGAAGTTTGTACACATCGTAATTATTCCCTCTTTAGGTCGTTACTTTGACCATCAAGTCATTTTCTGTTTATAAACTGACACCACTTTGCATTAAAGATGATGAGTCAGTTTGGGGACTTTCTAACTTACTTTAGTAGTCATTTATCGGTTGCTCTGAAGTCTCTCTCTGGTTTCGGTTTCAGTTAAGTTAAGGGAAAGAACAATTTGGGGGCTTTGAATTGAGTCTGGTTGTTTTTCTTTTCCAAACCATATGCCAGTGCTCCAAAGGCCTGTCTTGTGGCTGGTTGAAACAAAATGAAAACATCTATAAAGGTCCCACTCTGAGAAACGCGTACTAATTTTGGGCAAAAAATCTTTTCATTTGGTGTTTATGAATTACACTTTTAAAACTTTGCCTAGAGGTAGGGAGGAGTTTTTCAAAAATCAGATGTTAAAGTAAAATGGCTATAAAAACATGTAATCTTCCATTTTACTGTATTTCTTCTTCTGAATAAGTAATGCGCTAATAAAAATTAAAGAGCAAGTTGCATTTCGAAGATCAGGTCATCGTAATTCATTGACATTAGGCCACATAACTGAATAATGTCTTACTTCAGTGAAATACATCAAATGAGATCAACAATTATGACTCATAAACATGCCTCGCAGGCATAAAACAGCAGGGAATTAGCATGTGAGGCTGATAAATATGCATGTAAATAAGCTCCCAAAGGAATAACATGGGTTTGATTGATAGGTTTAGAATTGGAACATATGTAAACCCCTTTATTCCTCATTCTGGTGTAGCTAAGTAAAGATGCGTTTTACTTGTTAAAAGTTTGAATAACTTTGTAAATCTTAATGCCACATCTGCTTTTGTGTGTGCAGGCACGTGTGAGTGTCACTTGAGAGATTGATTGAATTGTCTACAGGGTAGATGCCCTCACACTAAGACTGTCGTGTTTGCGTATGGGTACTGGAGCAGTTGTGTATGTGCGTGCACATGTATACGTGTATTTGGGCACTGCATGGTAGGGGGTGTTGAGCAAAAGATTATTTTGGGGGTTGTTTCACTCACAATTTACAGATTTTAAGGTTTGGTTCTCAAATAGAAAACTGAGTTGTGAGTTTTGGTATATGCACCAGTATATTTATTTTTGCAAATACATTCTGCATTGAAGGTAATTACTATTTATATTACAGAAAGTCCCACAAGTGCTACTACATTTAAGAGTCTGGCAGTGATTCTTTATAAACTTCCAATTTTTTTGGCATCTTACAGCTTGAGCTCTTATCTACAACTTCAAAGTACCTATCACAGCAGTATCTCTGTGTTGATCAGCACAAGTGTTTATGCTGTGCAGAGATTTACATCCCTATTGTTAGAAAAGTATAACATACATTGTGTTTATAAAACATTAATACTTTGCTTTGCCAAATACAGACCAATTGGTTGCCATTGTCATGTGGCCTGGTGTACATCTGCTTTATTACCATTCCCTGCTATTAGGCAATAAAAACTTTTCCAACTGATGCACACTTACTGATGTTGTATCAAGCTGTAATTATGCTAAAGTGATCTTAGACCAGTGGCAGGCGAGATGCAAAAACATTTTCAATAGTGTGGAGTGTGTATTGACTGTAGATTTTGGTTCTGGGTGGTTTATAGCTAAAATAGTCATTCAGAGAAATTGGAGCTGGGGCTCGTATCAGAGATCACAGTTGTTCGCATGTGAAAACCTCAATTCTGTCATACCTACCTTTCACTTAGCGATACCCTTCTGTGGAGATAAAGCTTCAGCAAAACTACTTCCTTCTGTTTAGATTTATGGGGTAGCAGAGAATATATTTTCCAGTTAAGATCAGTAAATTCAGGAGCTACCGCTTAGTTCTGAGAGCCAGCTCTTTTTGCTGCTGAAAAATAAATAAACTTGTAGCACTTCGAGACATCATATCAAATCTCACGTGGCTTCTCATGAAGCAATTTATAGCTACCTTGTATAATTTGTATAGAAATGTTAAGTTGATCCCTGCTCCAACAGCATCAACTGCTTAACCCAGAATGTAACAGCCTGTGACACCAAGAAAAAGCAAACCCTGTCTACAGACTAGAGAAGGGGATTTTTCATAACAGAGCTGAATAAGCAGATTGCTATCAGGAACTCCGATGGGCCATGTTTCTAGCTGCATAGCACTGTCCTTTTTCACAGAGGATGCCTAGATATCTCTTGAGCCAACAGAAATAGAAAATAAATCACTTTTTTTTTTTCCCTAACAATGTGCCTTTTTTTTTTACACTCAGGGCCATGATAGGCTGTCACTCATTTTCAACTCCCCACAAGAAATGTCCTTGAATGGTTCAAGAGAAGCCAGAAAATTGTTGTTAAGTATTTTTTTTTCATTCACCTCTAGAATTTTCCACATTTTCTCCAACATGTGTGAAGCCACTGGGAAATATGGTTAAATGAGTTAAGCAGACATCACCCATCTGTGCATCTCGGGGAAAATAAAAACAGTGCTGTCCCTCCGAGAGCTTTCTTGGTACATAACCAAAATCGGAAGAACAACCACACTCTAAAGCTAAACCTAGGCAAGGCTGTTACAGGAAAAAAGGGAGGAGCACTCTGAAGGAACTGCTTCTTCTGGCTTACCCCAGTCTCGCTTATGCGTGGCCTTCAAAGAATGTAAGGTGGTCCTAAGAGCTGTGCTCGTCCCAAATGCCTGAAGGCTACTGGACAGCCAAGAAAACATGACTGCACATTGTATTTGCTTCAGACAGTGCTAGAAACCTGGCATTCAGCCTCAGCTCTGAATTTCAGTCCCCTCACAAGCCAAAACAATCACGTTGCAGCCCCCCCTTGTTTGTATAAGTGTTTTATAATTTTAGATAGAAGGCATCACAAGAACCCTACTTCAGCTCAAGTCTTGATTTACCCTTTAATATTGTTCACTGTAGCTCTTCCTACTACTCGAGTGATTTGTAATTTGTATCTCTCAAACAGTTCCCACTTGGATTTCTCATGCACTGAGTAGTCAGATGCCTGACATTACTGTGTAAAGTTAAGTGCTTGGGGTTAATGAGTGGCATTAAATTTTATGAGGTCATGTCCAGTAGATTTTAAAAGAAGCTTAAGGGAACTTTATCACTGATAGAAATTAACAGTTGGCACAAAAGAATGCCTGAGGGAGTTCACTTCTAAGCAAAAATAAAATTGGTGTTATAAAAACTAAAATACAGAGTGATTGTGATTAATGTAAATGTTTTTGTTAGGTAATTGGTTACTTCTTGCAGTAAAAGAAATGAGACCTCACAGGTTGAAAGAATATTATTGTATTTAGAAAGCAATTAATGTTTCTAGTCAAATAAAAAAAAATCTACATCACCTACAATATTTATATTCTTTCAGTAAACATATAACCTTTGGGGCTATATTTATCAAATAGTCAAGCCTCCACTTATTTACATTAGTTTTTTCTTTGGGCAAAATATGTTTTCCCTAGTGGAGTATGTTATTTTGTTTCATTAAACCTTTATTTCTACTCACATGCATTGCTTTTGTTACAGACCAAATGAGTAAATTCTGTGTACTTAAGTCATCTAAGGTTTGTGGTTTTGGGTGACGGATGGATGACATGAAAGTTCTGTTTCAAAAAGAAAATGGCTACATTAACTTATGGATAGATTTGTTTTGCATAATTATGTGGGGAACCATTCAGTAATTACACCGGTATTCACATGCTGTAATTTTTATCGTCTTTATTCAGTGTCATTCCAATGGGAGGAAACGGAAGCCTTGCTCAGACGTAGATATTCTTTCTTGCTCGGTCTTACAACCTGCAGTCACAGCAGAGAGTGCTTTTTCAAATAATGCCTGTACTTGAGTAAGACATTTATAGTCTGGAATCTCACTGCCATAGTACGCGTGAAAATTCAGCACATCCTTCAGGGTCTCTAATACCGCGCTATGGATACACTGAATGAC
This sequence comes from Eulacestoma nigropectus, assembly GCA_013397775.1. Lineage (NCBI taxonomy): Eukaryota > Metazoa > Chordata > Aves > Passeriformes > Eulacestoma > Eulacestoma nigropectus. The sequence continues at coordinate 1,169,155 of VZTE01001513.1, forward strand.
CTGGTGCAGACCCGTTCCTTTCACGTCACTTGAGCTCTGTGCTGTCTGGATGCAGTGTTGAGGGGAGCAGTGCGAAGCCTGCTGAGAAAGCAGAGCTCTAGTATGGAAGAGCCAAAGTCTCTGGTTCAGAGCTTTTTCTCCTCTCCAGCTTGACAGAGAATTATCGTGCTTGTCATAAAGCATATCATGGCCACGTCCTGAATTGAGGTGAAACTGAAGAAAAAGGGGAAATATTTTAGAATTTGTAGACCCTTGGGACTGTTCTGTTGCTCTCCAGCTGGTTGTTAATATGAATTACACATGTGAAATGCCTTTCACATTTTCCTTAGGTGGTACTTGGTCAAAAAATACAAAATCAAAAAGCTGAATCTCTCCGAAGCTGGGTGACATTTTTGTCTTGCACACTGACTGTTTTCTTTTTGGCTAAAAGATATTGGCCTTTTTTTGTCTTAGAAAACTGAGGTAACTGTTGAGAAGAATTGACTACTACTAAATAATTTTTCCTATTATTGTGTAAATTAAATCATCAAACTTTTGGAAAACTTCAATATAATCATTAGGCACAAGAAAAATCTAGTCATACTTGTCTCATTTGCATTTTAGAAGTCTCATATTTCTTACATCTTCAAGTGCTTTGTGCTTGCATCCTTAGTTCCATTCTGAAGTGCCACTAGGGATTGACACTACTCATCCTCTGCACAGGAGGGCAAGGGTGGAGAACAGAAATCTGTCCCATGATGGATTACATACTTTTTTGCAAAAATGTTTTGTGGGGAGTTTTTTCCCTCAATATCTACAACAAAGTGATCGTTGTTTGACAAAACCACCTTGCACTGTAGTAAATAGAAGTGTTTTGTCATTCTTGCTGTCAAATTGATATATTTTTATATTCTGATGTAGCTGTGGACTTTCATCTCTTAGACATCTAGAGTTTACTGCTAATGCATATATACCCTTGCTCTTCACATTTTTCTAGATCTGTCATTCACAACATGCATCTGCTTTTGCACCAGCAAAGTGCACAGTTGGTACTCTCCAAATTGACTAAAGGTTGATTTACAAGAATTTTGATTAAAATCTAGTGTTTTCATTATGCTTTGGCATATTTTGATTTGGCAGCTTAAAAGCTCTAGCTCAGTACTTCTTTTATACTGTTTGGTGACACGTTTTTTTCTTTGGAGAAATTTACAGAAAATGTAGGGTACTGCTCCATTTCATGTTCTCTCAGTTATGGGTCTACTGCATGCACAATGTATTCCAAGAATTAACAGCCTTAATTAGACAGCCTCAATGGTAGTCCAGGGCTTTCTGGCTTCATCTTGTAAAACCAAGCTAGGCAGCTGTAAGCTCAGTTGTCCCTTCCTGGTGCATGTTCCTTCTGTATAGTTAATTCGATTAGGATAAAGGCTGTTCCATCAGCAGCAGTAACACCCTTTAAGCATTGAATATTTGAGTCTGTGTGACAGTGTTGGTTGTCTTTCTCAGATGCCTTGCCAGGTTTCCAGGTACTAGTGCTGCTGTAAGGTGAAGGTAACGTGATTTATTTTTTCTTCTTTTAACAGTGTGTTTCTGAATTGTGCTACCTCTAGACTCTGCTGCTATTGGAACAGGTCTTACAGATAACTTTAAATGTGTTACTTAGTTACATTATTAAAATCATGTTTACTGAATAGATGTGAACAGGATCCTATTTCTAACTAATTTAATAGGTTGTTCTGCAATTTATGTTAATATAAATCCAAAGCAGCATTTTGGACCTACAGGTCTGGCAGTGCTAAGAGGAGTGGTGGTAGGCAAGGAGAAGGCTGCAGCTGGAAGGAGTTGGCGGAGCTGAGCTGGGGTAACAGGGATGCTGTGAGTGCCCAAGAGCCTCTCCCTGGCCCTGGACATACCAGTGACTGGCTGCTTCCTGCCTTCCTGTACGCGGGACTTTCTTCACCTCTTACTGTGTGCTTTTAAAACTGTAGCATTTAAGGAAAGCCCAGGTGTTGCCCAGTCTTGCATCTCAGTGACAGCTTCCTTACTTGAAGCTTCTCGTCTGTTTCCTCTTCCTCGGAGCCAAACCCCACATTTCTGCTGCTGCCCCTTGGGGGTGGTGCCAGCCCTTCCACTGGATGCCAAGTAGCTCCTCTGCCCTTTAGTTTCTCATGAGCCCGAATTTCTGTGTTTCCCTTAATTCTTTTATTCATTTATTACTCTGAAATTCTTTTCTTCTTTCCGGTTGCCTCCTAGCCATAAATGCTGTCTGTTTTCCCATTCCAGACAAGCAAGTAGCTAATTACACACATGTCACCACGGTAGCCGCATGGATGCTCTGGTTTCAGGCTGTCCCTCTTTGCATGCATGTGCTGGGCGAAGGAAAGTGGTATGATTTTCACAGTGTTCCTAAACACATCTGCACTCCAGAAAGAAGGTCCAGGAGAGCACATTTTGCTTTCAGAAGCCTTTCACATCCATCAACAATGCTGTAAGTCATCAGCCTGCTGCAGTAGCATCCTTTGATAAGAAACAGCAAAGAAGCAAAGCTCTTTTTAACTCCTCGTCCTGGTTATCATGAGACCACCTCCCCAACTTTAGGAGGTGAGGCTGCATATCACTGCCACGTGGCTCCCTGGCCAGGCTGGCTTTTCTCCTGATAGACCTGTTATTGTCAGTTGAAGGTCAGCTGGCTCCTTGTTGAAAGGGCAGTTCTATTTCAATAAAAGAGCACTTAATCCTTTCTTGTTTGTCTTCTACTACCATTTAATCTTGGAAAAACAACAGAATGCTAGAAAACTCCTGATCAGTCGTTTTTGGTTCAGTTGGTTTTTTTTTTTCCTAAGCTCAATGCAATATGCATTACTGCTTTTGAATATGAAAATCAGACTATACATCCATATGATTTATTATCCCAAACAGAAGGATTGCAACAATCTATAAGATAGAAATGTGGTTAAAAATAGGATGTAATTGAAGTAAGTTAAAGGACGATGGTAGCCTTCAAACATGCAAAGAGATGGTATGTTTTTCTTAGTATAAATGGTCTCTGGAGACCACCTTTTTATAGTGATTGTGCATGTCTAAGATTAAGCAAAGCTGCATGACCAGTGCTATCTCAGGAGGATGCTGAGTCATTAACTCATGTTTATTGCCTTTTGCCATCTTTAGTTTATTGCAATTTATAGCTCAAAGGCCTTTTAGGCTGTTTATAAGTTAAAATTAGCTAAATTCTTCTGGATGCAAGTATAAGTCACTCAGCATTTGTATATCATCAGGGTGTAAATTCCTAGCAATGATACCAAGCAGCTTCTAAGATTTTTTTTTCTTTCTTTACAAAGTCTAGTTATGCTGCTTGCCCCTAGTTGAACTGCATTACTCTATCTTCTGTTTTGCTAATTTTGCTAATTTGTGATTTTAAAAATTCTGTGTGCTCTTAAAGAATTTACTGAAGTTAGAGATGATACTATTTATTAGGTATGCAGTTTCCACTTCAATCAGACTACACCAAAGTGTCTGTATCTTATCCTGGAGTCTTTTGAGTCACACTTGGTGAGATGACCTAGGCATTTGTTTAAGTTATACATGATAAATCATGAGCCAGGCTATGTAGCAGATACGGGCTCTAGTACTGAGTGTATGAACAGAAGTGGACATAATATACTATGGACCAAAGACAGGTGCACTGGGAGAAGTAACTGAAAAACACTTAGAAGATTCACGTTTTACCTTACCCTGTGGATTTTTTTTTTCTACCAGTCTTATTGCTGCTGGTAGCAAATTCAGTTCAGGCATTACTGGACTAAATGTGTATCGACTTCAGTGGAGTCGCATTTGCTTATATAAGCTAGTATTGCGTGGTTCCCACTAAATGGGAAGTCAAACTATTTTTTCATGTACATGCATTTTCTGAAGCATTTAAATCACTATTTGCATCACAGTTAAACTTCTTCCTTCCCATCATGCCTAGAGAGATTATATTAAAACACATCTGGATGTAAAGTATTTGAGATTTTGGTAACTTGCAGTCACCTGGGAATTCTTCTGAAGCATTCGTATGAATTAGTTCAGTGCCCTTCGAGTAAAATTTCTTACTCTGTGTATTATATTGGTTTTAGTTCAAAGTACAGTGAATAGCTCAGTCTGTGTTGTTAAATTCAGGGGCTTCAACAGGAAAAGAAATATTAAAAGTAAGTCCCTTGAATGTACTTATTGTTGAATTTATTTTAAATTGAGCTGCATGGGACTACATTTCTTAAACACTGATGCTACATTCTAATTTCAGAATCAGTCATCTAGACCCTTGTATATCTTTTCCCAGCTACGCTTTTTCACACATACATTTTGCATGGAGAATTGTGGCATGTTAATTTACAGACTAACCTAATGACAGGGTTGGTGTTTAGATTTGTGAACACTCAGAAGCAGTTTCACTTAAAATGGAAATCCTCTTACTTTCATGTGTCTTGATTTAAACAGAAGTGCATAGAAAAAAATTTTTCAAACAGAGATGTTGCCTGGAGAATACACTGAGTTTACTGATACATGCATATACACATACTCAATTGTGATTTTATAAGCAAAGATCATGGAAGGTGCCACTTGATTGTCCTAAGTCAGCAATCCAAAAGACACCAGAAGTCACTGGGTTTGAGCAACATGCAGTACAAGATATTATTCCAGAAGTTTTTGTTTCTAAATGCAAACCAATGTGTCTGCCCATCATACTGTTGAAACAGCTTTCAGCGGGGCTAAAACAGGCTTTGATTTTGCACCTTGGTGGCGGTGTTCCTTACCTACTTCCAAGTGTGACCAGCTTTCACTATCGGAAGATTAGCATCTCTGCGGGTACTATATTGTGCTTTAAAATTGTGTTCGTTTAATAATTCAAATAAGCTTAAAGGGGAAAAAACACTGTTAATGCTTAATATATTTTCTCATGTCAATACTGAAGATTAAACAAAATATTTCAGCCTAAGACTTTTGTACTTCAAATGGTAAGTTCGTTAGTTCATCTCACAATTCATTATCTTCATATATCAGTAATTATCATAGTATATAGATTTTTATTTCATTCGTGGCAAAATATAATATTTTAGGGCAGAGCTGATAAAACTAAAATGCTATCAGAAATCTGTGCTTGCATTCAAGGTGTGCTTCTAATGCTACATGAACTTGAAGTGAGGGATAGAGAGCCAGGTTTGTACGTAAAAGATTGCTCACCCAAAAGTTGCACCGTATTTATCTCAGAAAACCGAACTTGCTCAGAGTGAAACGTTCTCCAACTTTCCGGCCTAATTAACTGTTTAATAAATACCAGAAGTGCAGTGCACTTAGAATTCTTCAGCTGAAGGCATTATTTTCAGTTGCTGTACGCCGCTCCGAGCGCGCTCCATCTGATCAGGTTGAAAGCTTCCTTGGTGTGAGTTGGCTGCGCGGGCGCTGCGCGGGCGCTGCGCGGGGGTCGGGCGGGCCGAGCCCGCAGCGGGGGCGG